>JAZHEH010000479.1:3122500-3495000 GCA_036589455.1 Ateles fusciceps | reverse complement strand
CATTCCTTGCATGCATTATGATTCAGCTCGTGGTATTTGATTTTATGCTATAAAAATATGTCTGCAGTATCCATCATTAAATTGATTTCTTGACCACTTTCATCCAATACCTAATTTAAAAAGGAGGGTGATTTCAGCATTGTAAAAGATCATCTTATGCAGAGGAATGTCATCATGAGACAAATATGTAAATCATTATTTTAAGGTATAAGCCCATGATGATATTTTTCTTCTTAATTGCAGTCTTTAACATAAACAATATCACCGGAAGCAATTTTCATCTATCTTGCATCCATCATCTGTTTTTCATCTATCTTGAGTCTTAAAGTATATTAATGTACTTTAAGTACAAGATGAAGTGACTATAATATATTCCACAAATTCTTACCAACAAACAAAGACAGGTTAAAGGTAACCAAGATTTTTCTGAAAGAGAAACTTCTTTTATTATAAGAGGTCTTTTTATATTTATAAGAGGCTCTGTTTGTCTCCTCTACCATCTTTGATTCCTTCAACACTAAATACTGTATTAGGAGTTTCAGGGAGGAGGATTTCAGTTATTACCTGGTGTCATATTCCAAGGAATTTAATAATTCTTTCATTTTTCACTCCCATATTATAATATGAAGGCTAAGATGATGAAGGGGAAGCAGAAACTCCTAGGACCTTTTGTTATTACCGTTTTGGTGGCTGATTGGTTTTTCTTTTAGTTCTGAGACAGACTTGTCATATTCCTCTGGACATTTTGCTGGCTGTATCCCTCAATGTGCCTCAGTTCTTCTAGGAAATGCTGGGTGCATCTGGAGTTACATGACATGCATTTTTTGAGCATTCATTCCATAAACCTATCTACACAACTAGGAAAATGCATTCAGAATGATGGTGATCATGACAGCTAACATTTACTGAGCATTTACTATGTATCAGGCATTATTAAAAGCTTTTCACATGTTCACTAATATCATTCGAATTTTACAAATGAGGAAACCAAAGCACAGGCAGCTTAATTCATCAAGTCACACAGTGAGGCAGTAGCCTAATCAGGATTCCTGACAGTACGACTTCGTAGCTTTTGCAATGAAAAATATTAATAACAGAAGACTCACAAAATGATGTTTCTAATTAATTGGGCTTTCTGGTTAAATTAAAACTCTTTTTAGTACAGTTAGTTTTGAAAAATATTCTAAAATGTAAATTTTATATGAAATTCTAAAATATAAATTTTTATTTTTGTTTATATGGTTTCTGGATACAATTTAAATTTTGTTTCATTGTTATGAGATATTGCTGTGGCTTAGGTTAATTGTTCCACTGAAGAAATAATATGCATTTGCCATGATCCTAGACTATTATATTTTTTGATTAAATAATATAATCTGACATTTGATTTTTTGGATTAAAATTTGGCATGAGCAAACTTTCTACTAAAAGCTGAACTTGGGGGTGGGCTGAGTGAGGATTATGGTTAATTGGGGTGCTTGGTTATTTAAACCCAGTTAATCTAGGTTTTTCTATCCATACCAACCACTACTGTCTGCTCCTGACCCCCCCACTTCTATTTGTGAAGTGATTGCTACAAATAACCACACCTGTGGATTTACTAGTGAACTGCAAATCCTTTGAGAGCAGAAGCCACAGTTCATCTATCTCTGTAAACAGCATTTTTTCAGAGTATCTGACTCAGTGTAGGTACTCTATACAGAGGCTCAATTTTAAAAATGACAGAGCAAGATTTTTTTAATTCAGAGCAGCTTTTTCTTGAACTGATACTCTGTTTTTAGGTCCCCAGGCAAGCTGCCCAAAACCTTTGTAACACGTGTGTAGCTAAACTATACAAGCCTATATTGCAGTTCTTGAATGGGGTGGCTAAAAGGAGGAGGACTTAGTGCTGACAACTGGAGGATAGTTAGAGAGCTTCCTTCAAGTTTCTTTCTTTTTTTTTTTTTTTTTTTGAGACAGAGTCTCATTCTGTCACCCAGGCTGGAGTGCAGTGTCACAATCTCAGCTCACTGCAATCTCTGCCTCCCGGGTTCAAGTGATTCTCCTGCCTCAGCCTCCCAAGTAGCTGAGATTACAGGTGCCTGCCATCATACCTGGCTAATATTTTTATCTTTAGTAGAGATGGGGTTTCACCATCTTGGCCAGGCTGGTCTCGAACAAGTTTCTTCAAGAAGGGACAATTGAAGGCAAAATTGTGACTTAGACGAAGACTGCCTTAGGCTTCTTTTTCCCCCTCTTAAGGTAGTCTTTTCTCCTATGTCCTTATCTTTTCCTCTGGCCTCTTTATCCTTTCTGCTATTTCACACCAGTAGCCCGGTTTTAGAGGGTAAGATTAGATTAACACTTTGAATATAAGATATTTAGTATTAACAGTGATTAATGTTCAACTGGTGGAATATCCGAACAAGGAATTCATTATTGGGAGAGTCCTTCTCCAAGGGCTAGATTCCTTTAGTGTTTTTTGTTTACTACAACTTTTTTTCCTTTCTATTTTTTCCTGCTGATGAATGCATATTTTCTGTACTAATTCCTTCATTCTTGCATTGGTTGTCATGGCTGTGATAGAGGAAACTGGGTTATTTTTAAATACAGCATCTATTAAAGTCATGGGCTGTAGTCTTCAAAGTGCCAAATTAAACATCAGAAAATGTGTGACCAAATATAACGCCTGGAGAAAATATTATTTGGTATAATCACACTTACAAAATAATTTTTATATGAATATCCACATCTATAAGTGTGCATATTTTACACATGTAGAAAGAGAATAAAGTATACAATTAACAGAAAAAATAACTTTGTAGCTGTAATAATGGGTGACTGATGTTTGCAGCTGTTGCCAAAATTTCTAACTAGAATCGGCATTGAATGGCATAAAAATTGGCATACAAATTCTTTGTATGGTTTGTGTTTACACTAAACCATACTAGGTTAATCAAAGTGGAGAATACATTTTAGACATTGCAATTGATATTTTTTAATTGGCTCATTCATTGCCAAGTCGTAATTTTTGTTATTTTATTCCCAAAAGTGAGTATGAATTTCTTAGGACCATAAAAAAGGACCATATCACAATACTATTAACTCATATGAACACTATCAAAGGATCAAGTTTTCAAATGAAGGAATTGCACCTTGTAAATCATCCATTTCTGCTTTATTTTGTGTAAGAGGCAGGACCCTGTTCTTCATATCTTTTGTTAAATTTTTATTTTTCAAGGAGAAGGCTCTCGGCTGAGGACTGCTATGGTCAGAACTTCATAGTGCTGGGAATGGCTATCAGGTGAGTGGGAATGCTAATTACTGCATGGCCTGGAGTGTGGCAGGGAAACTGCCTCAGTGACTCCAAATAGTCCAGTTGTTGGTTATATTAAATCATGAGCTCCTTGAGGGAAAGGACAGTGGTAATTCTTTTCTACACAGGTACTGGCACATGGCCCTGTTCAAACAGAAGTTTAATAATTTGCTGCTGAATGAAGGGCAGGAGAGGTTACATCCTTGTGAATGACAAGTGAGTCAGCTCTCATAGAAACCTTTCCATGTGTGATACAGGTTTCCATATTTCCCTCCTGCATTCGAAGAGTTACTGTTAAGACAGTTGAGTTTTCTCCTACCATTGAAGGTCAGCTAAGCCAGTATTTCAGCATGCATGTGCTGAGTTCTCTCTCTGTTTCTCCCTCTGCAATGAATTGGCAGCATTGGTCTTTTCTGCGCTAGTTTTACAAAGGCTTTAGAACCAGTTGCATTTCTTACTGCAGGACTTTTTCTCCTTATTTTACCTTTTTTGATGAAGATCAGGCCAAATGGGAGGGGCAAGTTAAGTTTACAAAGAAAATCAGTCACCCAAAGAAGGTACAAAATGAACATGAAAAGCAACAACTGCCTCCAATTAATTTACTTTGATTTAAGTTAGGTCAGGCCATTTAAAATATCATCTTTTATGACAAATTCAGAGTAGGGTATTAATAACATTTAGAGTGCAACAATCTGTTCTCTTGATGATAAACCTTAGACCAATATACAACCTATGTGAATTTTTTTTTTTAAGTATAAAAACACATTTCCTGAGGAAAAATAAAACATAATGTATTTCATTTTGGGAGAACATTTTATGTTAATTTTTTATAACGTTGGAAACCTACTTGTTAAAATTTGAAATAACATTCATTCTAAAACATTTTGTAGTTCATGTTTGGTAAAAGTAATGTCACTGCATAACTATAAGAACAAACAATTTGGTTTTGGAAACTATAAGGTTAAATACACATCTATTCCTTTGGGTAACAAATATTTACTGACTGTCCATTATGTACCAGACAATGAGTTGGATACAAGCTAATTAAATCTGGCTGAGTTGTCCAGTCCATTTCAATAAATTAAAATGACTTTTGTTAGATAAATTTTTCTAACATATGTATGTTTCTATTATGCTTGCTTATTTTTCTCTGGAAAACATCTTTAATGTACACTAAAATGGGACTTCATTATTTATATTTGTAGAAAATTTTATTTGTAAAGCAGTGTTTTACTTCTCTTATATTTGTGACAATAATAATTTGAAAACAAAGTTTTTTCTAATGGAATAGAATATCTTTGTTTTGATTTTTCTCTGGTGTTATTTTATGATATTTTCTGGTATTTCTAATTTGCATGAAAGAATGTTAGGTTATTAGTATAAAATTTAATAATTTTCTCTGTGTATATATATTTCTATGTTTATGAAAACTATCAGAAAATTTGAGAAAGCTGGAGCTCGAAAATATAAAATAAGTTAGTACTCCTTAAGATGGTGCCTAGAATGGAAACAAAAGTTTGTCCTTCCTTCTGCTGCAATAGAACTAGTTATGAGATGGGAATATGTAAGTGAGCTCAATCTGAAAGGCTTTTTTAGATCGGGTCAGAATTTTCCCATTCATGAATTTTTTTTTTAAGTCTAAAAATACTGATATATAGGGAACAAGTGTTCTGGGACATAAGTATATTCTGTTAATTGCTTACTTTTTTGTTTTTTAGATATTGCTTAGAAATTTAAAAAAGCTATTATTTTATGAAGCTGGAGATAAGATATGAAGTGAAGACAAAACTGAGTTGATTTTGGTTTTGTTTCCTGATCATTTTGCATTTTGATCCATTTATGGAAGGCAAAAAATGTGTAGTTTATATCACAGTCTTTGATTTGTTATTTAACTTGAATATAACCTGAGAATTTCAGATGGAGAAAACTTTTTAGTAGGCACCCTAGACAGGTCTAGGTGGAGTCAGGAGTCAGGTGATTGCTGATAATGAGCAACATTTGGTAGAAGTTCTAGTGAAGAAAACAAGACAGACTTACCCTCTCTGCTCTCTCCTCTCTTCCCTAAATTGCTGTTTCAGAAGCTTGCATCCCTTCCTACTTTCCAGAACTGAGATTCATAGGACTGTAATGTCTGATCCACAACCTCTTAAGGCAGAGATTTTCAGTGACTATTTTCATTAGGTTTGTTAGTGGGTCACTTAATAGATAATGGTGCAAATATTTTTGCATTGACAGTAATTGCATACGTAAGATTGTGAAGGAACTTGACTAGCAGTTCGACTGGGCATTATTAGGTCCAAACCATAAGTCTCCCAGCAGATGCACCTATTACTTTACATACTGTTTACCCGCTTTTGGTGACATTGAGGCTAACCTTGGAGTCACCTCCCCCGCTGCCACATTCTCCTTTGTCGTACCACCATTTGTTTTTCAATTTGTCCAAGAGGCCTTGTTCATTCAGTTTTAAAACTGCGAGGTTAACAGCATTTCTTGAAACGATAAAACATATTTTGTAAGAAACTGCACAGCTGTTAAGATGTTAGAAGGAATGAGGACTTAAGCTCTTTATAAGCTTCCCCCAGACACTAAATAAACCTCTCATTTTGCCATCCTGGAGCCCCTTCCACTGGAGTCCAAATCAAAGGCAAGCGTAACTAATTTCAAATGTATTAAACATGCAGTATTTGGTACCGTTCACTTTCACAGTTCGTTTATTGTCAAATAACTGATCTCATCATCCAATTACATGGATGTTTTTTGGCAAAACAGTAATAAACTGGAATTTACTAGTAATTGAGAAAGAATTGTGTCTTGAATTCTTTTGCTTTTAAGAATGCCAGTGATCCAAAAGAGAATGAAGTTAAAATTCATTTCCACAAGGAAAAACAAAATGGCATATACAAACCATCAAACCAGCCACTAATTTTTTTGTACTGATTCCCTGACAACAGAGAATATGGCATAATTATCACTCCTTTTATTTTTTTTATGTGAGTTTAGTTTGTTTGATTTAGTTGGTCTCAGAATCTAGGGTTTCCTGATCATTTGCTTCATGGACTGGAAGCCACATGATAGTCAAGAGATAGTAGCAGCTCTAGGGAAAAATTCTTATGTCTAAATTTTGTGCTGATTTTTAAAGGCATTGAATGCTATTTAGAAATTAAGATTGAATATCCAATTTGACTGTTTAAGTCGTTAAAACCCAGGATGTCATGCTGCATATGATACTGACTTTGCAAACAAACCCACTAGTTTAGATTTCCTCCATAGTTTTCTCTAAAGGGAAATAGGGAGAACGTATTTTGATTATTCTTTAAGAGGATTTAAAAAAAAATGTCATGGGCTGGGTGAGGTGATTCATGCCTGTAATCCCAGAACTTTTGGAGGCCGAGGTCACGTGGAGCACCTAGGGTCAGGACTTCAAGACCAGCCTGGCCAACATGGCAAAACCCCACCTCTACTAAAAATGCAAAAATTAGCTGGGCGTGGTGGCGGGTGCTTATAATCCCAGCTACTTGGGAGTCTGAGACAGCAGAATCGCTTGAACCTGGGAGACTGGGGTTGCTGAGATCGCACCATTGCACTTCGGCCTGGGCGACAAGAGCAAAACTCCATCTCAAAAAAAAAAAAAAAAAAGGTTGGGGGATCATAGGCTTTTGCCTCCCATGTATTTGGTATCTTTTAATCAATAGGTATCTCAAGAGATTTTTTCCCATCATTTAATGAAATTTCCGTTAAATTTAAGGAGAGGCTCATAGGCTGAGGGAATTTGGGTGAGGTTTGTGATATGCTATTTTATAAACACTGAGTTTGGTGATCACTTAGTGCCAAATGAATTATAGATAAAATAAAACAACCATATTATCAAATAGCACTTGAATAATTGATTTGCAAGGGAAATGACATTTAGCTGACAAGTGTTGCATATTTTAACACTAATTAGTCTACTAAAGTGTTTATTGTCTTAAAATGTGTTCATAATATTTCAGGTCAACAATGTGCTCTTCCATTTTGCGATGGTCTGATCCACTTGGAGAGTAAACAGTTCTCAAACGTAAACCACACACTTAAGAGTTTTTAGTATTAACTCTTCTTAAGAGTTAGATTGCCCATTTACTGAATGCTAATTAAATAATTAGCTATTCCTACATTTCCAAGTAAGTGCCACATTAGTGGTACAAAATAATGCATGTATTTCCTAATGTGAACAATATCAAGTTGTTAGTTTAATCACCAAAGGACCAGACTGAAATACAGGAATGAATAAATATTCAGTGAAGATAGAGATGTCTATTTTTTTTAAATTCTGCTGGGAAAAAGGAATTGTTTTAGTTAATTTTGTGTCTACAGAGAACTAAATTTGTCTTTCAATAATTTAAGGTTAACTACTAAAATTCTCTATTTTAGAGAAAATTATCTTTGTAATTCATTTTATTTTAGCTTTAAACATTAATATTAGATTTTTATAAATGAAGTAATATTCCAATTATTTTCTATGTTGGTTTAGACCATTCCTCTGATAAAACTAAAATTATTTCATGAGAGGGTTATTTAACAGGGTTATTAGCCATATCCAAAGACAGTTTCACAGCACAATAGAAAACAAAAAAACAAAATAAAGGAATGGATAAGGAAAAAAAGCTTTATGTTGAGAAAATTGTTTGGAATCAAGCTTTCTACAAAATTATTCTAAAACATTGTCTTTCTAATACCATATAATAGGCCATGTAAAAACAATTTAGTTTCACACTGCTATCCATATTATGTGTGTAATTTTATACACTGGACTAATTGATAAGTAACTACCCAGTTCACAATTAATCTACATGTTTTCCTTCCAGAAATATGTGGTCCCTCAGTAAAGTCCACTTAATACAATCATATATGAAATTTACCTTTCTTTAATGATGCATAGTAGAAGGCATTTTCTAATCAATATCTGGAGATAGTCTTCAGTATTTCAAGATTTCTATGCATATTAAAAGTGACTGTTATTTTCTACAATTGTCTAAAGATGTAATCCACTCATATAATAAGTTTAGGTCTAAAAGCCTCTTTAGATTGCTATTTAAACTGTAACATAAACCACATAAATAATGACCATTTGGACATCTATTTTATAGAATGAATCACTTCTACGTGTTATTAGTAACACATCAATGATGTATATATGTATATAATTACTTCACTCATTTTACTGGACTAAGTTGAAAAGTACTTTTTATTAAGCTAAAAAGAAAGTGAAATCCTGAAGGAGTAATAATAAACAAGGCTAAAGAAGCCATAAGAAGTCAGAAAATGAGGATATAGAAAGCAGATACTCGCTGCAGCACATTTTATTAGTGTTTCGAAAGCCCCTTCAAACATTACAGACATAGTTTTCAAAATAAATGTCAGAAACTCATATTGATTATAAGGGGTATTCTTGCCCCTGATTAATTAAGTATAAGTGTTGCTGTGATAGTGACCTGCCAAGGAGATAAGCGTAGAAGAAGAAAATATTTTTAGCTATTTCTAACATTAATTATTCCTTTTATTCCATAAATGTGGCTTTTGCAAAGTCAGTTGAAATGAATTGCTTTTTATCTAAAAATAGAAGAAGAAGCAACAAATGATCACATTTTTTTCTGGATGTGTAAACCACATTGGAGAACCAGATGTGTTGACAATGACCTTGCATAGATTGAAGTAGGTTCAAGGTAATGTGTTTGCCTTTGCCTTGTATATCTTAGTGAAAATCTAGGTGAGAAAATCCCTTCCCCCAAATAGCTTTTCTCATGACAGCGAATTTGATTCAGGCCTGGAATGAAAATGCTCACTTGGTCAACTTCCAGGACCTCTGAAAAACTTTGAAAACTTTTTGTTTCTGGAATATCCTTCAAATGAATTAGATTATGAAAATCCATACTTTATTGCCCTAGCATTTGAGACTACTTTTGTTAATGAGAATTTTGTTGAAATGCCATATAAAACCAAAGTTTTAGTATAGGAACTAACATATGTAAATTTTTTCCATTAATTATTAATAATTTTGGGCACATTAATCTAGTGCAAAGTAAGATTTTCTTGTGAAAAGCATGCTTAATCCAGGCTAAGACATTTATTGCTTACTCTTCACCCCTCCATAAATAACTTATCTTTAAATTATATAGATCTGGGTATGCTTTTATGCTTACTTTAATGCCTTACTCATTATATTTACTTCTAGACCATATTTCTTATAGCATAATTTCTCTGTTGGTAATGTATTAAAGTGTATATCTGATAAAATGTCTACCTAAGTAAATGGGGCAAATTTTAAAAGTTTTAGTAAAGTTTGGTTTTATTTTTATGATTTCCTGGATTTGTAAATATTATTGTAAAGGACTGATCATATAACTTAGATTTAGTCATTGTCTGCCCACAAGATATTCAAGGGACACATGTAGTTTGTCGAACAAATAATTTACAGTATTATCTTTGATTTGGTTTAAACACATTCAGTTCTATCTCGCTTAATAGGATGAACACTTTATTGTTGGCTATGATGGCAATAGTACATGGAATTAATGCAGTTTACTGTCTTAACTACTGTATAATGCTGTTAGTGCATTATTATCATTATAAGAAAGTATCCATTAGTTATACTAGTTGAGTATCACTAATCCAAAAAATCTGAAATCTGAAATGCTCCAATATGCATTTTGTTTGAGCATCACGTTGGCTCTTTAAAATTTTTTTTTTTTGGAAGCATTTTAGATTGCCGGATTTCAAATTAGGGATGCTGAACTGATAAGTATGATGCAAATATTTAAAAATCCTAAACAGAAATCTGAAATCCAAAACACCTCTGGTCCCAAGATAAGGAATATGAGTATTGTAACACAGTTTTAGGTCTGTGATCTCTTCACTGGAGTGCTCTCTTCATACTATATTCTATAAAATTTAAACGTCAATATTAAAATGTCCAGAATATTTACCTGAATGAGGCAAAGAGGTTTTTTCATAGTCCTCAATAAATCTTAATATAGTTTAAAAACACTTAAAAATTGTGTGACACACTGGGGTCTGTCGGGGGGAAAAAGGGGAGGGATAGTGGGGGGTGGGGAGTTGGGGAGGGATACCATGGGGAGAAATGCCAGATATAGGTGATGGGGAGGAAGGCAGCAAATCACACTGCCATGTGTGTACCTATGCAACAATCTTCCATGTTTTTCACATGTACCCCCAAACCTAAAATGCAATTAAAAAAAAAAAAAAAGGAAAAAAAAAAAAAAAAAAGAAAATGGAGATGCCAAAAGAGACCAGGCACAGAAAGCTGAAGGTGCTGGAGATGCTAAGTGAAGTGTGTGCATTTTTTATAACTGTGTACTTCTGGTGACTGTACAGTTTGAAATACTGTTTTTTTAAATCAAGTTTTATTAAAATGCAGAATTTTGTTCTAAAAAAAAAAATTGTGTGACAACAAGAAATTGTGTAAATAAATAAGAACATTTCTTTAAAGTCAGCAAAAATATGGATAATTTATGCAGCAAGAAGTATAAATTATATAAAATAATTCAGCCTTATTTGAAGTTAAACTAAAATGATATAAAAATAATTCAGCCTATTTGCAGTTAAACTAATATGAATTAAAGCAATGCAAATTCATTTCTCACCATTCATAAGACGAAAGATAAAAGTAAAGATATGGTTGTATAGTCAAGGATTTAATAAGATGAGCAGGAATTCTCATTCACTGATGATAGAATTCAAAACTGGAGGTATGATGGGTGGGGCCAATATGGCTAACTAGAAGCTGTGGTGTTCAGAGGCTCCCATCAGAAAAAAACAGAGTAAGTTGTGAATCCTTCACAGGCAACCAAAGTATCCAGGTTATCTCATCAAAATTGACTAGAAGGCTGGTGTGACCCACCTAGAGAAGGAGAAGCAGTGTGGTTGGGCAGCCCACCTGAGAGCCACATGGGGAAGGGAAACCCCCTACCCACAGCCAAGGGAGTCTGTGAGTGTGCTACCCAGCCGGGGAAACTGTGCTTTCCCACGAAACTGTGCAACCCACAGATGGAAAGATCCCACTCGTGAAGCCACACCACCAGGGCCTAGCGTCCCAACCTTGGAACATGCAGATTCTTAACAGACTCTCAGCTGGAATCTGTTTAAGCCTAGCAAAGCCCTTTCAGCTCCTTAGGGGAGGGGCTGCAGCCAGTACTGGGAATGGAAACTATCTAACATGTTAAGCTCCCTGGGTGGGGGAAGGGCAGCACCCATTTCTATAGCTGCAGGCTACACTTTTCCTCTGCTGGAGCCAGGGAGGCTGGATGGCTTGGTCCCAAGATTTGTCCCCACAGCCCAACACAACAGCTGTGGCAGTCTGTGGCCAGAGTGGCTCTTCAGGTCTAACCCTGACTCATCCTTCCTCAGTGGGCAGGGCTTCCCTGCAGGATCTTCAATAACTCCAGCCAGAGGCTCAGGGACAGAATTTGGATCTCCCCTCGGCTTGAGCTCCTAGGGGCAGGGGTGGCTGCATTCTCTGAAGACCAGCAGACTTAGCTTCTACTCCTGGTAGTTCTGAGGAATAGGGCAGCGCAGATGGGTGGGCTTCTCCCCCACTGAAACATACCCTCTCCAACGAGGGACAAAGTGCTTTGTTAAATGGGTCCTGCTCCCCTGTGCCACATAATTGAGTGAGACCCTCCAACAAGGGTTGTCAGATAGGACAGGAGCGATCCTACTAGCATCAGGTTGGTGTCCCTCAAGGTCAGAGGTCCCAAAAGAAGAAGCAGACACCCCTTTTGGCTGTTTCTGTCCTCCTTGAGTGACATCTCCCAGCACAGGAGTGAAAAGAAGAATAGGGCCTAAAGTAAACCCCCAGCAAACAGCAGCAGCCCTACAGACGAAGGCCCTGATTACTGAAAGAAAAACAAACAAACAGAAAGCAACAACAGCACCCACAACAACAACAACAAAAATGCCCCCACAAAAACCTCATCTAAGGGTGAGCAGGCTCAAACACCAAAACTAGACAAACTCATGGGGATGAGAAAGAATCAATGAAAAAATGCTGCAAACCCAAAAGGCCAGAGTGGCTGTTCTCCTCCAAATGATCACATCTCTCCATCAAGGGTGCAGAACTGGAGAGAAGATCAGATGGATGAATTGACGGAAATAGGCTTCAGAAAGTGGATAATAAAAACTATGATGAGCTAAAGAAGCACGTTTTAACCCAATGCAAAGAAAGCTAAGAACCTTGATAAAGGTTAGAGGAATTGCTAACTAGAATAACCAGTTTAGAGAGGAACATAAATGACCTGATGGAGCTGAAAAACACAGCATGAGAATTTTGTGAAGCATACACAAGTATCAACAGCCAAATTGACCAAGTGGAAGAAAGGATATCAGAGTCTGAAGACCACCTTACTGAAATAAGACATGCAGATGAGAATAGGGAAAAAAGAATGAAAAGGAATAAACAAGCCTCTAAGAAATACGGGACTTCATAAAAAGACCGAACCTATGATTGACTGGAGTACCAGAAGGAGACAGGGAGAATGGAAACAAGCTGGAAAGCACAGGATATTCAGGATATTATCCAGGAGAACTTCCCCAACCTAGTAAGACAGGCCACATGCCTACGTTGGGAAAATAAAGAGAACACAATTAAGATATTCCATGAGAAGATCAACCATAACATACATAATCATCAGATTCTCCAAGGTCAAAATGAAGGGAAAACTCTTAAGGACAGCCAGAGAGAAAGGCCAAGTCACCTACAAAGGGAAGGGCATCAGACTAATAGCGGATCTCTCGGCAGAAACTCTACAAGCCAGAAGAGATGGGGGCCAATATTCAACATACTTAAAGAAAAGAATTTTCAACCCAGAATTTCATATCTAGTCAAACTAAGCTTCATAAGTGAAGAAAAATAAAAATAAAATCCTTTTCAGACAAGCAAATGCTGAGGGATTTCATTATTATAAAACCTGCCCTGCAAGAGCTCCTGAAAGAAACACTAAATATGGAAAGGAAAAACCAGTACCAGCCACTGCAAAAGCACACTAAAATATAAAGACCAATGACACTACAAAAAACCTGCAATTAGTGTGCAAAATAACCAAATACTATCATGATGACAGGATCAAATTCACACATAACAATATTAACCTTAAATGTAAATGGACTAAATGCCCCAATTAAAAGACACAGACAGGCAAACTAGATAAAGAGTAAAGACCCATTGGTGTGCTGTATTCAGGAGACCCATCTCATGTGCAAAGACACACAGGCTCAAAATAAAGGGATGGAAAAAATTTTACCAAGCAAACGGAAAGCAAAAAAAAAAAAAAAAAAAAGCAGGGGTTGCAATACTAGTCTCTGACAAAACAGACTTTAAAAAGATCAAAAAAGACAAAGATCAAAAAGGAAAAAGGGCATTACATATGGTAAAGGGAACAATTCAACAAGAACAAGAAGAGCTAAGTATTCTCAATATATATGCACCCAATACAGGAGCACCCAGATTAATAAAACAAGTTTTTACTTACAAAGAGACATAGACTCCAACACAATAACAGTGGGAGACTTTAACACTACACTGTCAGTATTAGACAGATCAACGAGACAGAAAATTAACAAGGATATTCAGGACTTGAACTCAGCGCTGGATCAAGTGGACCTAGTAGACATCTATAGAACTCTCTACTCCAAATCAACAGAATATACATTCTTCTCAGTGCCACATGGCACTTACTCTAAAATTGAACACACAATTGGGAGTAAAACACTCCTCAGCAAATGCAAAAGAATCAAAATCATAACAAACACTCTCTCACAGTGCAATCAAATCAGAACTCAGGATTAATAAACTCCCTCAGAACCAAACAATCTCATGGAAATTGAACAACCTGCTCCTGAATGACTCCTGGGTAAATAATGAAATTAAGGCAGAAGTCAAGAAGTTTTTTGAAGCCAATGAAAACAAAGAGACAATGTACCAGAATCTCTGGGACACAGCTTAAGCAGTATTAAGAGGGAAATTTATAGCACTAAATGTCCATATCAGAAAGCTAGAAAGATCCCAAATTGACACCGTAACATGACAATTAAAAAAGCTAGAAAGGCTAGAGCAAACTAATCCAAGAGCTAGCAGAAGACAAGAAATAAGTAAGATCAGAGAAGAGTTGAAAGATACAGAGACATGAAAAACCTTCCGAAAATATCAATGAATCCAGGAGCTGATTTTTTGAAAAAATTAACAAAATAGATATGCTACTAGCTAGACTAATATAGAAGAAGAGAGAGTAGAATCAAATAGACACAATAAAAATGATGAAGTAATATCAACACTGACCCCACAGAAATACAAACTACCATCAGAGAATACTATAAATACCTCTACGCAAATAAACTAGAAAATCTAGAAAACATGGATAAATTTCTGGACAACATACACCCTCCCAAGATTAAACCAGGATGAAGTAGAATCCTTGAATAGACAAATGACAAGTTCTGAAGTTGAAGCTGTAATTAATAGCCTACCAACCAGCATCATCCGGATACCAAAACTGGGAAGAGACATAACAAAAACAGAAAACTTCAGGCCAATATCCCTGATGAACATTGATGCCAAAATCCTGAATAAAATACTGGCAAACTGAATCCAGCAGCACATCAAAAAACTTATCCACTGTGATCACGTTGGCTTCATCCCTAGGATGCAAGGATGCAAGGCTGGTTCAATGTATGCAAATCAATAAACATACTCTATCATATAAACAGATCCAAAGACAAAAAACACATTGTTATCTCTATAGATGAGAAAAAGCCTTTGATAAAATTCAACATCCCTGCATGTTAAAAACTCTCACTAAACTAGGTATTGATGGAACACATCTCAAAATAATAAGAGCTATTTTATGACAAACCCACAGACAGTATCGTATTGAATGGGCAAAAGCTGGAAGCATTCCCTTTGAAAACTGGTACAAGACAAGGATGCCCTCTCACCACTCCTATTCAACATAGTATTGGAAGTTCTGGCCAAGGCAATCAGGCAAGAGAAAGAAATATAGGGTATTCAAATAGGAAGAGACGAAGTCAAGTTGTCTCTGTTTGCAGATGACATGATTTTATATTTAGAAAACCCCATCATCTCAGCCCAAAAACATCTTGAAGTGATAAGCAACTTCAGCAATGTCTCAGGATACAAAATCAATGTGCAGAAATTACAAGCATTCCTTTACACCAACAGTAGGCAAGCAGAGAGCCAAATCATGAATTAACTCCCATTCACATTTGCTACAAAGAGAATGAAATACCTAGGAATACAGCTAACAAAGGATGTGAAGGACCTTTTCAAGGAGAACTACAAACCACTGCTCAAGGTAATAAAAGAGGACACAAATAAATGGAAAAACATCCCATGCTGATGGATCAGAAGCATCAGTATCATGAAAATGGCCATACTGCCCAAAGTAATTTATAGGTTCAATGCTACTCCCATCAAACTACCATTGACATTCTTCAAATAATTAGAAAAAACTATTTCAAATTTCATATGGAATCAAAAAAGACAGTGTATAGCCAAGACAATCCTAAGCAAAAAGACCAAAGCTGGAGGCATCACACTACCTGACTTCAAATTATACTACAAGGCTACAGTAACCAAAGCAGCATGATACTGGTACCAAAAGAGACCAGTGGAGCAGAACAGAGACCTCAGAAATAACACCACACATCTACAACCATTTGATCTTTGACAAACCTGACAAAAGCAATGGGGAAAGGATCTCCTATTCAGTAAATGGTACTGAGAAAACTGGCTAGCCATATGCAGAAACTGAAAGTGGACCCTTCCTTATACCTTATAAAAACATTAACTCAAGGTGGATTAAAGACTTAAATGTAAAACCCCAAACCATAAAAACCCTAAAAGAAAACCTAGGTAATACCAATCAGGACATAGGCATGGGCAAAGAGTTCATGACAAAAATGCCAAAAGCAATTACAATAAAAGCAAAAATTGACAAATGGGATCTAATTAAACTAAAGAGCTTCTGCAGAAAGAAACTATCATCAGAATGAACAGGCAATCTACAAAATGAGAGAAAATTTTTGCAATCTACCCATCTGACAAAGGTCTAATATCCAGCATTTACAAGGAACTTAAACAAATTTACAAGAAAAAAAACAACCCCATCAAAAAGCGGACAAAGGATATGAACAGACACTTCCCAAAAGAATACATTTACACAGCCAACAAACATATATAGAAAAAAGCTCAACATTACTGATCATTAGAGAAATGTAAATCAAAACCACAATGAGATACCATCTCATGCCAGTCAGAATGGTGATTATTAAAAAGTCAGGAAACAATAGACGCTGGCAAGGCTGTGGAGAAATAGGAACGCTTTTTCACTGCTGGTGGGAATGTAAATTGGTTCAACCATTGTGGAAAACGGTATGGTGATTCCTCAAGGATCTAGAACCAGAAATACTATGACACAGCAATCCCATTACTGGGCATATAACCAAAGGAATATAAAACATTTTACTATAAACACACTTGCACACGTATGTTTATTGCAACATTATTTACAATAGCAAAGACATGGAACCAACACAAATGCCCATCAATGACAGACTGGATAAAGAAAATGTGGTACATATATACCATGCAATACTAAGCAGCCATAAAAAGTAATAATATCACGTCCTTTGCAGGGACATGGATGAAGCTGGAAGCCATCATCCTCAGCAAACTAACATAGGAACAGAAAACCAAACACCACATGTTCTCACTCGTAAGTGGGAGTTGAACATTGAGGACACATGGACACAGACAGGAGAACAACATACACCAGGGCCTGTTGCGGGGTGGGGGGTGAGTGGAGGGAACTTAAAGGATGAGTCAATAGGTGCAGCAAACCACCATAGCACACATATACCTATGTAACAAACCTGCACGTTCTACACATGTATCTGTTTTTTTTTAGAATAAATTTTAAAAAAGGGAAAAAAATTAAAAACTGAAAATAATTTGGCTTTATACAACAAAAGCTTTAAAATAATTCTCACCCTTACTTAAATAATTCCCCTTGGAGCAATCAATCCTAAGAAATTAAAAGTGCTGCCAAACTGACTTACGATAAATCTCACTGTGTGTATATATAGAGAGCTAAACAATGAAAGCAATCTACATATCTAAAAGAAAGGAAGATTAAGTAGATTTTTATATACACCAGTGGTCTCAAGTTTGACTTGAGTATAATAACTACTTATTGCAAATACAGATGCTCAGACCTAACTCTTCTGTATCAGTTTTTTTTAGATTAAGGTACCATATGTTACAAAGCTTCTGGGGTGATAGTATTGATAGGTACCAATGAACCGTGTGATTGATGTTTGATAACAATTTTAAAAATTTCAATGGCAAGAGGAAGTGCTTGTAGTATAATGTCAAGTGGAAAAAGAAACAAGTTTATATTCATTTTGATCTTAGTCTGAGAATAAACTATATATGTATATATAATTATATGTATATATAATGTTGATTATTGAAAAGAATATGGAAGAAAATATAACAAATCACAATCTCTGGGTGGAAGATTATGATGAACTGAAATTGCATTTGTTCTTTATGCTTCCCCACACACCCAAAATTTTCTGGGCAGTGGGAAGTGATACTGTAATAATTAGTAAAAAACAAACAAAGCTTCCAGTTATTTTGTATTATAATGCCTTATAGAATTATTTTATTCAAGCCAAAATATATTCTGTTTTGGATTAAATAAAATCTCAGGTATAAATTATGGGTTATTCTTAAGGTTCTTAGAAAAACATTCATTGTTCCTGATTATATGGTTTGCTTTGGTTCAGTTGGTTTTCTCCCTCTAGTCACAGGCTGGAGGACATGTGATGTATCTGGCTTCTATGAGGGCGCTACTTTAATTGACAGGAACAGGTCAGGCAGAGAAGTATGAGCAATGCATCAATTAGCAGACATACCCCATCAGATAGGAGCTACAGGAGGTTAATAGAACTCTCAGTGGCCTAGAGAGAAGACTTGCTGTTTCAAACATATTTATATAGACAAGGTGAGTCTTTTCCCTTAGGCTGAATTAAATGAATGTGACTGTGAATAGGCTTGAGTCCTGCTTAGTGGGCCATTTACAAAAAAAGAAAAAGTATATATCTCTGTTTTCGGAAAAAGAAATTTATAGCTAGCAACTATGTCCTTTCCCTAACAAGTATTAGAAACCCTAAGAAAAGTCTTTCTTTGGATTTTTTTTGGTAGGAGTTAAAAATCTATAATTTATTTTTATATTCTATCATACTACATATTTATTTTATACCTTTCTTAAAATCAAACTAAAATTCTAGTTTGGAAAACTCATTTAAGTTTTGTTAGCAGCAAATGTGTGTGTGTATCTGTGTGTATGTGTGTGTGTGTGTGTGTACACATATATGTGCTACAATTTTCCCAGGACCATGCTAAAAAGAAAATAATAATTTTATGAAACATGAATAACCAACTCTACATAGACTATTCATTGTGTTATTAAATGGTAGCTGCATTATCAGTATCTTCACAAAAATTCTATGTGTATTCCATATAACAAGATGAGATAGGTAGAGAGAAGCAAATATCACATAGGATTTACTTTTGTAGTTTAATTAATGGCATCCTCCAAATAAAGGTGAATGGAGCAAGTTAGCAAAAAAGCTGAGAATTTACAACAAACACCCAGAACTCTGTGTAAAGCCAATTAATGACCTACTGAGAAAAAATAACTATTTTATTAATCAGGAAAACACAAAAAGTAAATAAGAATCAATAGGCTGTCAAATGATGAAGAGTTAAGAACTAAATATGTCTGATTTTAAAGAAAGGCTTTTGCATTCACAATTCTACTCTTTATCAACTATTTCGGCCTCAATGAGTAGCCAGTTTTTAGCATTATCAATGCTCTACTAAGTTTTCAATTTAACTTGTAGCTGTGCTATTACTTTTCTTCCCAAATTATTCCTTCCAGTAGACAAGCACAAGTCTCTTTTTGCTTCATTGGATTTGTACACTCATTTCCAAAGGCAGAATTTGGGCTAAATTGCTCTGCATAAATATATGCAAAAAGTTTTTAGAAAAGATTGTTTTTACTCCAGTTTACCTGTGCAATGACAAGTAAGATTTGCATTAAATGGTATTATTGATCAAGAATTTAATATTAAAATAAGGAGAGAAAAATTTTTCTAAGTGGAAAGAAAATTCAGACCCAGCATGATTTGCAATGAACACTTGAAAACCACTTTGATAAGGAAGGAGTTAGTGTTTTTGCCTTGGGTTTTGGATGACATATATGTAATTAAGTTAGTGTGGAGATTTTTGTATTTCATATTCCAAGTTGAGTCAAGGAGAGCTGAACAAATTAAACAGAAACTTGTCTAGATTCCAGCAATTGTCTCTAAAAACATGCAATTTGCATGATTAATTTCTAGTTGAGACCAGGGTCTGAGGAATGTTATTCCTTGAAGGAGCTTTGTGATTTTTGTGACAATGTCACAACTTAGCCAGAGCATTAGCTAGGGATTGAGATCAATGAAAATTTTAATTATATTTTTAGTGTTGAGTATTTTTTTCAGGTAATATTTACAAATATTTCATGAAGCTTAGCTTAATGATTTTGTCAATTTTAGGTCACAGAGTAGAAATTTCTTACCTACTTTGGGTCATGGATCTCTTTAGAATTCAATGAAATGACAAATACTTTCTCAGGAAAAAATGCACAAACATACAAAACCCCAGACTGACATAATTTCAGGGATTCACAGACCTTGGAAGGGCAACATGAACACAGATTAAAAAGATATCTGTTCTATATTCTAATAACATTTATTTTATTACTTCCAAGTCTGTCTATGAAAGATAAGATAAATAAAAACATTTCTGACACCTGGTGGCTCAGAATTTTAATAGAGCAGAGGTTTTAAGACTGATTTATTGAGAAGGGATTTCCAAGGTACTGGCCTCAATCTAGGATCGTTGTACAGCTACAGCATATGAAGAACATTTTAATTTTTAAATTGTTTTTATTTTTCTGAGACAAGGTCTCACTCTGCTGTCCAGGCTGGAGTGAAGTGGCATGATCACAGCTCACTGCAGCCTCAACCTCCCCAGGCTCAGGTGATCCTCCCACCTCAGCCTCCTGAGTAACTAGGGCTGACCTCAGATGCACACCACCATGCTCAACTAACTTTTGTATTTTTTGTAGAAACGTGGTTTTGCCATGTTGCCCTTGCTGGTCTCGAACCCCTGGGCTGAAATGATCCACCTGCCTGAGATTATAGGTGTGAGCCACCACACCCAGTCCCATTTTTAAAGACTGAATGTGAAATCAATAAAAAATAAAATTAAAAAAAAAAACTGAAAAGATGCTTTTAGTTATATAATATTGAGAAAATATCCACTATTCATATTTCATACCATATGTTTTATTTATTTGTGGTGGCCTTAGGGTGCTGTTTGAGATTATACACAGTAAAGTCCTTGCCTTAGGCCACTCCCTTGTTATTACTGTGATCAAATCATATAAATGAGAGCTTTGTTTCAAATGAGACCACGGCTAGCTAACGAAGTACTTCAAGTTATCTCTGAATAGCATTTGTTTTTCAAGTTGTGGTTATTATTATTTTAAAGTAAATTTACTTTAAAGTAAGTAAAATACCATTTTAAAATATAAGAACCGGTCTCTGTTACATAAACAGCATGTGAGCTGTTCAACAGCACTGTGTCTTTCATGCAGATGCCCTGCCTGGACCATGATTTTCTGTGTGGACTCTCCCCCTGTCTCTGATTCTTGATTTCTTCATCTCCTTATGTGATTTCCAGTATTCCATTCCTTGGTCCACAGATTGTCTTTTCTTTTCCGTTCTTTGCTGACTCCTAAAAACTTTCATCAATTGCTTTAAAGACTTAGAATCCCAGAATACTGGAATCAAAATGTAGGTTAGAGGTTATGTCCAACCTTCTCATTAGGCCCCAGGATGCAGTCCCTGAGGTCTAATGAAAGTTAGGTGACTTGTCCATCAAAGCCCAGCCGGGGCACAGGTCTTCTGCCTTCTGGTCCAGTGCTCTTGCTACAGTACCAGGATACCTTTTGTTTCCTATCATGACTCTTCCCTGTGTAGCTAAACTATATTCATCCTTCTGTGACTCTCTGAGGAAAATTTTTTTTTTTCCTGAAAAGTTTGTCAGGGTTGGTAGGTTCTATGCCTGATTATGTTTTGGAAGCCATTCCACTCATGTACTCCCTGCACTAGTAAGATGGCAATTTCAGTCCTCTCAAGCTAACTACTCCTTGAGCTGAGAAAAAACCTTGAAAGGCAGATGGTCTTTTCAGCTAAACAGATACATCCTAAATACTCAAGAAGGAAGTACAGTTGATAATTTTATTTGAAAAGCATTACCAATAATCTTTATGAGATGATATGACTTAACTAGATGGTATGATTTTCTTCCAAGGTTAAAACATCTTTTTTTCTTTACATATGTACAAAGTTCTTACGGATTTAAGTTCTAATCTGTGGGACATGTAATCTTGGGTCCCAAGAACAGTACCATATGGAAGCTTCAGTATAATGGATTAGGAAATTTTACACAGAAGAAATAGAACTGTAAAAATGAATACCAAAATAACAAGGCCCAACCACAAAAACTCAGTCTCACCTTTGAATTTTCACTTCCCTCCTTTCCTATAGCCAATTATCCATTAAGAACTGTTTTTTTATGACAAGTACATCTCATCTTTATATTTATATTAAGCTGGCATCACTTTAGTTGAAGGCGTTATCATGCAAGACTGGATCTACTGACTTTCTCAATCTATTCTTTGCTACCCAGAGTCAGAATGATTTTACTTCACTGCTTGTTTAGAATGCCTTTTCAAAAACCTTCAGGGATTTATGATTGCCTCCAAGATATTATTCTAACTTTTCTGACATTCAAGTCTGCTAAACAATTCAGCTTACATACACTATTAAAGTATAACTATTATATTTCATTTAGCCACTGTGTCAAGTTCTTATTATTATCATTGAATCCTTACAGCAATCCCATATGGTAAGATTATATCTGCATTTTATAGATGACGATAGTAAGGCCTAAAGTTGATTGGTTAGTAAATGGCAAAAGTGAAATTGGAAAATGAGTTTGCCTAACACATAAGTCTCGTCTCTTAATCAAACTAATCCTCCAAATTGATCCTATTTGCCTCCAGCCAGGTTGGTTTCCTTATCATCCTAACTATATTTTATTCAGAATTGATTTCAAGTTCATATTAGAACATTCACGAGGAATTCCTTTTCCCCGTCTCTTAGCCTTTCTAAATTTCATAACATTTTCCAGTAATCACTCACTGACTTATTTATTCATTTGCTAATATTTATAAACTAATACATCTGAATCTTCTTTATAAGGTATCTCCCAGATACTGTAGATGCTGTTTATCTCTTTCTTCTTTAAATTATAAGGTCTAGTATCTGAGTACTTGCATTTGCTTTGAATCATACATTACTTTACAACATGATCTCTGTACTTCTTCCTCTTAGAAGGTAACAACTATGTTTTAGGGTACTTTAGACTATATTCAGTCCTAATGCAGGGCAATAATTATAGTTGTTATGCAATAACTACATAAGATGTGGTATAATAGTGAATTAACCTCATGTGCTACTTTGCAAGCAACCCATTAAAATAAAAGAATAGTGTTCTGGGTATGAAAGGGAATCCTTCAACTATGGCCACTGATGGATTTTGGGAAGACCTGATACGAAGTATGTTTCAAAATAAAACAAAATGATACAAAACATTTCAAAACTGTCTATTAAATGTTGGCAAGTGGGCATAAAAATATTGATACTAGCTATCTTTATGAATAATGGCAGACAATTTGGTCCATTGTATAAACAAAATAACCTTAGGAGATATTTCAGTGAGATTATAGATAGCTAAACTAAACTGGTCGCCAATGCACTTTATGCAGCCAGACAAGGAAAGAACATAAAATGATAAAAGCAAATGCAACTTTGTTGTTAATATCAAGGGAAATGTGATACTCCTAACTGAACTTCAAGATAAAGATCCTCCATAACGGATTTTTATAAATAAATTCTATTCAAGTTTAGCCAAGAAAACACATCACCTTTAGAAAATAATTCTGTTGGCCGGGCATGGTGGCTCACGCCTGTAATCCCAGCACTTTGGGAGGCCAATGGGGGATCATGAGGTCAAGAGATTGAAACCACCCTGGCCAACATGGTGAAACCCTGTCTCTATTAAAAATACAAAAATTAGCTGGGTGTGGTGGCGTGCGCCCGTAGTCCCAGCTACTCGGGAGGCTGAGGCAGGAGAACTCTTGAACCCGGGAGATGGAGGTTGCAGTGAGCAGAGACTGTGCCACTGCACTCCAGCCTGGAGACAGAGGAAGACTCCATCTCAAACAAAAAAATTTATTTTGTTACTAAATTTGCTACTTAGAATATTATATCTTTATTTTAAAAATTAAAAATTACATTTATTACCAATAGATACTAAGTGTCAACTCTAGTTTAAGATTTATTTCACTGCATATTTTGATATGTATTTAACTCACTAAATATATCTATTTAAACTTCACATGCAAAGACTATAAATTTTCCATTAAATTCTTGAGAGTGAAAATTAAAAAATAAAAAGTTTCAACTTTCTTTCATTTAAGGTTTTAGGTTCCTTAGCAGGAGGCCAGTATTTGGATGTTACTCTTACCACTTAAAATGTGTTTTAACTGATCTTACTTCACCTACCAGAGCTTTTGGCCTGGATTTTGTTTAGGATAGAGAACATCACAAATTAGAGAGGAAACTTGAGTAAAAACAGTGCTGCTTATAGAAACAGGGATTACAAACTAACAGTACTTCTTATAGAAACAGAGATTATAAGCTAATGAAAGGAAGCCGAGCTTTTCAGTCAATGTTCAGCTATATGGGGGCTCATATCTATGAGAATGTGTAGCTTTTTTGTTACTCTCTGAAAATAGTTGTAGCCTAAGAATTCTAAATCCATGAATCTTTAAATATTTTAAGTTTAGGAGATTATAAGTGGAGCTATAAAGCTGCTTATTTTGAAAGCAACAGGGCTCATAATCATATTTCAAAATAGAAATATATTCTAATGCCCATTTTTTAAACAACTCAAAATTTAAAAAATGACAAAAAGTTTAAATTCTTAAAATAGTCTCACCTACATTTTCTTCCAGTGGCATTAATACTAGAACATATTACACATATTGCATGGTCATTCAATTATTGCTACTTGTCAGAAGTTGGGTATCTTAAGCTATTAGTTTGGACACATCCATGAACTATTTTAAATATATTTAATAAATTGAGTGCAAGTACTATAAATCAATGCTCTTCACTCTACTAAGCAACAAAACAGAAAAATGGTGTTTTCATTTCAATGTTCTGGTATCCAAAAGAGCTAAGTCACTGTAGAACTACCACCAATTGTTTCCCTGAGTGATATTTCTATGAAGTATTTTATAACAATTCAAAGTACAATAAGTCTTCCTGATAATAACAAATGTCCATGTAAACCTCAAATTCTAATACATAAATAGCTCACTAACAATGTTGTGACAATTTCCTTCTTTTGTATGACTGCTTCAGTGGAGAGTCTGTATGTCTGGCATCTTAAAATTCAGGATGAATAAATTAAGAAAAGAATGAATAATGTGATTCAAATATATTCTGTACTTTTTATTAAAGAAGTCAGTGAGTGAGAAAGTAAAAATTAGGTTTTATCAGACAACAAAATACGCTACGTGCTAAAAGTTTAATGCTTAGGTTTCTGGATTTAATGACTATTATAATATACTTATCTACATAAATAGATACTGTTTTGATATGAAAATGAAGTTCCTATTTTGTATGGGTCTTTTCATGTAGTTCCTAATCACATAACTGTTATTGTTCCTGCTCAGAAAACAATAGCCTGTAACAAAAACATTTCTTTGGAAAGGATTTTCTTTCATTATATGCTCCAACACTTCGACTTTAAGGATATGCAAGGCTTCTAAACACATTTGTAACAAAATGGCAGGCCTGAATTACTGAAAGATGATGACTTTTTATTTTTTGGCAACGAATTTCCTGAATTCTCATTTTTTTGCGGGGGGGGGTATTTTTTTCTCCCTTCTTAGGAATTTTCTTTTTCTTGAGCCCCAAGTGTCTCCGTTACCTGATCTTAAAACTTTTCTAAAATCTACTTAAGTCACACAAGATCTAGCTTCTCTGGAGGAAAATGATAATGAATAATTATTGCTGAATAGGATCTAGAAGCTGGTGCATTTCATAATTCATATGGTCTGCTTTTCTTCTACTGTCTCAACTTCTAGATGCTTTTAATTTAGTTTTTAATTTAATTTTTATTTATTTACTTTTTTGAGACAGGGTCTGGCTCTGTCACCCAAGCTGGAGTACAGTGGCACCATCACAGCTCACTGCAACCTCCACCTCCCAGGCTCAAGCAATCATCCCACCTCAGCCTCTTGGGTAACTGGGATAACAGTCACGCATCACTATGCCCAGCTAACTTATTTTTTATTTTTGCAGAGATGGGGTTTTGCCATGTTGCCCAGGCCAGTCTCAATCTCCTGGGCTCAAGAGATTCACCAGCCTCGACCTCCTAAAGTGCTGGGATTACAGGTGTCAACCATTACACCCGCTCCTGGGCACTTTTTAAATTCTCTCACTTGTTTCTCCTCTTGGTTTTCCTTTATGGAAAGACCAGTTTGAAAGAGAATACCAAATGCAGGAAATATTAATGATTTCTATGGACAACAACACAAAAAGTGAGAGGTTATAGTGAAAACCATTAAAAGAGATATATAAGAGGCCTGGGAAGAGTGTGTATAAGCATGGAGAGATGATGCTCAAGACATTTCCTCCCTTTCCTCCTATTTTTCTAACCACAGTTTTCCTTTGGCACCTTAAAAATCTCATTAAGTTTGTACAGTTTCAACCCAAAAGTCGAGCCTGATCATATTTTCAAATATATATCATTAAAACTATGTTGGTTAATTTTATTAATTTTTTCTTAATAATTATGTAGTTCTATGTAGAAACACTTCGGATTTTAGTTTTATTATTTTTGTGACCACTATGGTTTTACTGATAGTAACCATGTATATTCTACAAATAGAGAAATTGACAGCTGATAAAAACTCCCTAAAACCTATACAACTATGTAAGCCTTAATGGAAGACTGGTACTAACATTTAATGATGATAGAAAACATAAATGCATTAGCATATAACTGATATGACTTGTGTGAAGATTTTTATTTTTTCCTGCTATACCATTTGTAAATGAATGTTCAAATAACTATTATGCATAAGTGGCAAGCTGGTTTCCTTATGCTGGTGGGTTAAAAAATATAAATGTATAAAGAAAAAGGGATTGAAAAATAGGTGGGGGAGGGGTTTCCTTCAAATGGATGGAAGCCATTCCTTTGAAAGAAAACTCCCCTCTTACCTTGGTCCTGGAGCTGGTTAGTTCTCCTCTGTCCTCCTCCTAGGGGAGAAATACCCAAAGTTAAACAATAATAGAACATGGTCTTGTATTAAAGTCAAGTTCAGTTCTGGTCAACCCTTTCCTCAGGTCTCACAAAACACTACCAAATGTCTGATAGACTGGGGCTTTCACTAGATTGAATTTAAGACCCATTTTAAAAATTAAGCCAAAGGGGAATGAATATTAGCTGTGCAAGAGGAAAAATATTGTCTGCCCTTCAGTCTGCCTTGCCAGAGAGCTCTAATACCTTGAAGATTGGCTTACAGTAGGAGCTCACAGAAGGACGTTGCTTGGGTAATTTTTGTCAGCTGGAATGGATAATGGAGGGTGCATCATGGGGAGCACCTGGAGTTCTCAGGAAGAAGGGGTATCCTGGGGTATTCTCAGCACTTCTCCTTGGCATTCTTTTGTCTTTTGAGGGTAAAATGATACTGCTACAAGCAGCACCATGTTTGAAGCAATACTAAATCTGATAGGAACAATAATAATTGTGAAAATTAAAAAAGAATTAAAGGATCATTAGATAGGAGAGCTAGAAAAATGTCTGGGAAATGGATATTATCAGACACTATGTACTTATATTTTTTCACAATGAGAAGTGGCATGGATGAATAAAGATGGGATTTTGTTTTTCTTAATTTGTTTCTAACTAGGATTCCGTGTCTTTGGAGAGAAACAAGGCAACATAGTGAGAGGCTCATGGGCTTGGGACCCAGACAGTAATGGGTTCCAGCTGCACTTCTGTCACTCCTCAGCTATTTAACCTGAGTTGCAGCAGCAGCAGCATTTGTCCAGAGGAAGATAACAGCACCAACTACAAGGAGTTAGGGGCATCAAGTTCCAGTATACATGGGCATGGTACGTAGTAGTTACTAAATTTTTATTTCCTTTTTATTTTTTCATTTATGCATTCTCTGATATGATGTTTTCTTATTTGAATTACTTCATCTCTGTTGAGGCTACTGTCTAAATAACAGAGCTTAGAATCAAATCTTAGTTACCCTTTGGCATAATTTTAGAGATGGTGGGTGTTTGGCTCCCATAAAAAACCAAATACCAGACAACTGATTGAGTTCTGTGAGACATGAAGGAGAGTGGAGACCAAGAATGAGCCTGAACCCATACAAGATCATGTGCTATTGTTATTTAACTTTGGGTAACTTATTAAAATTCTTCATCAAGTAAAATGACATCAGGTGAGATAATGGATGTATTTGGAACCTCAGTTTGTCAAAGTATATTCCAGAGACATCAAAATAAAGGATGTTGTAATCATTACTCTAACAGCCATTATGAAAATGTGCAGGGAAAAAACACTTTATGGAAGATTCTATGTTATACAATGATATCTTGTCTCCATCTACTACTATTATCATTTATTTAGTGTTAGATTTATCCTATGAACCTCATTCATCTTAAAGTTTCATGATATAAATATGGCATAATAGAATTCCTCCAACTACAATAAGTGTGTTTTCCTTTGTGTTCTTCCTTGGTACTTTAACTTCATTCATTGTTTTTCATAAATATTCTAAAAATGGCTATTTTGACAGACCAGCCCTTTTATCTACTAAACACTATAAATTCCAAAAAGTATATACAGAGAGAAAGCATTTCATGTTTTCAGAAACAAATACATGCAGAGATGGTAAAGCTGTGCTTAAAATGGG
Source organism: Ateles fusciceps (assembly GCA_036589455.1). Lineage (NCBI taxonomy): Eukaryota > Metazoa > Chordata > Mammalia > Primates > Atelidae > Ateles > Ateles fusciceps. The sequence continues at coordinate 3,466,452 of JAZHEH010000479.1, read as the reverse complement.
GGAGAAAAGTAAATTGTATTTTATGAAACACCTATTTCATCCATGGTAGTCATTTATATGAGAGTTTTGAAGAAAATATCTTTATATTTAGAAATGATCTGGAAATCTATGAATAACTATAGGTACACTGCCTGGATTGGGTAAAATTACAGTGGCTTCGAAGTCTTCATGCTTCAGGGCATAAAGTGATTGCTATTTGTGATGAGGAGAAAAATGAAAAAGAAATTAGGTGGTGCCGAAGTTGTTAGGGTTATTATGATGCCCTTAGTAATCACCTTCTCAACTATTTCATATCGAAACACCACAGGCTACCACATTATGTGCATCAATTTTTAAAATCATATCTAGATATGGAAATAAAAGTTTTGTTCTAAAAGAATCAAAACAAGTCCTTTTACGGGCCTGTGCTTCACTTTTGCTGTTTTATTCTCCCTTTTGTATAATCTAATGAATTTTGTCAGATCTGTACTGTGCCAAAAATTTGATGTCGGCGTACAATTTTGAATGTCTGTTTTTATAGGCATACAAGACTTGCATTTATTTCTAGCTATGTTGGTTCTTACAGAGGAGTGGTTTCCTTAAATAGCTTTCAATTTCACAAGGAAGACAGACTGCAATAAAAGCAGCTATTTACTAAAGAAGTTACTTACTTAAAATTCCAAAACCAGCTGAGCTTTTATACAAGTTCTGAGAGTGAATTTTTTTCTTGGTCATATTAAGTGTCTGCAACTTCAAAGAAGTATGAGAATTTTGTTGTTTTGCTAAAGAGGGCCTAGGGTTAAGACTCTCAAACTGGGAAGGGAATAGAGATGTCATCATCACAGTTTCATGTCCAAGAGATGTGAGAATCTCTTCTACTTTTACTTGAACAAGACTGATGTCAGGGATGATAAGCCAATTGGGGAAGAAATTTTAATTGTAAAATCTTTCTTTGTGCTGACCTGAAAGCTACATAATTTTTTCAACTCAACAAGAGTTTATCTAGTTTTTAAAATAAGCTAAAATTTACGGAAGTTGAGTTCCTATGTGGATATTTTCAATATGCCTTGAATTTATATGTTGCCAAAACTGCAGCATTAAAGCATCACAGAAACTGTTTAGTAAGTTTTCAGAGTGAATCTATGTTTATATTAAAAAGTCCTCTTTGGTTCTTTTCCTCTAAGAGCACTAGAGAGAGTTAGAAGATCTAATTTCTAGTCTTATCTGTGGGACTGTGGGCAAGTCACATAAATCTATTATATAGTGCCTTCCTCTATAATAAAATGACATCATAAAAGGGTTTAACACAGCAAGTACAAGAATATATATGTGGAATATATAGTTTTACATTTCAAAAACCATAATGCTGAACTGTACTATTATTGTTTCACTTAAATATGCTGCTCTGTAATTTTTGGTGTCTATATGAGCCAAATTTAAGCATAATCTTTTAAAAATGGACAATTTGGAAAAAATTAAATGATGTATTTAATTAACTCTATGGCTTATACAATATTATTACTCTATCACTTAGTAGAAAGCAACTCTTTTCTTTCAGTCCTATGCCCTTTTTTTCCTCTGGGAAACAATCTGAAGTCAACTTTTCCTGGACCCTATTCAATTCTATTTACCTCTTGGCTAGCTTCAAATATAAGCCAAAGGTTAGGGGACTGTCTTAGGATTCTGAATACATGGTTTCATTTTAAATTTCCTCACGCTTTTTAAGAAAAAAAATAACTTTTTATGCTAAAGGCATTAGCAATGCAAAATAGCCACACTTGCTAATAATGCTTTTATGATTTTTTTTTTTTAATGATTCTAGTTGCAAATGCCTGAAAAGATGAGAATTTAGGGGCTGGGGAGCTGATGATGTATTTTCTTAGTTACTAGTAGGATTTTCACCTGTTACTGTTTCAAAAAGAAATATTCTGAAGCCGCATATCAGGACCAAATAAAAAACAATTACTACTCTGTAACAGCAGACGCCCTGCTGGTAGCTTTTGCCAGTTTTTATATAGTCCTCTGTATAGTGAAGCAACAGTAGAAAGGGGGCTATATACTCTCATATTGCCTTTTAAAGTGGGAAGCTGTTTGTGTCACATTTGTTTGATTGACTCCAGTTGAATTCTTATTCTGGATAACTCCCAAATATTTAGCACTTAAAGAAAACAGATTAAATTTTTAACATTTCTGTAAAAACTTATCTGTGGGTCAATTTCTTCATTGAATACCCCAGAATTAAAAAAAATAAAGTTCAATAAAATCTAGTTTATTTCAACATGATATAATACGACTTTGTGTGGTTGATGGCATTTAAAATGATAGTGTTCTCTAACACTTCAGTATTGTGTACATTGAAAGGTAGAGTTACATACAAGGGATGCTGTTGCGCCTTAAATTTTCTTTATTTTTGAATTGTGTGATATTAAAGGTGTATATTAAAATGACCTCACAAAGTTTTTGAAAGTATATTTCATTCTGTGGACACCTTAACAAATATTTTTAGATTTTCATAAAGTATGAAATTTTGTCCAGTGAAAAGAAACTGTGTTCAATCATAAAGACTTTTTTGATGCTAGGGAGGATAAACAATATGTTCACAATATTTCTAACTTATGTTAATGCAAAACGTATTTACAAAATCTTCTCATAATCAATATAATGCTTGTTTCTGAGAAGGCTCAAGACTAGGGTTAGGTTTTTTGAGGAGCTGAATGGCGATTTTCTATTCAGATATTGCCGGGTGATGTATGATACTGTATATTTGTGTCAACTATCTCAGATGTATGTTATTTCATTCAGAAAAACAGAGTTAAATGATTGACTATTTTGGAGAGGAACAAACATTAAAATAGACGAGCTACAGTTTTTACTTTTTAGCGAAATTAAAATGGAATATATTCTAAACCAGAGTCATTGCTATTCTCCAGCTCATTCTAAATGACTGCCAAACTATTTTGTCTTTCTTTTATTAAATATGCATTGTAAACTAGCACAGTCCTGGTTGACGCTATCTTTAGAGACAAAAGGAAGCAGTTGTGGATGAGTGCTTTCCCATATGCTGTGCTGAAACAAAAGAGTACATTTTCAGTTTTGCAGAAAACCATTATTTATTTATGATGTACTAAGTAAATGTTTATCATTAGCATAAAACTACATTAAAGCAGCATCATATACAATACTTCACTGAAGGGTAGATTATAAATCCACAATAAAGTGAACTATTTATAGTGTTGTATTATAGGCATTTTGGATTTTTATGGTAAACCTGATTACCGTAACTCCCTCCAAAGCTCTGTTGTGTGTGTGCGCCTGCATGTATGTGTCTAAAATATTCTCCACAGGTCTAATTATTGCAAATATAAAGAGCTACTTCCTCCCTCTATTCTTTATTTTTATTTTTTTTGAGACCGGCTCTTGCTCTGTTGCTCAGGCTGCAGTGCAGCGGTGCGATTTTGGCTCACTGCAAGCTCTACCTCCTAGATTCAAGTGATTCTCCTGTCTCAGCCTCCTGAGTAGCTGGGACTACAGGCATGGCACCACGCCTAGCTAATTTTTGTATTTTTTGTAGAGTCACAGTTTCACCATGTTACCCAAGCTGCTCTGGAACTCCTGACCTTAATTGATCTGCCCACCTCGGCCTCCAAAGTGCTGGGATTACAGGGGGTGAGCCACTGCGCATGGCTGCTTTCTCTGCTCTTCAGTTCCTCTGTGCTCTACTGCCATACTCTCAACTAAGAGGGCCCTCGGGTTGTACGGGGGAGGAATCCACTGCAGTGTGATTGTAATGCTTCTCTTTCGCCCTATTCAGAGTAGAAAGAGTTAATATAAGAGTTAAGGTCTCTCAGAAGAAGTTAATAGTCCCTCCCTCTGCTCAGCCTGTACTGAGGCTACCCAAGGTTCCTTCTTCCTGGCACTCTGTCCTTTAGGAACGCCAGTCTGGAGAATAGAACCCAACATAAATGATGTGCAAACAACAACAACAACAACGAATATGTCACTTGACTTTTGCTGCTATTCTGAAGATAAATTAAGAGCCACTTGTGAACTGAATGTAAGCAACTTTATAAAAGTCATGATCCTATAACCTGAGATCCTATATTGGAGAGTAATTAATCTGACATATTTTCTTTAATAATTTAGTATAGACAGGGTTGAAGGGTAGCTTTGTAGCCATGGTGAGAATCTATAGCATGCACAGCAGAAACAAACAAAAAATCTCTTTCTTGGAAAATTTAAATATTGGTCCAGAGAATGCTTAGAATGAGGAAATCAAGGCAAATGCAATAGAAAGGGAATAGCATGGAAGCTTCATGCATCCACATCTACTTTGGTTACTTCTAAGGGCAAGCAAGCATTCAGTTTCACACGCCAACCCTATGCATACATTAACACTTTACCTTCGATCTGAGTATGCTATCATCTTTATAGTCATAGGATTTGTCTGTGAGACAGTTGTGTGAAGCTCAAGAACAGCAGTTTGGAATCCTGGCTTTTGTTATAATTGTTGGAATTGAGATCTAGTCTTAGCTTTCTCATCAAACCTCATAAGTAAACTGCAAAACATTTTGGTAGCAGCTTCATCTTGTTGAATTTAATCCCCTTTGAAGTGGTAGAAACTAAAATGGCCACAAATTACTCATTTTCTCCAGAAAAGTTACTAAAATACAAATTCTAAGGGTAGTGCTGAGGAGAGCTAATCCTTGAATTTAGAAACTTTTCAGTTTGGTGTTACTTAGGCCGCTATAAAGCATCTCAAGAATGAATGACTTAAAAACTACCTGTTAAATTCTCAATTGGAACCCACTCAGAAATCATTTGTTGAATGAACTGTCAAAAGATTGAGGGCAAGTCATTTTAGCATTTTTTTTTAAACTAATGGGAAGAATCACAAACATGTATAATACTTTCTTAAGTCTTAAAGAAATGTAGAAAAAAGCAACATTTGTTTCTTCTTCTTGAGGAGTTGTAATTTTAATTGTCTTTTAATTACATATGAAGGATTTAAATGAAAAATCTAGAATTTAAAATACCCTGATAGGTTTCATGCTTCCTAGTGTAGTCAACATCCAGAAAGAGAGGGATGAAGTATATGGATTCCACTGTGCAATTATTTTTCCCTGGGACATAAGTAGCATTGATAACTTTACCATGTGATGTCTCAGTTTGTAAATGCAAAATACTTGGTACCCATGACAAACGTCAGTAACTTTAATAGCAAACTAGGTAGCTCTTTTATGCATATCTCAGAAAAGATTTAATGTGTGTTTGTGTGTCTGTGCATGTGGAGAGATGCAAATGATTTTTGTTATGTGTGTTTGTCTAATCCTTAGCCCAACAGACTGTATCTCAAAATATAATGGGATTTAAAAAAAATAAGCTATCCATAGCATCTTTTAATATGGCACTAAAAATGAAGAGTATTCATAAGCAAAGATATATCTCTTTTCATAAGAGTTAAAATTTAAAAAAATGTGTTTGTGTAATAACCCACTGCAATTCATTTCTACAAGGCATGTTAAAAGTTTCTTCATTTGAGGCCAAATGATACTCTCAATACACAGCTTTAAATTTCTGTACGTTTAAGTTTTTCTAGTATTTACTTTAAATACTAACAGTTTCCAATACCAAAAAAGACTAACATGCAAACTCCTTTTTCCTAAACCTTCTAAGTACTCCTTGAACCTTCTAAGCACTCCTGAACTAAAGTATTTCCCACACATTTTATATGTGAAAGTAGTTCCTTAGAATAATACATTTTTCACACATGAATTTGAATACTGAGTTTAGTACACCTGCCCCAGCAACTTTTCCAAACTGGAAGAAACATAGTTTGACCTACAGAGAACTCTACTCACCCCTATGTAGATCTAGGCTAAGGCCAAGTGTCTTATGAGGCCAGTGATTTCGTTTAATACTGAGAGGAAAAGTCCAGTGAGAGATGTGGTATTCTAATTCCCATGCTGAGTACTTCCTCCCGCTGCCATACTATTCCTGTGGGGCTCTGAGTTGCCTGTTGTAACCTAAGCATGATGTGCTTGGTTTCAAAGGATCGGTTCCTGTTGCCTTGGGCTCCTGCAACTTGTCATTGCCAAGTACAGTTGGGCCTCATTTCTTCCATGTCTCACCCCCTGTTGCAAGTTCTATTGGAACTGCTTTCTTTTGAAGCATCCTTCCTTTTTTTCAGTGACAGAATATTTGTTTTACTTTAGACACAGTTCCACAAATATCTTTAGAGGAAGCAAAATTTGAATGGGAATTATCACTGTTGAATAATAAAGGTATAGGCGGTTAGAGTTTTTCACTTGGCTTCAAACATAAGGTCAAGTATACAAATCGTTCCAAGGGCCAGAGGAAGTGTTGAGATATGACCCACTGCTTTGTTGTCTGGAGGTATTTATAGACATTAGATACTGTGAATATCTTTAAAAGGGATATTCTCATCTAACAACTACTTAATAGTGAATCTATATCAACCAAATAATGATTCACTCCAACCTTTAACAGGTTTATTTATTACATAGTAAAATCAATAGTCTAGTAACCAAGTATAGTATGGATAATGTAACAAAGTTGATAGTATTTTGACAGTAACGTATGCAACTTTATTATACCATAAATACTATAGTATAGTAGATGTTTATACTATAGTCAATTTGTATAGTAAAGTTGATAGTGTTGATAGTATTGAGAGTAAAATCAAAATAAATATACTTCCTCTTTCATCTAAACTTTACATTCCATTGCAATGCCATTGAAAGTGTGTATTTTAAAACAACCTTTAAACATTTCTCAACCAGAGAAAGGTTTTCACAATCGTTTTGGATTGCCAAGGGGACTGGGAAAGGGAGGAGGAAGAAAACCATGGCACTGATAAAATTATAAATTGTACTGTGCATGTGAAAAAAAATTCCAGATTAATATACCTGGAATTGTTCTGTCACCTGAGAATTGAAGAATTGATATCAAAATACAATGAACCAGCAATTTCTGGCCATTGTTATTAGCAAGTGAAAGATCAATGGTTTTAAATTTAATTGCATTATGTCCAGCAAACACTAGCCTGAACAGTAAAGAGTTCTGCAAATCATTCTTTGCTAGTCATCACTGCTGTGATATTTTTCAGTCCAGTTACAGACCTACTCTTTGTGATGATCCTTATTGCATTTGTTTTAAAGTCTGCATTAAAGACCCAAGTCCTAATTTTCAATTCTGATTATATATCATATTCTTACTCTTTTCTGCTACATTTTTTTTCTGAAGCACTTTAAACAAACAACAAGATCCGGAAATGTAAAACTCCCTAGACCAATGGAACATAAGTAGTCATTTGTCTGCATTTCTCTGGTTAAGTGTAAATAGAAGGACAGATTACTGTTTTCTTTTGCTTAAAGTCTCACCTCACCTAATGAATCTGAATAGCTAAGTTTGTGAGAAGGCCATTGTTAATCACAATGCAATACAAAAGTCCCACTACATCCAGAACTACTAACCTAAAGACCTGATTTAAAAAAAGACAGACTGTATAGGAAAACAAATTTAAGTCTCTATGGAACTGAATAAGACAGAAAGGTTTCAACGAATTTGACACAGGTATGTCCTCTTGACCTTGCTCTGATGAATACAATTATTTTGAATTTGCTTCTACAAACTAAATCATTTATACAGAAGATGACTATGAGTCATCTTTGTATTAGTTCACCTCATCTGAAACAGAAGAATCATAGATACGAATGAGAATTCGAGCTTGATCAGGCTCCCCTCTTAGATGGCTGGGATGAGACAGGGAGGAGGTGGAGTGAGGTGCATGCTGGTCAGCCTTCAGTGCCCTTCCAGTGTTCTCAAAGGCAGGACAAAATGACTGTGGTTTTGGCATGCAGGGGCCAGCTTGTTCAGGAAATTGTGGCATATATAAAACAAAGTGCATAAACAAACTCTCCATCCAGGAAGCTGAATTTAACAATTGCCTCATTAACAAGGTCCAGGGAAGGACAGGAAAAGAGGGGGAAGCCAATGGCTGATTATTATACAGTTTTGGACAGATGAAGCCCTTCAGCTTTTCCCCCAAACAATCCCTGTAGTGTGGATTTGACAAAGTGGCACATTTAAGAGGGGACTCTCTTGCCATTAATGGGAGTCAGGCAAACCCATAATTGAAGGCCAAATTCAGTCCCTGGAACTTGACTTTATCAGTAGACACAAGACAGAGGACAAGGCAGCTATATCCACAGAGAATTAATTAAGTGCAAGAGAGACATCCAGTGAATGTAACCAATAGTCTAAACACCTATCTACATATCAACCACCATTGCATTCTCTCCTCCCATTTAAAAAAAATTATTTACACTAAGGTTCTCTCAAACTACGCTTTCATCAGAGATTTAGTTACTACTTGGCCTCATTGAAATTTCACATTCTTCATATTGCATCATACAAAATATACCCTCAAAGATGAAACAACCTGATGCCAGCTTAAGTTTCTGAATGGTTGAAATCATTTTTAGGTAGAATATATTATGGGTAATTTATTTGTTTGGCTTTCTCCCTGCACATTTCTTCAGTTTCATATGGAATGCATGTTAATAAGTCTGACTTCAGAATTGCCACAGTCCATAACAAATTTGTCTTTGATGGCTAGTTTTGTTTTATCTCTTTTTAATATTGTACTTTTTGTAACATACCATAAAACCTCTCGCTTACTATTACAGTGTTGCTTGCAAACACATATATTGGTTTAACACAACCCTTTCCATTACTGAAGTTTTTTTCTTGTATCTCTCTCAACCCTTCCCAACCCAACACACATATCAAAACACATTGCAGTTATCCTTATGAAACCAATGAAAACAATTATAATATTTATATTGCTTTCATTTGTACTAGGCAATAGTATAGGTCTCATTACCTTCACATTTCAGTGGCTTACCAGAGGCATCACTTTTTAAGATCAGGTTCTTGGTTAAGTCCTTTGGCAAAGATCCTGATTTCCTCTTGAATCTGTGCTTTGCATATATTTCTCCTAAGCAGCACTGAGACCAGAGTAATTTGTCGATCATCACTTTTGATGGGATCCAGCCCCATCAATTCAACAGCAGTCTTTATTGCTTAAGGAAAAGAGGAAATTCTGCCTCCTGGACATAAACATGTGAATTTTCTATGTCCAGGACCAAAAGGATGAAAAGGGCAGATTTAACCAATATTTCCATAAGAATGAAAGTCTCACTTAATCCACACATGTAATGCTTTGCTCATTAATCACATTTCAGGGGCCTATCTGTAAGCATTTTTGGATTGCCATCGGGTCTAATTTTACAGATCTTACTTACATCACACTCCCTTTGAAATAGGCGGGAGTGTGACTTGAGTAAGCTATAAAACCAGAGCTCATTTTTTTTCCTCTGAGTATGATTGCTTTTATAAATAGATGTGATTTCAAACGCAGCATGAATACAACCTCAGGATAATCTAAAATAGAAAGATGCCACAATAAATAAAATATTGAAATGGAAAAAAAAGTGGTTTGCTAGAAAGAGGTTAATTTCTTCTTACTCAAAAACTAGTGGCCAAGAAAATAAAAAAAATAATGGTAAGATGTAGAATTATCACTGACACAACGATAGTGTATTGGTGGCTAAAAAAATTTGATGAGATATAAAGAAGCATATGCTACCCATGCGTTAGGCCCACTGGAAGCAGCTAGTGTTCAACCAGTTTGGTTTTTATATGGCCTTCAAAGACATATGTCAACGAGGATTAATCTATTCCAAAATTAAAAAAATTACCTGATTGTTGGTCAAAATATATGAAATGGAGAAAAAGAAAACAAACAAATAAACAAACCATGTTCACACACAAAACAAAAATAATTCTCTCAGGCACATCAGGGAAGGTGGAATACTATAACAACACATGTTATATTGTTATACTATTCCACCCACCTTAATGAGGAACCCTTGGGCGTTGCTACTCCATAGCCTTTCGAATCCAGATTTCCTCCCACTTTCATCGTGTCACATGGCTTTCGCTGTTCAATGTATTCATTCATAGTGGACTCCAGGAGAAAGGCAAATTTGCCCTTGGATTTGCGGACACGAGCTACTCCCTCAGCTGTAGTCCTAGTGAACACTGATGGCTCTGCTGATCGCATGTAGGTCCACATCTTTCATACACTGCTATTTTTGATCTCTGGAAGAGATTAAAATAAAATTAAATACAGGAAAGAAAGGAACAAAATGTTAATATTCACTGAACCAAGATAAGAATAAAGTGTTTTAGTATCTTTCAATTGCTCTTTAACTCCAGTTTACCACAGAGTAACATAATAGTAACATTATTCATTTCAAATTTGTAAAATTTCCAAATTGGAAATTTTCAAATTGGAAAACTGCCTTTTAACACTGCTTAAGGAAATCATTGAAATGGCAAACATTTAAAAGTTATATCTGAAGAAGCCCACACCTCTTGTCATAACAGTTACTACACTTAGCTGCTTAAATAGTAACCTATTATTATTATTGTTATTTTGAGACGGAGCCTCACTCTCTTACCCAGGCTGGAGTGCAGTGGTGTGATCTCGGCTAACTACAACCTTTGCCTCCCAGGTTTAAGCAATTCTCCTGCCTCAACCTCTCGAGTAGCTGGGACTACAGGCACATGCCGCCATGCCTGGCTAATTTTCTATATTTTAATAGAGACAGGGTTTTGCTGTGTTGCCCAGGCTGGTCTCAAACTCTTGAGCTCAGGCAATCTGCCCTCCTTGGCCTCCCAAACTGTTGGGATTACAGGCGTGAGCCATGTTTTTTTATATGTAGAATGCGATGAAAAGACTTGAACATTTAAAATCATGTTTTATATCACATTTGTGGTAAACTTAAAAAAAGGTAAGAATTTATTTCAAGTTTATAAAATTCCTTTTAATACTGTATTTTAGTTATAATGAATAAGGAGGATTGTTGTTTTATTTTATTTATATTTTTTAGAGACAGAGTCTTGCTGTGTTCCCCAGACTGGAGTGCTGTGACGTGATAATAGCTCACTGTAACCTACAACTCCCAGGCTCAAGAGATCCTCCTGCCTCAGCTTCCTGAGTAGCTAGGACTACAGAGGCATGCCACCATGTCAAGATAATTAAAAAAAAATTTTTTTTAAGATGGGATCTTGTTATGTTGCCCAGGCTGATCTCAAACTCTTGACCTCAAGCAATCCTACTGCCTCAGCCTCCCAAAGTGCTGGGATTATAGGTGGTGAGCCACCATGTCTGGCTGTTATTTTATTTTTATCTTTTTTCATGCCTCAAAATTTTAATAAACATGATTCTAGTAAGATATATATATAAATGTAGTCCATATCAAGTCAATAATTGAACACCAAAGGAAGAGGCTATAGCTTACAAACCAAATATCCCTAACATAAGAATCAAACTCTAGGTTGATTGAAACATTTTTAGACTTTCTCTGAGAAAATTTTCAAATAGAACATATATTGAACTGTAAAGAGAAGTGATTTCAATTTTGCAATTTTGTGTTTTAGAGAGTTGGCCATTCTAATCCTCTTGACTCCAGCCAAGAAACTTATTTATAAATTACTTCTGTCTACTTGAGCTCTACCTATTAATACATTACTCTCACTACTTAATTTACCTAGGTCCTTTTTCTTGTTACCTGCGTTTACATTAGATTTTTCATTCACACATACATTTTAATGTGAAAATATATCCACGTGAACTCAAATGTCTCCAAAAGACATATTTAATAAGATAGAAAAGCCTTGGTCATGCATGGTGGCTCAGACTATAATCCCAGCACTTTGGGAGGCCGAGGCAGGATGGATCACCTGAGGTTAGGAGTTCGAGACCAGCCTGGCCAACATGCTGAAACCCTGTGTCTCCTAAAAATACAAAAATTAGCCAGACATTGCAACACATATCTATAGTCTCAGCTACTAAGGGAGCTGAGACACGAGAATCACTTGAATCTGGGAGACGGAGACTGCCATGAGTCAAGATTGCATCACTGCACTCCAGCCTGAGCAAAAGAGTAAGATTCCATCTAATAAAAAAAAAAAAAGAAAGAAAAGCACAAATCTTGTCTGGTGCAACTGCATTTGTTTTCAATAACAAGGTGCTGCAATTTTGTGTCTGAGTCCAAATAAAAAAGTAATGAAGACCCCATTCAGACATATGTCTTTGTGTGAGGCCCAATGCTGAGTAGTATGTACATTTATTTATATTTAGCTTCTTTTGTTTACCAAATTATAGAATTCAACAAGAGGCGGTTCTTCATTAATCAACAAATAACTTGAATACCTTGGCAAAGACAAATTATTCAGATGGCAAAGAAAGAAACAAATACAAGTGGGATTCAGATTTTGATTTCTTAAGTTGGGAAATAAGTGATCAATCAACCTAACTAATAAACCACACAATCACTGATTTGCATACTTGAACACCAAAGAGAAAGATATTTATGGGAAAGTAGATTCATGTTTTGTGAGGGGAGGGTGGAGATGGAGTCTCGCTCTGTCATCAGGCTGGAGTGCAGTGGTATGATCTTGGCTCACTGCAACCCCTGCCTCCCGGGTTCAAGCAATTCTCCTGACTCAGACTCCCAAGTAGCTGTGACTACAGAGGGCCGCCACTAAGCTTGGCTAATTTTTGTATTTTTAGTAGAAACGGGGTTTCACCATGTTGGCCAGGCTTGTCTCAAACTCCTGAGCTTAGGTGATCCACCCACCTTGGCCTCCCAAAGTGCTAGGATTACAGGCCTGAGCCACCATGCCTGGCCGGTAATGAATATTCAAATGTTGATAAATATCAAGGTGGAAGATTGACATCTTTTATTATTTTTTGGAATGTTTTTATGCTATTGACACTTAAAAAAAGTCTCATAAAGATTGGGGTTTGTGTGCATGTGTGTGTGTGTGTGTGTGTGTGTGTGTGTGTGTGTGTGTTTTAGGCAATGACAGGTTACTCTGGCAACAAAATCCTCATCTTAGAAAATTGCAATGATTCTATGTCCTTCCTGGACAGGTGAGTAGTTGGATTCCAAACCCTCAAGTATAGAATCCACTAGGAATGCCATGTGGCTATGCTTCATTCATTCCATCTCTAAAAATAGAGTTCTGTTCCAGAGAACAAATTCTTTCATATTACAAGTTCTGAAAAATATAACCTCTCTGAATCACTTGATACAGATTGTCCCTCAATGTCTATATTGGTAATTTTAATATTTAGAGAAGTACTGGTAAACTTCTTTTAAACAAATAACTACTTCAAAAATATATTTAAATTTTGGCTTGAGAGTTTCACCCAAAAAAGTATAGAGCTCCACATACATTGCATACTTTACTGTGTATACTACATTGAAAACAGAAGAAATAAAATCAGTGTGAATATTGTTTTAATTGAACTATTTTATGGAATTTATTAAGAATATGAAAAACATACCAATTACTTGGCAATTTCCAGTTACAACTAAGTAGCTTATTAAAGGAACAAGACAGTTAGACAAAACTAACATTGCAAAATGGAAAAAGTGTGTTTTTAGAGTTTGGTATTTATAGAGATCACCTAACTATAGAAGGAAGCACAGTATTAAAGCCAATGAATCTATTTAAAAGAATAAAGTACATTTTGGTCATTGATTTTTTAAATAGTCCATTCCTATAATATTAATATGTGGAAAATTACTGCTGCATATGTTTAAATACATTGAATTATGTATACCTTAAATGCAAAATAAGTTGAATTAATCCTTTTAAAATCTGGAAGAAGAGGGATCCATAGAGTAGCTATGCTAAATACAAGAGGCCTTAGGTACAATAGAAATTTAATAATATAGATAAAATGGAAATATAAAAGCAAGTTTTTTGAAGAAAACATCAGCCTGGTTTGTCACATGCTAATATTTAGAAAATCTGATTCTCATAAGATCACATACATAGGACAAAAGGACGAGGGGGAATTGAGACTCGAAGGACTAGAAGTAATATCCCTGTGCTTTATCTGTGACTACAAGAGAGTGATTGCTAAAGAGTAAGGGCAAGCAAATATTTATAAATTTGATGAGACAGGCTAAACTGAAGAAAATTTCTGCAAATCCAACAAGCTCAGTAGGTCTCTGTATCAAGCATCACTCTATCAATTACAGTGATAAACAAACATTTAAGTCCCTAAAACCTTCAACTGTAGTATATGTTTAAAAATCGGCGTATGGGAAGTGAAAAGATAGAAGTCATCAGTTTTTGAAGTTAGAAAATTAATCTCAGATCGATTTATTTCATCTTTGTTGTGAAACTCAAAGCATGGGAAACTATCCAATCTAAAGCACTGTTTTATTGCTTAAAACAATTCTTGGAGTTTTAAAAATGTGCTATCCTTTTAGTTTCCCCTAAATTAAGTATTCCACCATTTCTACTTCTAATAGGAATTATGTACAAATATCATGTGTTATAGTAAATGTTTTCATTGCTATCTGGTGAATTATTTCCCCCTTCCAGTAGCTTACTTGGCAAGACTGATGTTCTAGTGAGAGCTCATCAATGCATTATTTGGTCATATTATAAACCCTGAGATAGTAATCCACATCATTTATACATTCATGATTTCACTGACGACTGACATAGGCACAGGATAAAACTTTATTGAAATGAAAATCACTGTGTTTAAGTCAGGTGTGTAATAATGTGAAAGTACCAAAATAGCGAGGCTGGCATTAAGTGACAAGTACAGACTCTTTAAATGCCTCCATGTTTAGGCTTACCAAGAAGCACAACACATGAAGCATATCAAGTTTCATAATGGGGTGAAACCAAGGCAACAGTTGAATTCAGGTGTAATTTTCCCCTGCGGCTTAATTCTTTTTTCAGTTGATTATAACTGTGACTTTTTTTTGAAGCACTGAGTATAGGTCATTGCCTAAGGCAGCCTAGTGGCTCTGAGAGATGTACCATTATTGTGTTCCTTTGAGAAAATGATTTCGACAGGTACAAAAATACCCTTCACATTCTGGCTTCCTCAGCCCATTAGACAAACGGTTGATTTAAACCAGTTCAACATATATGGGAGAGGAGGGAGGCAAACAGGGTAGGAAATGAATGAGATTTTATCAGAGAACCCAAATTTATGCATTCCTGAAACCCTGTTGCCAGGGGAAATTATTTTCTTGTCCCATTAGAGTTCAGAATGTTCTGCAACAATAAATACCTTTATTATAAAACTCTTCCAATTTAAAAACTGAAGTTGGGTGGGAGAGAAAGGAAACAAGGAATGGTGCTTGCACAGTTTGTATGGAAGGCTCTATAAATCTAGGAAGCAGGTTTCCTCATTCTTACATTTCTCTTAATACATTTTCTTATCTACCTCACCAGTTTGAATTTAAGCATTTTTAACTTTATAAAGATTAGAATTAAGCATTTTCAGTGTGCTTAACACTAAAGAGCTTTACAGTGAGTTACTTTAGAAATATTTTCAGGGAATCAATATAGCATTTCTTCCTCCCTTTATCAACTCAAGGCAGAATGATGAGCCTGCAAATATTGTCTTTATTTAAATGGCAATCAGTCACCAATTTTTAGTAAAGTGCAAATGATAGCACAAACTTGTATTTTATTTTGGTGCATACACATAGTGATTTTTAGGTGAAATCATTAAAATGTACTTACTTATGGATGGAAGCAGTTATAAACTGACAGCATGGTACTGAAATTATGCTAAATTACATTACAGTAGTAATGTTTGTTACTAAGCTGTAGAAATAGGGATGTGCTGGGTAAGTTAAAAACAGTTTGTTTAATCAAGTTTATCCATAGACTATTAATCAAATCTACTGTCATGAATATTAATTACAGTTTTAAGAAAATCCATATGTGCTTTGTAATTAACTTATACATTTTAGATTATTCCTAATAATACTCCAAATTGTTGACAACTGCATTGTTCATTGTCTGCTTTCGTTTCTAAACAATGCCCAAGGATGAGTTTGAGTTTTTGAGTGATTTGCTCTTGATATCATATTTTATAAACATCTGAAGTATATTAGGACACTATAATCAAATTATCTTACAAAGGATAAATATCTTACAGAAATTCAAGTATACAAAAGTTAAAGCTGGCTTAAAGAGTAGCACATTTTGTTGTTTTTAATTTTTAAGATGAATTGAGTGAGAAGATTATAAATAAATACACTTAAAATGAAAATGTAATCTCTCAAGTGCTGTATATAGGCATGAACAAAGAACTATCATTACTTTCACATAAAAGTTTAGGAAATAATAAAATATATGTTCCATCTTCTATGCTATTAAATATTCTAGTGTTTAAACAATTGACATAAATATAAAATATGTTTGTTTTTACCTAGTTCAGTATTTATAAAAATGTCACTCTGGTAACTTTTTAATTTTTTGGTTCTGAAGTCACAAAATGAATGCCTATCTGTTATCAGACATTACCAAGGGTATATCTCTAGATTTAACAAGAGTAGAAAAAGGGTCTTTTGATTAAAAAATTCATCCCCCATAATGAAACAAACACACACATGCAAACCAAAAAAATCTCTATTGTTCCAATGGAAGGTCAAAGGGACATATAATGCAATTATATCCATGTACAATGCAATTATACATGAATCTATATATGTAATGCAATTATATAAGTTAGAAAATTTTTATCTGCAAAGGATAGAAATCAGCACAAACTAAATGCCATATAATGTCCTAGAGAGGTGCCTAGAACTGAAAAGTTCTTGCTGTTACTATCTTGTGAGAAACCAAATATGTTGCTGTGAAGTCCATTGTTACAGGATAGATCATAGAATAATATGACTCATATAAGTAGTATAATCTGCAATTAAGGTTTTGTGTTTCAAATGCAGCAAATTACATGTATTCTTCAAAAGTTAAGTTTTTATTTTTATGCTCTCAGCCCAAACACATACATAAATCCAATCTTGCCAGATCCAGTATTATCATAACATTATCAACCTTGGAATATTTTGGATAAATTATGTTATAAAGTTGTTTTAATTACCTTTTCATTGTTACTATTCCTTAGGGAGTGTTCCTCTTGCAATATGAATAAGTCAATTAGCTTTTGCAAATTAAAGTGATTATAAAACCCAGTTAGAAATATTATCCTTAAACATAGCTATTAACCATTGTGTTCGTAAACCTTATAATAGCTGAAGCCAATGATCTAATTATTGGAAAATTGCCTGAATTTCAAAATGATAAACATTTTATTGTTAGTTTTTCCCTTAACTTACTCTGAAGAATTCTTTTGTTGACCCTGAATCCAGTGTTCCATAGGCAATTTCTGTTTGTTTGGCTAGGTCTTCCGCACTTTCAATGGGAGAGACCATTCGCTCGAACCGTCAGGAAAGCAGCGAGGTTAGCAGTATAAGATGATATAATGATGAGTGTAAAGAACCACCAAACACCTCCAACAATTCGACCTGAGAGGGATCTAAACATGGATAAGATAATGCACATTTTCCTTTCTCTAACTAACATTGGGAAAGAAAAGAAATACCATAAATTCACCATGCATATTTAAAAATAACAATTGCAAGTATTGTTTTATTTCCTGAGCGTCTACTCAAGAATGATTCTAGATTTCTGCATAATCTGATGCCTTCTACGGTATATTTAATATATAAATGCCACTGAAAATATGACAACCATTTCTTTCTTATTATTTAAAGAAAATGGCAGAAATGTAAAACTTAATGCTTTTCTTCAGGTACACAAGGGGAACACTTCATTGAATTCATTAATACTCTACTGCCCTAATTTTTTACCATCTCTGAAATTAGGATACAGCCTATGGCTGATGAGATAAAATGTGGTATCATGGTTTAATTGGCAGCATTATTTCTCTCTTCGTGGCACATAAAGTAGCAATGCATATGAACAGTGACTGGGGTCTTAGATTTGATGCAAGTTAGTAGATACCTTACTGAGACTAAAAGAGAGAACTTGTTTTTACCTTTAGTCAGAGCCCTGCCAGGACAATGGGACATAGGCCAAGGTGAGATTGGACTCCCTGAGGTCTAGAATTGATCTCAAAGTGACCATAGTTGAGATTTTTGTTTGTTTGTTTGCTTGATATTCAATTCCTGAGCTGAATGAAGGTTAAGCCATGTCTCAGAGTATCTTTACACACTGATAATAGCGATTTTCTCTCTTCACTCTTTCTTTGGTATCAAGGATGTGTGGGAGAGTATGAAAGCAGAGCAAATGTGAGAAGGGAGTGAGTAAAAAAAATCCAGTGAATGTTCATCATTGAACTCATTTATTGCAATCATCAAACTACTTAAAATTCCTGTGGCAAATTGTTGTAAAACATTTGTTCTAAAACTTAAAGAATGATTTCATATTTTTCATGGCATTTCCAAAGTTAAAATACTTCCTTATTATAATATTTGTTATTATAAAAGAGACACCTATTGGGTTTAACTTAATATTTGCTTAATCCTGGCTTTTAAAAACCATTACTTGATTTACTTTGATTTCTTTTTAGTTCATTTATTGAAAGTTTTTAATTCAGATTCCTGTGTTATTGGATTTAAACGTATTTATAATTTATCTAGGTCTTAAGAAACACAAACTGCATTGTGCCCAAAATGCCTCTTTTTGAGAAAGCATACATTTCCAAAAAGAAAAAATAAATCCATGTATTTGTGATGCTAATAGATAGTCAACAATTAAAGTAAGTATTTTGCTTTTCATATCTTCAACTACTACTTTCTCTATTAGAAAAATCATTTATTGCAAAAGAAGACTGCATTTGTGGTGAATATAGTGGCTAAATAATATCTTAGTGGTATCCAAAGGATGGGGGCCATGACTCCACAGATATTGAAGTAGATTTCCGTAAAACTAGCGTAGTGTTTGCACTGTTGGCTTTTTGCCTATTGCTTACCTAATTTATGCATTGCTGTATAAAACAATGTGTATCTGGTACCTACTATGTTGACTCAGGTTCTAGGTAATTCCATGGCAGAAATTTCCCTTAAGCTATATGAGATGAGAATTAAGTCAACATTAATTTTTGAAAATGAATAACAACAATAATAGCAAAAAACAGCAATAATAGCAAAAGTGTTTGTTTTATAAAAGGAAACAAAATGAAAATGAATTCCTATTCTATAATTTAGATTTCACTTATCAAACCAGTGAATGAAATATTAATACTAAATGATTTTTGAGAGTTCTGATGGAATGCATAGTTCCTTTGCTATTGAGAAAGTTAATGTTTATGATATATCCACATTTTGTGCTAACTTGGAAGAAATTACTATTTGGGAATTGCAAGTATTTTCTGTTTCAAATAGTCCTCCGTCTTCAGGAAAAGTAGAGAGAGATCTGTACAACATTTAGAATTACTGGGAATTACTGGGAAATCGGTGAAGAACTTAAAAGATTTGAAACTAACCTGGGTGAAATGTCACATCCTTGCTGCATAAAAGCACCCAGGGAAAACCAGAGGCTGTTAAAGATGCCAAACTCATTGGGAGGCTGGTCGCTGGGTCCTTCCTTTCCATCCTCTGGCTCTTCTGTGTGCCACTCATATGGACTAAATCTACTAACTAGGAATAAGACCACGCTGACACCAATGTAGGCAAAGACTATGCACATCCAAATCTCATAGGCCAGAGGATCCAAGAAGGAAAACACTCCTGGTTTGGATTTCTGAGGCTTTTTGATCATGATAGATATGCCCAAGCTCATGAAGGGCTTAGAAAAGTCAATGACCTCCTCTCGTACCAAAGTGATTGTCAGAGGGGCAATAGCAATCTCTGCTTTCTATAAGAGAAAAAACACATGGAGACAAAGGTTAATGGATTTCATGAAGCAATTAGCACTGGAGTGGTCCATTTAAAGCTAATCAGTCATGTATTTATTATACATTTATTTTTGGAGTGTCAACAATGAATAAAGCTAGTGATAGATACAAAAATGAATAGCAATTTTTTCATAAAATATTACTTAAATAGCATAAAACATTTTTATTGGATTCAGTAATTAAATAAAAGGGTAGGAAACAGAGAAAGAGTAGATAAGCAAAAATAATTTGAACTCAAATGACTGTATTAGTCTTTAAGGATGTGGGCAGTGCAGAGGAGACTTGATAGTCATTCCATATGGCTGAATTTCTGAATTTCCTGGCCAGGAATACTGCTATGTTGCAGTCTTTTCTGTTTCATTTGGAACATTGCCACTGATTCATTACTTGGCCATCCCTTAATATTATGAATTGCAAATTTCAAACAGCCTTTTCTTTTTATTCCTTTCCAGCTATGAGAAAACAGATCATAAAGCCTGTGCTTGTATGATAAAAGGAAATCCGTTGTTTGACAATATTTTCCAATTCAGCACACACACAAAAATCTGGAAATTGGCATTTATTTCTTGCTATTCACATATTTTGATTTCTCTATCTTCATTTTTAAAAAAGATTTTAAAAAACAGTAGATTGATTTCTAAGATAATCATAAGACAGTAGCCTCCATTTTTAGAGTTCTGTGATTTTGAACAATTTTTCTTAGCTTGTTTCTATAACTGTAAAATGAGGATACTTTCCCCCACTTTACCTCATAAAGTTATTATGATTATTTATTGGAAACCTTAATAAGGTAATAGTGAGCATTTATTGAGGGATTTTGTGGCCGACGCTGATCTGATGCTGATCTAAGTATTTTGAATAGCTTCTCTTTTAGTCCTCATAAGAATCGTATATTTACCATTGTCTAGATGATGAAACTGAGACTAGAGAAGGGAGATTTACAGATCATGGCAGCTCTGGGATTTGAGCCTGGGCTGCTTCTGTTAAATCATCACCACCTCTAAAATAAAGTGAAATAAGGTGTAGAGTGTAAAATCACACCACATCTAAAATCAAATGAAATCAGGTGCAGTATAAAAACTAAACTGTCACATGATCTACAAATAAAAGGCAGTTTTGATTATTCACTTTAAAAGGAAAATATTTGACATTAAGATAGCATCAGAAACATACTCAGATATGCAAATTCTTACACAGAGGCTGCCACTCTTACTTTGACTCCTACATATCCTCAGGCTTTATACAGTGGCCAGGGGTTTGATACAAGGGCAACTGGAGAGTTAGAATGGGGAAGGTACATTTTAGTCACATTTCCCTGGGTGATTGAGAATTGACCACATACGCCTTCAAGAGGGAATACACTTTTTTCACATCATAAATGCCCATGTATACAAGAGTTAGACCATTGCTGGAAGGTTATTATTTTCCCCATAGTTATAATTACATGTATAATTTTTGTTACATAAGTGATATGTGAACTTGCTGTAGAAAAATTAGTATATTTTAATTATTTTATTAGTATGACCGAGCCCATTAGGAAACGTTATTTTTATTTCCATCCTCTACTCTTGTTTTTTCTTTCCATATACTCTGAAAGACTTTGTTCTATGAAGAATATTTTAAAATTCTTTTTAAAAAGCATGTAAAAACATTATAGAACAAAGAATTGTAAGATATAATGTTCTAAATATTCATCTGTATTTTCCATATATGTTGCAATATTTTTCCCTATTCATTTCTCTTCTCAAATGATAAAATGAACATTTTTCCATTTCAGTATACAAGTTAAAAGTAAGTTGTAATGATTGCAAATGCTTTATTGGAAAAATGTGAAAATGTACTTCACCATTTTTTACTTTTGAGGGATATTCATATTGTTTCCAGTTTTACAAGATTCAAAACAGTGATGCTATGAACATCTTTGAGGATAAATCCTAGCACGTTTTATTTATTTAAGATAAATTTCTAGAAATGGAGTTGCTGGTCTAAACAGTAATAATCTTTTTAATGCTCATAATATGCTTTGCCCAACTTTTCTCCAGAAAGTTTATGCAAATTTCTACTGTCCCCAGCACTATGTAAAGGCATGTTTAGTCTTAAACCTCAGAAAAGCCCTGTGTATCTTTACTTGTCTTCACCAATTTTCTGGAAGGAAATTAGATCTCCTTGTGTTAATTTGAATTAGTTTCTATAAAACAAGTAGCTACTTGTTCTTTTATGTATTACTACCATAATATGCCCCCACTTTTCCATATTGAATATTCGTTTTTTATTTCCTAATTTGTGAGCATTTAAAAATGTATTTAAAATATTCACTTGTATTTTCCATATATGTTGCAATATTTTTCCCTATTGATCAATTGTTTTGTTTCCATAACTTAATTCAAGGTCTTTTCTTGTAATACATAGGTTTTAAATTTTGTTGTAACCATATAAAATTATTTTTTGTGTGTGTGTTTCCAGCCTTCGGTTTCATATTTTAGAAAAATCCTTCTCCTATCAATATTATATGTTCTATTCCAGTACCTATAATTCTCCTATCACTTTTTGGTATTTTCCCTGATGAAGTGTTAGAAAATTGCTAATTTTCCAAGTAGTTGCCCTCCTGTACCAACAGGAATAAATAAATAACACCTCTTTTCACTTACTTAAAATATCCCATTTCATATACTACATTGTTCTGTGAGGTAGCTTCTGGAATTTTTTATTTATACAAGTTCCCACTAGTGAGGGAAGAAGCCTTAAAAGAAAAGACACATGAAGAGAAATGCAGGTGTTTTCTGAACAGAAAACTAAGTGCCATAGAGAGTGAACATTGGATGAAGGTGGTGACATCCATGTCCAATGAGGGACACTTTCAAAAAGTTACAGCTGTGTGAGAGTCTAGAAAAAGACTAGGAGAGATAGAGATAGACTACACATGGACTTCCTCTGCCAACATCAGGGATATTGCATGTGTGTTGTTTCATTTCGTAATGCCCAAATTGAGTATGTAAAATGTCTCCCACAGGTAATTCTGGTGCTAGTGGACTATGGAATGTGCTTTGAGAGCTATTCCCTTGGATTAAAATGCAGGCACGTGGCACACACACACACACACACACACACCCCAAGTGTGGTAGAGGCCCAGGAGATGACCCTGGAGCAGCACACTGCAGGAAATCAGGGTGAACTTGCTTTAGGGCACAACTGTGGTAGCAAAAAGAACCTGAGAGTGTGAGAGAGGTTCTGGGCTTCTGGCTCCCCACATATGCTGTGTTGGATCACATGTAACTGCTTCACAGGCAATCTGCATAATAATTATAGCAACAAAGTTTGCAAGGAGTAAAGTAAAAAAATATTATTAATCCAAAGTTAACAATTTTGCAGTTAATCATTTAGACATAATAGGCTTTGTTCTGTAGAGGAGAATGGATTTAGTTTTACCTAGGCCCCTGGGAACCAGGCACTCATATATGTATCAGCAGTAGGAAAAAAACAAACCATAAAACAAAAACAAAATAAAACAAAAAACAAACAACTTTGAGAAACAAGTATAGACTTTGCAGACACCAAAATGGAAAGTATCTAGACTATGGAATGTGTAAGAGTCATGGAAGAAGATTCCTTTTGGGAAAAAGTGGACAACTGAAGCATCAGAGATTGGAGTCTTTAACCACTTGCAGACTGGTTGAGTAATGTATATGATGATATTAATAACCATTATGTTACCTTTTGTTTCTCTGAGAACTGCATAACTTTGGGACTTCTTGTTATTGTGACAAGTATAGGACTGATAAAACTTTTTCGCTAATTATGCTACTCCCTTCATATCCTTTGTTTTCACTATTTAAACGATTTCCCTTGAATGAAATGTGGTCAGAACACTTGCAAAATAGTGAGTCTGGGCTGTCCTGTGGGTAGGGACTCCAGAGAAGAGATGTGTGACAAATGCCCCAGAAAGTAACTCACGTCAGCTATGTTGTCTATAACTAAATGGTAATCCAAGTGTGATTTTTTGAGATGAAATATGCAAGAATATTTTCTGAAAAATATGAATTACAGTAGTTCTAACAACTTGGATAATGTTAATGTCTAAGATATGCTTACTGTATCAAAAATTTAAAATATTAACCAAAGAACAAATGCTTTAGAGACTCTTTTTCTTTGGAATTTAAAGCTCAATATAAAACTGTTGATAAACTCTGTGGTAAAATACATTTTGCTATTTTTTAAAACTGCATTTTTTCTCATTTAGGGTCACTAAGCAGTCAGCAACTCTTTCCCATGGATATAAAACTAACCAATTGCTTCATAATGTCAAGCAATTTCCTCATTCTGCAGAGGTTTTAGCTACTTTATTGTATACCGTGCAAAGAATGTTCATTGCTTCATGGTCTAAAAGGCAAGATGCAGAATGATGAAACTGTTGAATTGCAGTTCTGGCTTGGAACGTGAGTTTCTCCTAGGACTCCAGTTATGTTTTAAATCTTTCTATCTTTATTGCTTTCTGAAGAAAGATGACTCTCTATGTTATTCCCCATTTCAAAGGGGTCTTGTGAGGATTAATCAGACTACATTTTGAAGGTGAAATATAAATTGGCTTTTAGGACATTTCATATTACATTTCAAGTATGTGTTACTTTATTGGTTACTTGATGAATGGAATTTCCTATGAGCTGTAGATTTGATTTCTGGACTTCTGAAATATTATGCCATCGCTAGCATGTGATAATTCCCGTTTGATTTTGACATTTTGCAGTGGTAGCTGAAGACATTGATCTTGATATTGCTATGATTCAGGGAGAAACATTTATGCTGTATTTGCCCTCAGGTATGAATGTGTGTACTTAATATCAAGTACACTTGAGGGAGGGGCATAACATGCTTTCATGTGAGGCCCATTTTGGAATAAATTCTAGCATTTGTGTTTTGCTAAGTATACTAGTATAAAAAATGATGGCACCGCATAAAGTTTAAATTTACTGTGTTCA
Source organism: Ateles fusciceps (assembly GCA_036589455.1). Lineage (NCBI taxonomy): Eukaryota > Metazoa > Chordata > Mammalia > Primates > Atelidae > Ateles > Ateles fusciceps. The sequence goes on along the minus strand of JAZHEH010000479.1, from coordinate 3,441,657 downwards.
GCAGAATTGTAAGAATCTGAAATTATTGATGAATATTTAATAGAGGCTAAAGTAGTATAGTGATTGCCTCACCAATTACTTAAAAGATATTTAGGAGTAAATACAAACAACGGAGGTATAAATAACTATCTAAAATAATGACCAAACTTTACATTGTTTAAGGAAATCTTTTCCTACAGTTCTCAAATAACAGATTACTATTAGATTTATTTTGTAGTGCTATACACAGCAGCATCAAACTTAAAAGAATAATCACTCCAGATCCTAAAGTCAATTAAAAAAGCTAGGACTGCATATTCTGAATTTTTATCTTCTTTCTGATTTTGATCTTATCAAGTGTCAGTTTCTCTCATTGTTTGCGTATTGCATTATTAATGAAATGAAATAGAAAAAGATTTGAACATTGTATATGCCTCTTGGAATGTAGCTGCAAATTTTAAAAACAGTAATAGATGTTTAAAAATTGTTATGTGCCCAAGGGAAAAGAAGTTTCAGGTATATGTCAGTAAATTCTTCAATAAGTTGATTTGCTTACCCCATAAACAAGTTCTCCTACCATCCCATTCCAGATTTTTGTGTCTGCATCCCTTGCTCCATATTTTCCATCAGGGACAATGGCAATTTTATACTTGATACCAATATGTTTTGCAATTTCAGATGCCAAATCTACACAGTATCCTTCATACTTGTCATTTCCTTCAAACATTTCATGATTTTTCTTGTACATAACATATGGGGATTCCTATAATGAGAGAAGTAGAACTGTAAAGGAGAAATTATAAAACAATTGAAAAACCTTATGTAACTTTCCAATTTCAGAATTTGACATAAAGATTACATTTAGTATTGGTACACATACTGATTTTGTGTAGTTAGACATCAATAATAAAACAGATGAATATATAAATAAGCTTAGAAGATATTAAATTGCTTTTCATTGGATACTAAAATTGAAATACTTAATTTTCTATTGGAATAAGTATGAAAAACCTAGTACTATGACTGTGATAGGAGAAGTGTCAGTTAATAATTATCTAGAGAAGCATAAATCATTTTCTTTGGCAATGAAATTAGTATTTCTAAAATATTTCATGAAATTAAAGACTATTCAGTAGTCAGTGTCACCTAATAGAAGACTAATTCAAGGTCATAGGTTTCCATCTTCTGCATCTTATTTAACCACATTCAACTGTGACTTTCTTTAAGGAAAAGGCTACATCATTTTTCTTTGATCTCTAGTGTTTAGCAAGATGCCTTTCTCAGAGCAGGCACTTGATACACTATTTTTCAAAGAAAAAAATGAATTAATAGTTTAAAAATTCTTATATGGTTATTTGCATTAAATTAGCTTTCCTAATGTTGTCTAATATTTTGGCTTTAAATATGGTTTGTGCTCCATGAACTTTAATTGTAATATAAAATATTTTCCTAGTGATGCTAATTTTACTCAAGTTGTAATGAGCACACACTTCAGGTAATATTTACATTTAGTTTTCTAAGAAAATGAGGCAGAAAACTGATAAATAATTATGATGAAAATCCTGATAAAATGAAAAAGTTTATCAGTGGCTAATAATTACTGGGCAGTTTTCAGTTAAACACACACACATACACACACACACACACACACACACACACACACACACCCTTAAACAGAACCATTAAAAGACATGAACTAAAGAGACATTGTAGCAAAAAGCACTTGATTTTGTAAGTGGTACCTAAATCTGCCAACCAAAGATAGACCTGGTGAACATGTAATATGGAGAGAGTTCCTGGTCACATCTAAGTTTTTCCAGTCATTTGCAGACAAGGAGTGACCACCTTTGGCTACAACATTATTGAGATAATGTACTCATATTTTGTAAAATTATACTGTAACATTTATTTGTAATCTCTCATAAAAGTCTTTTCTTTTTCCCCCAACATTCGTAATTGGGGAAGTTGAATTTGCTCTTGGAACTCTAGAAGGTAATTTACTTTGCATGAATAACATGGCAGCCTACACTAATTCTGATTTTGTTTTTTAAGTACTTCATAAATGTAGAAACCCCTTTTAAAAATTTAATAAAACATGTGAATTACAGGACATTTTATTTTCTCAGAGAGATGCTCTAAATAATTCTATAGTGGGCAATTGTCCAGGATTGGTCCTTCTAATCCTGCCTTGGGTTGGCATGGCCAAATGACCCAAAAGCCTCCAATGCCTTCAACTTTTTTGAATTTGATGAATATTTAACCCTGGAATTGGGTAAAAAGTTCTTCCACTCATAAAATTAAAGTAACCAATTGTCTCTTTTTTAGATAGATGAAAATTATGCAGTATCTTATGGAAAACATTGTGCAAATAGAAGAGTTTAGCAAACTATAAATATGGTCATGAAAACTGGTGAATTGTTACAAAGCATTATTAATTTCTAAAATACATTATAAAATATTAGTAGTTATTATGAACTAATTGTTACATTTTCTTTTTTCACAGTAATCTTTTTAAAATATAAAAGGGTATGTAGAAAAAAGCAAGCGTCACATATTTGTAAAATACTTAAATTCAGATTGAAATGGCTGTACAACTATCATCTATGAGTGTAACAGGCTTAAGAGTTTTTCAAAAAGGATATAGCTAAGGTTCCATTTGGTACTAAGATTGAAGGTCAATTCAAAAGTCTGCAATATTTGAACACATGAATTTTTGTACTCAGGTACATATATTACTTATTAGCTTGTGTGTGCAAATTTCTCTAGCTAGTATTTAAAATCTAATTTGCTGCTCTCTATATTATATAAAAAACAATTTACTTCAATAAAAGCTATGTATTTATTATTTAATCAAATATTTATTAAGCACTTACTGTGTGCCAGGCAGTTTGCTGGGTGATAGGGACACAAAAATAAGTAAAATATGCCCCTTGTTCCCTTGCAATCAAAGTCACTATAGTTTTTTTGTAATAATGGCAAAGGAGTATAAGGTGGGAGGAACAATAAAATATAGTGGTGAAAAACAATGGTAGCTCTTACTTATTAGTGCTTACTATGTATCGAGCACAATGTAAAGTTCTTCATGTCTTTTCATTTACTTTTGACACTGGCACATTGAGGTAGGCATTTCCCATTTTGCAGATGGGACAATGAAGACTCAGGGAGATTAAGGCAGTTGTTCGATTTCACAGAGCTAACAAGTGAAAGATGTGGGAGCTGACCCCGTATTTTGATATTTTATTTTGTGTTTGTTTTTGAGAAACAGTCTAGTGCTCTATCACCCAGGCTGGAGTGTAGTAGTGTGATCTCAGCTCACTGCACCCTCCACCTCCCAGGTTCAAGCAATTCTCCTGCCTCAGCCTCCTAAGTAGCTAAGATTACAGGCAATGCCACTATGCCCAGCTAATTCTTGTATTTTTAGTAGAGATGGGATTTCACCATGTTGGCCAGGCTGGTCTCAAACTCCTGGCCTCAAGTGATCCACTTGCCTTGGCCTCCTAAAGTGCTGGGATTACAGGTGTGAGCCACTGTGCTTGGCCGACCTTCTATTTTGAAATATCTGGAAATTTTTGAAGCTACAGCATTTATCAAACTATGTGCAATTAATTGATTTTCCATATGACTTAATAAAATATCTGGAAAATTTTGAAGCTATTATTTTATTTATCAAAATATGTGCCATTAATTGAGATTTCATGTGACTTAATGAGAGAGGGACCAAGATTAAAGAAATGTATTTCTGCATTTTTATGAAATTCATTTAATGAAATTCTTCACATAATCTTCTAGGTAAACAGTGTAGATAAAATCTGTCAATTTCTTCTCATAGTGTCTGGCATATAGAAGGCACTAAATAAATACAAAGATATCCTGGCCTATCAGTGTTTCCCAAATAGCAGTATCATTATAAAGTAATTTTATTAGAAACTCTGGTTCAGGTTTTCCAAAGGAAAGTCAGTATTAACAAGGGTTAGGTTATCTCTTCTGAACAGGCATGTGTCTATATGAGTAAAATATTTATTTAATGTCTTCTTTCATTTTTTCAGTATTTTCTTTCTTTTTTATTTTGGACAGCAGGGGTCCATCATGTCATTGTTTTCCTGCTGAGCAAACCAACAAAGACTAGAAAAGCCTTCAGCTTACTGCAGATGTTGATTAGAAATGTAGTTAGAATTTTTGCCCATCCAGGGGCATAAACAATTACTGAGATTCAGGATGAGTGACACAGACAGCATAAGAGAAATGACATGATCACACCAAGGGAAGTGGGGATGTTAAAAGGAGAGAAAGGCTTTCCTGGAATGGTCTCTCATGGCTGCTCAGCTCTGCTGTTTCTTTAACTGTGTCTCCTTTTGCTTTTCTTTTCTTTCATGTCAAATACAAAAGAGTAGCAAATGCTCAACATTCGCCCAACCTCCTTATTTCCCCCATGCTCAATCTGACAAATTGTCTGCAACTAGCTCTTCAAACACTTCATACTAGAGTTAATACAAAGTTTAGGGGCTACTATGGGTGAAGAAAATACAAAATCTTTTCAATATAATGAATAAATTCTGGCAAATCATTAAGGAGGATATGTGGGGTGTCTTTTTAAACCAGCTTTCTGAATTCCCAAGTGTACGATTTTGAATAAAAATGGAATGATCAGAGGGATAGAGTAAACCTCTTACTTCTGTCTTATGTATACAACCTGCCATGATTATTATCAACTACTGAGCTCTGTAGGACAGTAATTTCTTAAAAGTTATTGCATTACTTCTTAGTGAATATGAGTTTTATATTAAGATAGTTTCTCTAATGAATGGGCTTCTACATCTGCTCTGCTATTTCAGGAAAGAAATCACTCTCTGTTTAAAGCTGCTACATTAGGGCTTCCTTATGAAAGTATTTGTGTAAATTAATTAAGAAGATTTTTAATCAATAAAGTATAATTTTCCTACCAAAAAATTTTTTTAGATTATTTGTATTTAGCAAAAGTAGAACTATTGAAACAAAATAATTATTAGAAAGGTTTCAACATTTTCTAAATATCACGAATATAATTATTATAATTATTATTGAAAGTTGTTAAAATAGTAAGATCGGTGTCAACCAATGTTGTTTTCTATGTCAATATTTGGTTTTCTCCAAAAAATCCTAATGGATGTACATAATTTACCCCATGGATAAAATTCATAAAAGTGAAGATTAAGATATCATTATTCAATTCAGGGGAAAAATGAGTAAATCTAAAGGCTGCACAACTTTAAATTTAGCCAGAATAATTTATTTAAAATTAATTGATTTATAAGCTCTTCAGTGAGTGATGTATGTGAAAGAGGAAAATTAATATTTGGTTTAAGGAAGAAAATAAATACATTTAAATTTTCTGTATGTATGTATATATACATATAATACATTTTATATAAAGATGCATGTGTATGTTATAATGCACATATATGTATAGTGCATCTACAGAATTATACATAGAGGAAATAAAATATCAAACATCTCATTAAAATGTACAAAAAGTAACCTCTGGAAGGATCATGTGTGATAAGGATAATTGCTTTTAGGTTTGTAACATAATTCTGATACTGGAGTGAATAAATTTGGTTTTATGGAAAATTTGCCTAAAGGATTGTTATGTTCATGAGATGGTAAGAAATATCTTTGTAGTTGAGCAATGCATCATAAGCATCACTTAACTTTGGTAGTAAAGCTTTGGGGGAAAAAAAGGAGCTTGTCTGGAACATCACTGTATTATCTTCCCTTTTCCAGAGCGTTCAATAGCCAAGAAAGTAGTTAGATTACAGAGGAAAACACCACCCTCCCTTCTACCAAGATCTACTGTAAACTGCTTTTCCCTCAATTGCTGTATTTATCCAAACCACATAGAACAGATGTGGCTTCTTTGGGTTATTTGCAGAAATTATTACTTTTAATTCAGAAAGTTAAATCGATATGGTCACAGTCTTATGAATTTTATTGATTTTATAAATTTTTCAGTCAACAAGACTTAAAGATAAAAATGATGGTATTAATTTTATTTTCTATTAGATTTACCTGTGGTATATTCAGGATGATTATATTCAGGTAGAATAAATTCATTATTAAAATGAAAATCACATTATAGCTATATAACGCTGTTATAAAAAAATAACTTTCAACAGCATAAAAAGCTAACGCTACATTATATTTAATAAAGATAGCTAATATAATTATTACTTATGTTTCTGGTCTGCTTTCTCTCAATATACTATAAGTTTCATTTAGTGCAGGATTTTTGTCTGTGACATATTCCCAGGGCCTAGAACTGTGCCTAGCACAAAGCAGACGCTCAATAAATATTTATGAATAACTGAATTTCTCAATAAATTTTATTTAGCAATAGCATATAGTGTTACAGTGTATCAACATATAAATAACAACATACACAAAGGACAGACAACTGGAAGAACATTAACACCATATCAATTTCAATCAAAATGAATTATATCCAGTGCTCACTCTCAGCCTTCTTCTGTATCTAGATACAGGTATCACATATATTAAAATATCTAGCCAATTCCATCTGTGTTGGGAGTTTTCAATTGAATTTGGGGATAATCACATGCAGATGCCAACATCTTGTTTATCTACAAGAGATTTCTTTCATAATGAATGAAGTGGAGGGATGTCATAGGTCCTGGACTACCATTTTCAACAAAAGCAAATAGAAGGAACACTTTCAGGGAAAGGATTCCAGTAATTCTTTTTGAATTACTGAATGATTATGCACTTGCAAATGCCAGAGGTATTATTTATATAAAGATTACATTTTCATACAAAAAGACAGATACTAGTATTTTACTATTTTGATAGCAAAAATATTGATGACTTTACTGTCAAACAACATATAACTTTACAGAATATCCTTTATATATATATGTGTATAAAACAGTTGGATTTTTCAGTCATTTTTTACTATATTTTCTGATAGCATGCTTCCTGAAAACTAGCCATGCTTGCAAAATTAATTCAGTATTTTGGTCTTAAGAATTATTTGCCCAGTCCCTTTAGTAACAGGGATGGAAAGGAGATTCTCTATATCATACCTATAATGCACATTAAAACACTTTATTTCACACAGAACAGGCAAAATTCCAAGAGATCTTTAAAGAAAACAACTGTACATATTCAGAAAACAAGCACACAAATTCTGAGATATTTACTTATAGAAAATCTACCCTTGGAAATGGAGCGATATAATTCCATCATTTACGTACAGTGACCTCATTTCAAGATATGGGAATTGTTATGTCAGAATCACTAAGTGATTCTTTTTCAACATCTATTTCTTGAGAAAGATTAATCTTCTTTTGTTCTAGTATCTCAGAAAAGTCACAGAACTTAATTTTTTTTTTTTTTCTGGTAGTCCAGAGTTGGTCATCGAAGAAGAATCCCACATGAAAAATAAGCTTAAATTTACTACATTGGAGAACAAGACTTGAGCCTTAGTTAGGAATGGTCGAACAGCGTGGAACTCTTTCCTTTCTTGATCAATTTCTTAAAATAGGATTCTTCATCAGAGGCTGAAAAGAGGAGGACTGTACTGAAGTATGACTTTCCATTACTGTGTCTTTTTTAGGAAAAGAAACATATATATATTGCTTTTCAAGTCCCATGCAAATATTACACAATTAAGTTGGAAGGTTTACACAAAAACTGCTGTTGGTTGGTTTGCATTCTAAAATCATAAACTTCTGCTGAAGGCTTGTCAGATTACATTAAATTGCTGACTGGTGATGCAACACAGATAAAACTAATTGCAACATATGAAGGCTTATCTCTGGCATTTTCATTTCATTTAATATTACTTTCTGGAAACAACTCAACATTACTAAAGACCTGAAACTAAAATGACAAAAGCTAAAAACCAAATTACATAAATACTTCCATTTTATTTAGAGTAAGGGTTCCATAAATAATTTAAAATATGTTTTGCCTGTAGAGTCACTGAGCTGAATATATATAATTTTAAATGAGATAGAAAAGGTCACCGATTGTTGATCTCTTTTGACTAGCATTGACTCAAAAGGGCATGTTTGACTTTGAAGAGAAAAATATATAAGATATTCTATTATTTAGAAGGTAATTTCATGAGAATCTGTTTGAAAAAGCAGCCTTAAAATTTAGAGGACTTTTCATTTTGTGATGTGGCTGAATGAAGCAATCATACTCTTCCTAATTTTAGAAGTTCACTAAACTGTAATGTGTACTTCACACTGGTCAATGAGAAAAATAATCGGTGGAAGAAAACCCTTTTCACATTCAAAATAAAAATAAAACAAAATTAATTCCTAAAGCATTTAGTTATATAAATCATGCTCATTAAAATCTTCACAGTCACATCTTCACTATTGTAAACAGACAATACAAATCATTATCCGGTGATTAAACTACCTGAAAATTATAATTTTAAACACTATTAATTATTATTACATTGACTTTTTAAAAACATAGTAACAATAATAATATGTTTACTACTGGATATATTTATGTGATTGGTGGTTGACCTTTGTCATGTTCACTGTTTTGTGCTTTAGGATCTTAGCATTTCATACATTTCCAACTAGAGTTAGACAGTCTCAATTTTTAACATCTCAGCATTTTTCCAAGAACAACAATGTGACAAAAGATAATACAAATAAAAGTACCATATGCACTCAAAGCTTAGGACGAACCTATTCAAAGCCTCTATAGGCTTCTGTGGATCAGAACACCCATGTGACCATTGCTAACAGTCAGCTTTGCCCTCCCTGCTCACCATCCCTGGGGAGTTAAAATTGCCTGTGGACAAAACGGAACACCATAAAGCATAGACCAACACTTACCATAATTGTGGTTACAACCACTGTTCTGTTCTCAATAGCAGCTGTGTCATTGCCAAGAGTGGGGACATCTTGAATCAAGACTAACTTATCCATGTCGTTCCAGTAACCAACCTGCCAAATAGAGAACATGCTTGAAAACATATTTTAGAAGCATTTACTCTAGTTCTTCTTAGAACAACAAAGGGTTTGAATAGGTAAGCAAACAAAACAAATAAAAAGCAAATGAAAAAATGTGTTTGGAAGTGTTCTTACTTGCTCATGAGCCAGTCTGCCTAGTGTTAAGGTTCCTGCCTTGCTAAATGTTTGGCAAATTTATTGTTTACAACAGTGGAGTAGCCAAGAGATTGAGAATGGGTGATTCCAAAAGGAATATGAGCAAGGACCATTATTTTATGTGGATCCCCCTCCTCTAGTGAGATAGACTAGTGCCCCCTAAATTAATTTGTGTGACTTTATCAGTAAAGTTACAGCTTGTATAGTAAAGAGAATAGCCAGATTTATAAGAACATGTACAGGATATTTTCAAGCAAAAGAAACTTGTGCGTCTTTAAAGCAAAACAGAAATGGTTTTGGGTTTGATATAACCCAGCCACTAGGTAACAATCTTACCATTTCTGAAATGCTAACTTACATCAGAGATGAATATTAATGGACAATGTTTTCACTTTAAAATATTACATTTAAATTTATATTTTTTTGTTTTCAAATTATTAGTTTTTCATTTCATTTCAAATACTTTTTCCTAAAAATGAATTATGTAATTACTTAAGTACTCTGAAAAGTAGTAAACTACAATGAGCTTTTAATGGAAATTTAGGATTCTTTGGTTGTTGCAGACCATTAAGCAATAATAATGGCTGTTACATATTGAGTGCTTGCTCTGAGGCAGACAATATGATTTTTAAAAATATATATCTCAAAGTTAATACACATAGCAAGTATGGAGTAGGGGCAGTTATTATCCATATTTTAGAGATGAGGATTCATTTTAGAAGGCTAAATAAATTAAAGTTATACTTTAGTAGGGCCAGAATTCAAAACTCAGGTCTACGTTGCACCAAGTCTACATACTTTCCTGTTATGCTGATTGAACTCCCAAAAGGGTGTTCGTTTAATGCTTGACAAACTTCTTCCTTGAATTTCTTGATGCAGTTGTTAAAACTCATATCTCCAACAAAATGTATGCATTTGCTCACTGGTCTGTATTCACTATTTGTTCTAATATGTTTTGGAAGTCTCTCTTGCCTAATCTAAGTTTCTTAACTGCCATGTTAGTATTTTTGAGCATATTAAAATAGAGTAAGCATTAACATGTCAGAAAGAGGTATGAGATTATTCACAAGTGTTGCATATATAATTCAATAACAGAACAGATGGAGAAAAAGAATTGTTATTAATATGGCTTGCTACACTTCTTGGTTTGATTCAAAAATTTTAAGTTGAGCAAGTATTTTTAATAATGCATGTGAATACATTTCTGGTTAACATTTATTAATAATTATGTAAAAATTTTAATTTAAAATAACTATATATTTGAGACTCACCCTCTTTTCAATTCTTATGTGTACTTTCGTCAGTTGATTCTTGTTAACTCTCCTTTCCACATGACAGTTATACAACATGAAAAGGGGTTTTATAGTTTAGCACTCCATTAAAATGCAACCACCCTGAAGATCTCACCAGCCAATTTTCAGGAAAGATAATTTTTCTTTATTAATGAGTCCCACAACAGAAAGAATCACAAATCTGGGATACATTTTGGAGAGTATCTAGATATTGGCAAGACCTTGACATTTTGCATTTAAAAACTAAACCATGGGTTTGCAGCTATTTCCCTCTTAAAGATAAATGATTCAGAAGTGCTGGCAAATTAAAATAATAAGCAAACTTTAATTTTTTGCCTTTTACCTACATACAATTCTGGTTAAAAAAAAGAGAACGTCGTACTTTGTGAAATGGGAACAATTCATGGTAGATTTCATGTGGACCATGGACTCTTTTAGAAGTAAGTCCACACAAGGAGTCAGTTCTTAAAGAAAGGAATCCTAAAGTTTGGACCCACGCCTCACAGAAGATGGAGTTTCTCTCTCCAATATTCTCAACATTTTGCATTTCACTAAGAACTTTTCCCATGACTGACCTCATTTAACTAGACAGGGAAATGAATATTTTTCCTATAGACAAAAAGTGGATGAAAAGTGGTTTAGTAATGTTAGAGCAAAAATATGGACGCATTTAAATCACTAAATTGATAAACGATGTCAGAAAAATATTTATCTTCTTGGGACTCCTAAAGGTGTCAGAAAAATATTCATCTTCTTTGGACTCCTAAAGGCAAATATATGTGAACAAATGTTTCTGAATTAGGATGGTCTTGGCCTAGAACACAGAGATCAGATAGGGACTGAGGGACTGCGAGAAGCTCCTGTTCTACTCAAAGTTGGTTCCTTGGAGAGCTGCTTTGACCAGAACTGCCCTGAAAATCTGACCTAATTCCCACACCAGCCTTAAATAGAATCCTTATAGGCAATGGGACTGATGACGTTTCAAGATCTTGAAACCTGAGTCAAGATCTTGAGTGACGCTCTGGGGCTGCGGGAATTTTGGGTTCTACGGCAGCTCCACCTCTTTCTAGCTGAGCATCTCTGAGTAGGTCACTTAGTTTCTTTGAGCCTTACTTTTTGATAAAAGGAGAAAAATATATATATCTTATTTTTAGGTTGTCACAAGGATTGAATATAAAAACACACATCAATTTTCCATTATAGCATTTGGAATATAAGGTGCTCTCAATAAATAAAATTTTTACAATTAAATATTTCTGAAACCATGCAAGTCTGGAGCATTCCCTCTAGAGCCCTGGGTGGGGGTCACTGTAGTGACAAGAAGATTTTGGTGTACTTAGGAGCCAGGACTTCAGAAAGAGCTTTGTGGCTTCTGCTTAATGAGACTCTCAATCAGTTTTTCTGCTGCAGAAGTCAGACAAACTGATGGGCTGACTCTCTGATCTGTTTTCAAAGATAGCTCCCTTGCTGGCAAGTGTTCAATTTACAAGAATGATTGCTTACTTCTCAGATATATTGCCTAGTTTCACCAGCATAGTGTCTCTCATGGTAGCTCATTTTTAAGTTTAATATTCCTGACACAATGCCCGAGTTGATCGTTGCCACAGAAAACAAAGATAGATGAGTCTACACCATTTTACACTTCAAATTTCTTTTAAGAGCCTTAGATGAATGTCAGCTGAGTGTGAAGATGTACTGTTCATCACTCTCCCAACTTACTCTTTAAGTTTCTCTTTGAAAAGTCTTAATTTTTTTTACCATCATGGTTCAATAGTCTATGAAAAGATTCTGTACTATGAATCAAGCCCACTTGATATTATTGCTAGTTAGCACCAGTTTTTTTTTTTCCACGATTCTTTCTTTTATAGAGAACAATTTGACATTTTGCACTTACTGTTTTGTAAAATAAGTCTTTTGCATTTTAAAAAGCTCTGTTTAAATGGCAAATTTTGCAAGGTCTGGTGTGTGGCAAGGAGGTGGGCCAGTCTTACCTTTGTCCACCTGTTAGTCAATATTTTGGGGGTCCTGTGGAATATCCTAACTGCTCAACAGCTAGCAGAGGTTCTTTGCTTAAAGCTTGCCCTTTTTTTTTGTTGCTGGCTGTGTGCTGGCAGAGTGGGCTCTTCTTAGTGTCTCCTTCCCTTGCTTCAGTCAATCTTCTTAGAAGAGCCCTCTGGCTGCTCTCCATCTCCTGCCACTCCTGATCTGGATCAGATAGGCTCCGGCTTACCATATATTAGCTGGTAGCCTGCATGCAGGCTATGCCGTTAAGAAGATGGAAAGCTAGAGATGGTTTTCATGGCAGCTCCAAACTTCTCACAGATATAGAAGCACACCCAAATCGCAGACTGGAGCAAAATGCAACTAGGAAAGCCTTTGCCATTTTCTTTATATCACCTTAACTTTAACCATCCTGCCTCCAAGCCTTTCTTCAGGTTGTTGCCCCTTCCATTTCATTCTACCCAAACTCTAACATCATGGCAATTTTAAATTCCACCTTCTCCATGCAGGCTTCCTTTATTTGTTTTCCTCCAGCAGAAGATCATCTCTTCCTAGGTAGATCAGTAAGGGACAAAACACTAAGAGTGAAATATGTTTTCTCACTCACAGGCTTTGGATAAGATAACTTACTGGGCTATAATTTTCTCATTTTAAAAAAAGAGAAATAATACTACTCAAATTATAGGTTTGTCACGAGGATGGAATCATGCAAAGCACCAAGTCCAGTGCTTGGAGCACAAAAGGCATTTCATGAATTGCAGCTATCATTATTACATAAAAGCATGAAAATATATTTTAGAATTTTTTTTTAAACAGCCAAGTGTTGAAAGAAATATAGCTTTTAGATAAAGTTAACTTGAATATCTGTTTATCTGTTTCCCTGAGCATCCTAGCTCCTAGATAAAAGGAATGCAAAAAATTATGTGTTAGCTACAAAACACTTATAACTAATTACTGTGATGAGCTAAATGGTTGCACTGTACAAAATACTTCTTGAATGCTGGGAAGACGGTTCCTATACCTAGTCACATCCTACCGCTAACAGAGAAATATCTTCCAAAATCCAGGAACCTAGCACCAGCACCTTCCTGAACAATTTAAATGTTTCTCTTCCTCTCAGCCTAATAATAATCAATAATCTTACCATCCATCTTCTTTCTCTTTTGGTCATTGGAATTTATCTAGTTAACTAATTCAAGAACCCAGCCTATTCTAAATATGTTCACCCATTAGAAGTAGCTTTTTGGTACTTGCTGTAATAATTTCATAAATGACTACCTTGAGGTGCTTATGTCTCTTTTCTGCTTTGTGTTCTGTTCTGCAAAGCCAATTTTGATTTGTGGGATTTTCTTTTTTTGCCAACCCCACCCAAAATATAGCATCCATTTTGGATAAAGGATATAAACAGTGTATAAATTAGTTTCTTTCAGCTTGGGCACACCATTAAATATCAGTTATATGACACACATTTATCTCAGCATTGATTATAGAGAAAGTACTAAAGTATTTGTAAGTACTCACAAACAAAGGAAATGTCCCTCTATCTTTCTTCTGTAGGCCTTTAAAATGTTACATACAAACTAAGTAAACAGAGAATTTTCTTTTTCAGTTTGATTGTGGCTCACCTTTCTAGGTCCTGTGCTTTTCAGCTCAAACACATCCATTGTGTAATTGACTCTACGTCCATAGTGGTCAAACTGAACATTCCCTGTCAGCCCTTGAATTCGAACCTAAGTGAAAAAGAAAACCACACGTGTTCATTTGCAATTTCACTTATAGAAATCTCAACTTCATCTGCTGAAATTTCATTAGGTATTTGAGCTATTGGGATACAATCTGAAAGAGGAATATCAAAGGGATATATAAGCAATTCTGCTATACCCCTGGAAGGGGAATATATTTTATTGGTTTTTAATATCATAAAGTTTCCATTTTTACTAAAAGGATTCTCCCCTCAATTATATTTTTATAGTAATAAAAATATTTTTTATGGTTACTTTTCAGTTTTATCTGTATATCCACAAAATGGATTAAATAGCCCTGATACTTATGCCAGATCATATTCTCACCTTGCTAAAATTAAAATTAAGATATAAGAAACAAAAAAATATAAGGGCATTTTTGAAAATATTCAAATATGTTTTATTCCAAATTTCCTTTTAATTTGCTTTTACCTATGTTTTGAACCCATGACATTTCAGAACATTTAAAATGTAACATTAAATATGTATATGAACAAGTACTGTTAGTATAATTACGAAAGACTAAAATAAACTGATTACTTAATCCAAGGTTATATAGGAATTTAAAGATCTCCAAATGTAGTCATTATTTCTGGTTCTTCCACATTCCGGGACCCAGGTGGGCTTATACCTCCTGAACCCCCTTGGTTAGCTAGGCCCATGCAACTCTTTCTGATACATGGGTTGTAAACAGGCATGACAAGTGTCATTATTAAACCACATAATTTAATCGCCAATTTGAAACTCAACTATCTGTTTCCCCTTTGCAGAATTCAAGATGGTCACTGCTCTGTCAGCCTACATCCTTGAGTGATTACAATGAACAGAGTGCCCTGCTAATCTAGCATGTGTCTGAGTAAGCAAAGCTCCTTTCTTGTTTTAAGTCACTGTGATTTGGGTTGTTTATTACTGCAACATAGCCTAGCTTATCCTGACTCTGCATCCACATAAAATTTTGTAAACAGCAAGATTCTACCTTGTATTTTACCTAGAAATGTCCCAAAAATGATGGCTTGATATATTTAAGTAGCGATTGTAATATTTATTTGTGCTTGGATAAATTAGTCTGTTTTCTTGAACATTCAACTTAAACAAGAATATGAAATGAATTGAACTTAAATAAAATTGTGAGTTACCTGTTTGAGTGTCCTCTCCATGTCAATTCCCTGGCCCCATGGAGCAGCAGGATTTGCCAAACAATCCCCAGCATTTCCTCTCCTTGAGATATCAATTTTCTGCCTCCTAAGACTTCGGAAAGTTTCAGCCATCACAAGGACTCCATCATAAGTCAGAGCAGAGGTGTACTAACCAAATGAAAACAAATATAATGGTATATTTAAAATCTTATCAAGTACCAGAAATGGCCTGAGGTCTTTGTAAGTTTATGACATAAAGTGCCATTCTATCTGAAGGATGGTTAAATTACTGATAATTAATTGACTCTGGCTTCAGAAATTTCTATTCTTGCTTTAATATAAAGCCCGTATACCAAATCTTATCATCCTGACTTAAAAAGGAGAAAAATCACTTTGAAAAGTAGAAACTCTAATAAACAGTTTTCCATCAGTTGGGAGAAGAAAGAGCCTCAGGCAAGGTCTTTCTATTGTGTCCCAGTACAAATAGCTAAAGTATCAAAGGCTGAGGGAGCTTTGTAATCTGCCTTGTAGTCGCTTTCTGTGGTTGAGCCCCAGGAGAGCTGGGCCTCTTAATCTTTTCCTCCTCCAAAATGCCTAGCAAGGTTCCCCTGAGATTTAATATATACTCATTGACTTGAAGTATATATCTTTGTTCAGTCTCTCAGAAGAATGAGTGGAATTGTTTATTGTTATTCAGAAATATGATGCCAGAAATAACATCTACTTATTTAACAAATGTGTTCGCACCAGTCACTGTGCTAAATAGGAATGGATATTGCCACACCCAATGAGGGTGCGCAGCAAGGCAGAGTCATTTCATTAAATTTTCAATATAAACTAGGATCAAAGTAGAGATATGAAGGATAGACCATCTGCTTCTTTTTGAGAAAAGAGTGAGCTCCCCACCCCGAAAAGATTATTATGATTAGGAGAAAAAGTGAAGGAAGATTGAGATAAAAATGTAGTTTTCTAGTTACAAAAGTAAATCAACATGGGATCAGTTTTGGTAGACATTTATTAGAAAATTACTGAACACATGGAAATGTGGCACAATTTTCTTAAAGCATGGCAGATCTACTTATTCAACAAACGTGTATGTACTAGTCACTGTGTTAACTAGCATCAACTACTAACTACTAATCATGACAAAAACGACATTATCTCCTTTAGAAATTCCATATGGTCAATTCCTTATAATTAACACCTCTATGCCTGTCTGAGCAGTAGGTTTGTGCTGTAGAAAGTGGAGGATGATCTTGATTTTCTGCTTTCAAATGAAGAAATATCATTTTTTTCAGGCTGAGAGGGGAGAAGGATCACCTGAGCCCAGGAGGTTGAGGTTACAGTGAGCTGTGATCGTGCCACTGCACTCTAGCCCGGGTGACACAGAAAGACCCAGTCTCAGAAAAAAAAGAAAAGAAAAGAAAAGAAAGTAAATAGGCAACGTGGCCACGAGACATAGCAGCCACCATTACAGGGAAGAGAAGAACTAAAACATGGATAAAATAAGGAATATTAACTCTAACAAAGAACTGCTTAATAGTATAGGATATAACTCTTGTATTAGAAGGATTTATAAGAACCATTTAAATTAAGAGCTTTCCTATATATTCCTCTAGGACATGATAAAACAAGCTTCTGGATAGACATGCCCTTCACAATTGATTGGGATGGGATAGCTGAGAAAAATTAAGGTGTTTAACCAAGGTAGTCCACCAAAAATGAAAGTGCCTCCTCCCCTGCCTGACCCAACACATCTTTGAGTAGAGAAAGTCATCAAATCATCTTTTTTTGGTAAGGCAAGAAAATAGAAACAAGTAATAAAATGAATCTTGCTTAAATCATAAAGGGCAAGAGAAAAATGCAATGCTAGTATTGAGGACCAAAGGAGGAAAAAAAGAAAAATAAGGAAGAAAGAAGCTGAAAAGAGATGCGCCAAAAACCAAATACACTTGCTGTGTTTTAAAAAGTCCATCCGTTTTTTTGAAATATGTGAACCAGAAAAAAGGGCAGGTATCACACAGAGTGGTGTAGAGCAAAGGAGACATTGAGCCAGAGCAGCAAAGACCTGGAATTTGACAGGTCGTAGAGCTGATAGATGTAAAGAAGTAGTAGTTTAAATTGGTTTTACCTTTTCAAATGATGTAATTCTTTTCTATGTGTCTTATTGTGCTACAATCCAGGAAACCATAGTTACGGGCACACAACTTCTAGGTGGCACCTAGAAAATTCTTAATAATCATTTCATTTTTAGGCAGGGTAAATAGTGCCCTATAGTTATTTACTGCTTTGATAAGTGATTAGAATAATGGAATGGTTTCTGTTTACTAAGATTTATAGATAGCAAGACAGAATTGGGCAGAATCATAATGTGGTAGAAAAAGTATGGGCTTAGAGAAGAAAGAACTGGGATGAATTTTAATTCTGTGACTCATAGGTTTTTGGCAATGTGAAGCACATTTTTGACTATGGAGTATAAAACAGAGCAAAACTAAGATAATAATGACTCTCCTGTGGTTATCATGAGAATGAAATTTCATATCATATCTGAGAGCTCTTTGAAAAATGTACCAGACTCTAGTTAGGAATCTTAAAGACCACAAAGATGAGTATTTGATGGTTACTGCCCAGAGAGTTTATAGGAGTGAAACAGTAAGTGTGCAAATAATTATATTAAATACCCAATGAGAATTATCCAATCAAATACTATGGAAAGAACAAGGGAGAAAGGAATTACATTTACAAAGAAAAAAAAGAAAGAAAAAGAAGAAAAGATTTCATAAAGAAAGTTAAATTTGAGTTTGAGAGAAAGACTTGGAAGATGGTTGGCTTTGGACAGGTAGACATGAAGGTGGAGGACTTTTGTGGGAGAAGCAAGTGCACAGGGAGTGATAAAGGGTGGGGAAATGCAGGGCAACTCAGATTGGCTGCAGCATCTGAAACGGGGCAGAGGGTCATGCAATTGGAAAGTCTTGATTGGCCTATAGAATGGAAGACCTTGATTCCAGGAGATTTTTTTAAAGCGGGGAAGTGACATGATCTGAAGTCTTGCTTTTAATCTTGTTTGAAAAATTAAACAAAGTACACTTTAATTAATTATAATCAATCCTCATTTGTGGATTCTAAATTTTCAAATTTTTCTCCTTGCTAATATTTATTTGTGATTCTCAAATTGATACTTGTGGCACTTTTGTGGTTATTTGTGGAACTGTAGAGTGGTGAATAATTTGAGTAACCCAAAACACAAGGTCCCAGCTGTGGCTGAACAAGAAAACACTGTTTTCTTGTTTCTGCTCTCATACTGTAAACAAGTGTCCTTTTTGTGTTGTATTTAGTGCCATATTTTCCACAGTTTTGTGCTTTTTGCTGATGATTTCACTGTTTAACATGGCCCAAAAGCATAGTGTTGACATGCTGTTTAGTGTTCCCAAGTGCAGGAAGGCTGTGATGTGCCTTATGGAGAAAATCCGCATGTCAAATAAGCTTCATTCGGGCATGAGTCATGGTACTGTTGGCCAGAAGTCCAATGTTCATGAATCAACAATACATTAAATAAGGTTTCTTTAAACAGAAACACCCATAAAACAAGGTTATATACTGAATCGTTGACAAAAAGTTTGTAACCAGATGCTAGCAGAACTTAACCCTGTATTTCCCCTGGGAGCAATGGTTCTATATTTACTCATTCAGAATTTAAAGAGACATTCTAGAACCTAACTGCTGTGAATAATGAGAACTAATTGTACTGCATATATTTATTAAATGGCTACTGAATGCCTAGCATCATGCCAAGAGCTGTGAATGATGAGAGGACTATACAAATTTTTACATAACAAAGAGGCCAAAGCTATAGCATAGACAAGTCTAGTTGGAGATAATCAAATAGGAGACATTAAAATGATTATAACCTGTGTGTTCATGAACTTGGTCCTTGGCTCAGGGACAGCCAACTAATATGTCCATTTAATAATTTGCATATATATATATCTGTAAAATCAAAGGATTGGGCTATAGTGCTTGACACATAGTGGACACCCACTTAATGTTCTGTTTTGAAATTCTATGATTTTATAAGGCAGTGAAGATGGTATGCCAACCTGGCCAAATTCCAGCATTTCAGAGAAGAAATTGACATGGCCAGTATGAAGTATTATAACTAGGAAATAGAAGCAGAGCTGAAACCTTCTAGTCTTAGATCTTGTTTTTTCTAGGCTTGAGTTTCCAAATTATATACAAAACTTTTTACTGGAATACACCGTAAGTAATAGATTAGCAAATGATGATGATGGTGCCTTATTAGGTAGGGCTGAAACTACTAAGTTGGAGTTTAAGAAACATTATGCCATAATTTAACATGAGGTCTAAGAAAGTCATCTATTTTTTTTAGTTTGAACAAATATGCTTATGATCATAAATTAACCAGCTTTTTCTGAGCAAATATTAATAGCATACTTTCACAATGTCAGTCAGAAAAAATGAAAACAACCAGGAAAGAGAACTTTTACAGAAGTTTGTATATTTTACATTTCTGTGAATTTCCTAATTTGCCTACTCATTGCATATCACTTCAAAAAGATTTCTGTGTGGGAAAAAATTTACTAATACTGTGTCACATTTGGAATATTTAGTTAACAGTTTTTTTAAATATAATTTTGCAAGGAAATTCATATGCAACATACTGTAAGAATAATAGTAAACTGATTGAGCTAATGTCTATCAACTCTACCCTTAAAAACAGAAATTCAGCAATTATTAAGTGTATGTGCAGGGCGGTTATAAGGACAAAATGCTTTTTTCCTATGCCAGACTATGTTTGCCAAAATGTTAGTGGAATAACTACATAATAAACTTTCTATCTTAAATTTTGAAAATATCAGTAATACAATAGGTAAAAATCAACAAATACCTTTGGAGGAGTCTCAGATCCTGGATACTCTCTCTGATCTAGTTTCTTCCAGCGGTCCATTAGTTTGATTACCATAGGTGTATTAAAATCTACCAACTGGAATCCAGTAACATTGGCTCCACCATGTATAAACCTCTCAAGAGAAATATCCTTGAATCCCTATAAAAATTTATACAAAAGATTGTTAAATTTAGTTTATTATACATGACAGCTCTTCAATAGTAATATAAATTAATAACCTATGCAAAATAATAGATTTCTAATAAAGCAATGGCTAAAAATGTGGAAAATAATAATAAAAGATGTGGAAAACCTAATTATGTCTATTTAGCTGTTAAATTCTGTAATTCAAAATCCAATACACGAGACAAAGATACATTTTTATTTCAGTTCAACTCAAGCATTTCTTGAATGCTTCTGATTGCCTTTTATGAAGTATAAAGGGGGATATAGGAGATAAATATGATTGCATCAAAAAGTCTCCTGTTTTTCACTAACTCATTTTATGAAACTAGCATTATACTGATACCAACATTTGGTAAGGACACAACAAAAACAAAAACTACAAGCCAACATCCCTGATGAACACAGACATAAAAATCCTTAACAAAATACTAGCACATCAAATCCAGCAGCACATCAAAAAGATAACTTACTGTGCTTAGCAGGTTTTATTCCAGGGTTGCAAGGATGGTTTAACATATGCAAAGCAATAAATGTGATTCATCAAATAAAAAAGAATTAAAAGCAAAAACCATATGATCATCCCAACAGATATAGAAAAAAGCATTTGATAAAATGCAACACATCTTTATGATAAAAACCCTCAACAAACTAGGCATCAAAAGAACATATCTCAAAATAATAAAAGCCATCTATGACAAACCCAAGGCAAACATTATACTGACTGGGTAAAAGCTTGAAGCATTATTCCTAATAACTGGAACAAGACAAGGATGTCCACTCTCACCACTCATATTTAATATAGTACTTCCAATGCTAGCCAGAACAATCAAGCAAGAGGGAAAAAAAAAAGGCATTCAAATAGGAAAAAGAGGAAGTCAAATTATCTCTGTTTACTAATGATATCATTCCATACCTAGAAAATCCTAAAGATTCCTCCAGAAGACTACTACCTCTGATAAACAACTGCAGTAAAGTTTCAAGATACAAAATTGATGTCCCCAAATCAGTTGCATGTCTATAGCCAACACTGAAGCTGAGAACTAAATGAAGAACTCAGTCTTATCTAAAAATGCCCCCCCGCGCAACACACACACAATATCCAGCAATGCATTTAACCAAGAATGTGAGAGCCCTCTACAAGGAAATCTGCCAAACACTGATGAAAGAAATCATAGATGACACATAAAAATGGAAAAACATCCCATGCTCATGGATAGGAAGAATAGATGTCATTAAAATGATTACATTGCCTAAAACAATCTACAGATTCAATGCAAGTCCTATCGAATTACCAACATCATTTCTTGCAGAATTAGAAAGAAAATTTTAATATTCATATGGAACTAATAAAGACCTTGAATAGCCAAAGCCATCTTCAGCAAAAAAAACAAAGTCAGATGCATCACATTATCTGACTTAAGACTATACTATAAGGCTATAGTAACCATAACACATGATATTGGTACAAAAATAGACACATAGATCAATGGAACACAATAATAAAACCAGAAATAAAATCACATACCTACAACCAACTGATCTTGACAATGCCAAGAAAAATAAACAAGGGGAAAGGATACTCTATTTAATAAATAATGTTGGGAAAACTGGCTGTCACTATGCAGGAAACTAAACTCCTACCTTTCACCATATACAAAAATTAAGATAGATTAAAGACTACATAAGATATGAAAATATAAAAATCCTACAAGAAAACCTAGTGAAAACTCTTCTGGATATTGACCTAGACAAATAATTTATGACTAGGATCTCAAAAGCAAACGAAACAAAAACAAAAAAAGACAAATAGGATCTAATTAAACTAAAGAGCTTCTGCACAGCAAAACAATCAACAGAGTAAATACACAACCTACAGAATGAGAGAAAATATTTGCAAATTATGCATCTGTCAAAGTAGTAATATCCAGAATCTATAAGGAACTTAAATCAACAAACAAAAAACCAAATAACCCCATTAAAAAAGAGTAAAGGACATGAACAGACACTTCCCAAAAAACGATATACAACCAGCCAGCAAACATATGATAAAATGTCCAACATTGCTAATCATCAGAGAAAAGATTAAAACCACAATAAGATGCCATCTCATGCCACTCAACATGGTTATTATGTAAAACTAAAAAAATAGCAGATGTTGGTGAGGATGTGGAGACAAGGAACACATAACTGCAACTGTTGGTGAGAATGTGAATTAGTCTAACCCTATGGAAAACAGTATGGAGATATCTCAAAGAACTAAAAATAGAACTACCATTTAACATAGCAGTTCCACCACTGGGTATATACCCAAAGGAAAAGAAATCATTTTTTCAAAAAGACACCAGCACTCATATGTTTATTGCGGCACTATTCACAATAGCAAAGTCATGGAATCAGTCTAAGTGTCCTGAGAAATGGTAATCCAAGGGAAGAGAGCAAGAGAGACCATTCATGGACTCCTGTGTGGTAGGAGAAAAGATGATGTGTCCACCAGAAGGAGCGAAGAAGCTGGGAGGGAAGGATTCTATCCCTTCTTGCCTAGAGGTAGTTATCAAGGATTCAAAAATTCTGAACCATTATTTATTCTCTCTCTCCTCCATACACACACACACACACACACACACACACACCCCTCTGTCATCTATCATATCTATTATCTACACATTTTCTATTATTTATCCATCTATGTATGTACGTATCTATATCTGTCCATTATGGTTTATCTATCATCTATCACCTCTTTACCAATTATCTGTCATTTCTCTGTCTTCCATCTATATATCTATCCATTTATCATCTTTGTTTTATACATGGCTCCTTTTATTGCCACTATTGTAGGTGCCTTATAAAAAGCCACACTTAATACAAAGTATAAAACAGACCACAGCAAGAAGAGAGCAAAAAGCATATTAAGGAAGTGAATTAATAAAGCCATAGGTATTAGCTCAGAGAAAAGCAAATCTCTCTCTCTCTCTCTCTCTCTCACACACACACACACACACACACACGCGCGAGCTTGTAGCCTTTGTAATTGCTTTCTTTCTGTTTTCTCTTAGTATTTAGTAAAGTTTCTTTTGAAATGTGAATATGCTTCAATTTGCTGAGGGAATGAAGAGAGAGTGTTTTGTCTGTTTTTTAGCAGAAATAAAATGTGTAGCAATAACCCAGTTGCTTGTCCTTCTGCATCCACCTTGGCCATGGTTTTGGGATCTTCAGATTATTGGTTTCTTTCCTCCCTCCCTCCCTCCCTTCCTCCTCCCCTCCCTCCACTCCGTCTTCCTCCTCCTCCTCTTTTTCTTTTATAATGAAGTAGATTGCCTTCCTAACCAATATGTATGCATTGCTGTTTGGCTATCTAACAAAAAATAGGTCAGTCTACTGGCAACTGAGCAAAATTGCTGTCAAGAGGCCCCGGTATATGAGCTAACAGCTATTATATGATGAGCTTATTATAGGCCAGGTACTGTGCTAAGCACATTACACAGATATTGATCTAGTTTAGCTTCATAACAAGGTTATGAGATAGATCCTATTATCAGCTTTATCCTACAGATATGAAAACAGGCTCAGGGGGCTGAAGAAAAACCATTCAAGGCCATCCAGCAAATGTATGGTAGAGCTAAGATTCCAGCCATACAAACCACCTCTTGAGTTTGCCTTTTTCACCTTATACTCCTGCATATTGTTACACAGAGGTGTGTTTTAAATTTTTATTAATTATCATAGTATCACAGGAAAGGCAAGGTGATATTGTACTCCCCCTCACCAAAAAAAAAAAAAAAGCTTTGGATTCTACCTCTGTTACTTTCTAACCTTATATCTTCCACATTCAAAATGAGAATGAGAATGCTATGGTATCCAGCACACCTGCTTTGAATTCAGTAAATAATCACTATTATCAATTAATTCACTCAACAAATATTTATTTCATGCCTATAATATGCCAGCTAATTTGACAGCTCATTAGTAACATTTTCATTTTGTCCATAAAGAAACTAGACACCAGAAAGTAAACCTATGTTTCTGAAACAGGAAAAAACACTGTCCCTCAATCTCCAGCTAGTAAAATGGCAGTTGAACATTTGTTTGCTTCTGTCAGAGTATAGGGCAGACCCACAGGCAGGCAAATAATCCCAGTATTTTCTAAAAGCCACAGTAATTCAACTATTGCATTAGTTGCTAATTGATGACATTATTATTTTCTTTCAACCGTCGCTGAAATAGAAGGTCTGCCAAACCTTCTTTCATAACGTTATCCACAGCTGCAGGATAAAGAGGCAAAGCTGCAGCCTTCAGAAAAAACATCTGATGTAAAGTCTAGCTGATAAATAATAGTTCACATTTCTCAGAGTCCATCCTGTTCTTATGCTGAAGGTAAATGGAAAAATTGCCATGTCTGATTATAAACCCCTTTCAGTTATGATTTGAATGAATGGTGGGTGGCTCGGTTAATTTCAGCTATGTCTGTTTTGAGTACAGGCAATATTTTTCTTTTCATATATTTTCTTAGGATTTTATATAGAAAATTGATAGTATATAGACAGTGAGGCAGTTTTCTTGGAAACATTTATTTTGTTGGCCATTTCAGTTTCATTTTTTATCCAAAGAATATTGTGGAACTGAGAGTTCCTGTGCAACATCATAAAAAATTATTCACTCCACAGTCAGGGGAAATCAGTGGTTAAGTGACTAAATAAATAATGTTTCTGAGGGCAGGGGGAGATCAAGGGAAAGGCTTTCTACTTGTTAAAATGGGCTACTACTTTGCTTGGATTTCACAAGCAAATTCACAATGGTTAATTACCCCTCTCTAGATTAAATCTGACTTGTTTTTTCTTTTATTTCTATTTGTAGTTCATACATCCTTTGGTAGAAAATAAAATGTTTAAATTATAGGTATCAGATATCCTGATGACTATTTATGTAAATCTATAGGTCTGTCATCTTATTGCTGTTTAATAAATGCTCATTCTTAAAGTTTTACTTAGTTCAGGTAACATTTCTGCTGTATTTGGTATTTCAGTTTCATAGGTTGACTAAATCATATTGAGATAGCTCTGATGCAATTCGTGGAAGGAACGTCAAATAGAATAGGGGAAGTTGCTCCCTTACTACGTTGTAAAAATTAGTTAAGAAATTGACTTAAAGTATGTATTTTTCATGTGCATGTAGATAGATGGTAGAGTCAGATATGCTCAATGCAGAAAAGTTAAAAAAGCAAGAAGCACAAAGATAAAACAATATCGCCAAGTTGGTGGAATCTTAACTGGGGTCACTGCATTCCAATAAAAATGTGCTAACTGCAAATTTTGGGAAGCATGTCTACTCTCCATTCTGAAACTAACCAAACATCTAAATGTAGACAAGTAACTTTGCTCTCTGTATCCTAATATCCTGTTTCCTTTACGTTCTGAATGTGGCGTGAATGGTGTGAGATGGTGGAGGACAGATAATAAATAGATTCAGTTCATCTTTATGCATTCAGAACATTTTATAACTTTATACCTTTTTAATGATTAAGCCAGGTGTTCTCCTAGATGTAAATTAAATAATACTTTTTAAAATAAAAAATCTAAATGAGAACAAGAGTCTAAAAATTTGTCTTGCAAATGCGAGAAATGCCAACTGTTTCTTGTTGCTATTGGTGGCCATATTTAAATTATTTGACTGCTAGAGGAGTGAATATCAATACAGAGCTACATGGTTAATGCTAGGTCCCCCTTATGGGTGCTGTGGGAGATGCTTAAGTAAATAGTCACTTGGTGGCATTATTCCCTAAGTTATTTATTTATTTGAGTTTATTTATTCTTTGCAAGCAGGCCAGAGCTTCAAACTTATCTTTGATAATTTGGATCCGTGAGATCTTGTGTAAATTACACTGAACCTCATGTTCCTATCTATTAAAAATCTTTTTGAGGCCAAATTAAAGCAATTATAATAACAAAAACAATTGCAATAACATAAGCTGGGTGCTAGAGGATAAGCAGGAGTTCCGCAGATAAAGAATAGGCATAAGGACCCTTTTATAAGGTTAAAAACACACATTGTTCCTGCCTTCAGTGAGCTTGCAGTGTGCTAATGTCTTATTTGCAGTTGTACCACAGGAATGTTGGACAGTACCTGGTACAGAGGGTATATAAAATAATAATTTGATAAATGAAAAAGCAAGAATAAGTTCTATACTATGAGTACACAGGGTAGTTTGAAAACCCAGAGGAAGGACTATCAAAGTGGTTATTTATGGATAGCTTCCTAGAAGTGACTGTAACTAACCATTGAGTAGGATTGGGTGGAGTAAATACCTCCTGATAGAGATAACAGCCTAAAAAAAGCTGGGAAGAGGAAAGCAGCTTTAGGTGTCTGGGAGTTAGTTTGGTCTGAAGAAGGGATGCTTGTGGGGTGGAGTGGGAAAGACTGTGGGGTCAAGTAGGGATAAAATATTAAAGGGCTTTGTGCATTATGTTCAAGAGTGCAAATCCTTTTTCCTAAAATATTTAAGTAGAGCAGTGCTTAGGTTTTGAATGCTTACTCTGGAAAATGGTGGTAAAAACTGGGGCAATGACTCAGAGTTGGGATAATATGTCATTTGCAGAGACATTCAAGCTCTGTGGAGAAGTGAGACACATATTAGCAGGCAGGTTTGGAAAACCCATGGGAATCAGATCATGAAGAATCTGATGTCTTCTACTGTATTTGCAGCCCGGGGCAAATAAAAAATTTAAGCAAATGATATCATACTTGTCTTTAAAAAATAACTGGCAGCTAAATGAAAGAAAAACTAGGAAAGATAAAAGTCTAGGGCTAAGTAAGGAAGCAATTTTCTTACTTGAATCTCTAAGAAACAGACTAGGATAAAACAAAAGACAGATAAAGTTTTCTTGACTCTAGTTTCTGGGAAATTTTTGGAACAGAGCTTAATCTATTGAGATATCACGTGCTTTCACTAGTACCTCTAGATGATGGGTTTGTTTTAATAAAACATACATACACCCACATACAAATGCCATGTAGGACACAGAAAAGAACAAAGAATCTCAGCAGTCTTTCATTTCTAACAAGTTTACTCATACTTAATATGCAATTGTTAAAGATAGTGGCAGAGATAACCAGAGAAATTTCGGGAATCAGGGAGGGGGTATGCCCATTCAATTAGATATCAGGCATAGCTCATACTATTCAGGTGGTGTTAGCTTCCTATGGGCCCTCTTGGACCTCTGCAGGTTCAGCCTTGAGTATTAAGGGAAAGGATTCCTACTTCTTTTGGTCTGGTTGGAGGTGAGATGCTGGCACACTGCAATAGCTCCAAAAGCTAAGATCAGAGGAGCATACGTTACATCAATGTATTGTCATTTTATCAGGATAGAATGATGAAAAAGATTGAGTGGTAGTAAATTGAAAAAGAAAAGTTCAACTTACAGATAATGGCAAGGCAATTTGAAATAATGCCAGAGAGCATTCACAACCTATTTGCAATCTTACTCACAAAAGAAATTGCCTACTGTATTTTTTAAGTACATGAAATCTGCTTTTCTGTATTTCAGCCAAAGAATTTAAAGACCATAGGAAGCCAATATTTTGGTGTTATTCCTTACTTTGTTTCTTGGTTTAAAAGATTACCAGTTTCAAAGAATTTAAAGAACACTTATATTTAAACTCAGTTTTCCAGGGAGTTAACCTTGTTTAAATAAGGGAGGTCCTTGACTTTTACAAAAATGCATGTTTGTAAATTAGTGACCCAGTTTCATGCATCACATGTTGATGTCTGCTAAATTTCATTCTTTTCTTTTCATAAAGATGGGTTGGACTTCATACCTTCTGCTTTTATATTCTACATTGTGACTGCAGAATATTTTAAATATTCTGGAATATTTGTAACTACCCAATCACAAATAAGAATTGTTATTGTAGACATCAGTTTTTACTAATACTGTTAAATTATCCTTGATGAGTTGGTTTAGGTGTAGCAGTTCCCCATTAATTATAAATTATCAGTGAAATATTTTCTTAGTTTAATTTTTTAGAATATTTATTCTCGTATATAGACACACAATAGACTGTTGTATGTTCACCTTGTATTCTGCAACCTTGCGGAACTTATTAGTTCTTCAAATATTTTTTGATTCCTTAGTATTTTTTATATATACAATCGTCTTCCTTTTCAATCTAGATGCCTTTTATTTATTTATTTTACCTAAATA
This sequence comes from Ateles fusciceps, assembly GCA_036589455.1. NCBI lineage: Eukaryota > Metazoa > Chordata > Mammalia > Primates > Atelidae > Ateles > Ateles fusciceps. The sequence goes on along the minus strand of JAZHEH010000479.1, from coordinate 3,413,089 downwards.
TCAGTAACAGAACCTTCAGTACAATGTTCAATAGAAGTGGTGAGAAGGGACACTCTTACTTTTGTTACTAATTTTAGGGAAAATCATTTAGTCTTCGACCTTAAGTATAATGTTGATGTAAGTTTTCATTTTGATGCTGAATTGACTTCACATTTGAGAATCTTATGTACATAGCTCTCAAAAATAGTTGTTGATTGGCTCAATAAAATAAAAACTACTCTAGTGTTATAAGTAATAGTCCTTTAGGGATAAATGAATAAGTCAATAGAATCCATATTAATACACTATATTATAATGTATGTAAATGGCCATCACTGATCTGATGATGCGTTACAAACATATCAACAACATATGATAAAATTTGCTTATTTTTAGTGAGAGTGATGGTTTTAGTCCCTATTGCAAACAAAAATGTTTTCCTACTTGATATACTGGAATGCTAGATACCCTAAATATACTACCACTTCCTAGGGCTGTTTGTAATATCCTTTGGAGTGCTATAAATATCAATTAATTCCATCTTATATTGATTTATTTAATTGCCAAAGTAAGCAACTCATTTCTGGAATGACAGTCTATGTATAACACATTGAATTTTTTCCCCATCAATTCTATTGTTTGTTAGAATAGTTGACAAAACCTCCTATTTTCTATAAAAGTCATTACTTAGAATCTCATTGTATGATTTCACTGTACTTACAGATGTCCCATAATCCTAAGTTTTTTCTTTTATAGTAATTAATACCAGAATATATTTGTCTTAACATTTATATTTTTATAAAAAATAGTAAAACACTCAAAACAGCCTACTAAAGGCAATGAAACAGACAAGTCAAAATTGCTCAGTATTTTCATGATAATCCATTAAGTTGCAAAATTATACTTTGAAAAACACAATATAATAATGGTTCATAGTATATTGCTTTATTTTAATATTTCAGATCCACAATGAAACCCAGTTCACGAAAGACCAAAAATTCCTGTCCCAAAGTGTGACAGTCCACTTGCCATACATAAAGAATGGATAGATCTGACTCTCTTTTGCATTATTTAGCTCCTTTCCTGTTTCAAACAAAAGACAGTCATCAAAAAAATGTGTTGTAAAAATAGGAAAAGGAGAAAACATCCTTAACTTCTCCAGTATAAACCACTTTGAGGGTCCAGCCCTTAGGGCAAATGGTACTCTATGATAAAGCAAGAGTGGATGGGCCACTCCATACACAATCTACCCCCCTACGCTGTATGGTTAACAAGACATATTCAATGAGCCTTGCAAAGATATCTAAAAGGATTTCTCCCAGGCCTTTAAGAATTTCTTAAAAATGTGTGTGTCTTATTTATAAGCCATTTGTATATGATATGTAAAAAGCAGACATAATTTTTTAAAATTTGGATTACTCCCGTTTAAAAGATTTGCTTATATAGCCATTATATGCAGTTATTCTTAAAATTAGAGAACATAAGCTATTAGTTTAGATCATTCTTGTAATTTCCAAATATTGGTTATCTTATCCATAAAGTAGCATTTATCATTTAGACAGAGAAAATTATTTAATTTGACAAGTGGTATCGGTAGCAAAGCAACCATTATGATTTCTTTTAAAGGTCTCTTTGGCAGACACCAAGCTAATCTGCATAAAAATATATTGAATTCTACTTATGAAATTTAATGATCATTGTAATAAAATATCATATGTGTTATTAAAAGCTTAGTAAGTAATGTAATCTATTTATTGAAGCATTATTTTAAGGTACAGTTAAAATAATCTTGTGTGCTTGAGCAATACTTATGAAAAGTAGAGAATAAGAAGTTCTTACCAAGTTTGCAATGATATAATGGTAGCCTTTAACATGCTTTCCAACACTTACAATCTGTGAAGATATAAACAAATAAGAGAAAATCAATTTTAATTCACTGAAATATTTTTTAAAAATATTAACTATTTTAGCATAATTCCATGTAGCATCATGATGGGAAAATGATAGTTAAAAAAATAAAAGTCATGTATTCTAGTTAGAAGAATTGATAAGCCATATTCAAAATAAGTGGTAAAAAGTACCACTTTTATTTACTATCAACCTTGTTCAGAAAATTGTTATAATCTCCTTAAAAAGAATAACAATGCTATAAGCCAACGTTTACATATATTTCTCAACAGAATATATCACCATAAAAACTTAAAATGATTTTTATCCAAAGAATTTAGACGTACTTTACTTATTGATAATTTATAAAAATCGAAGATAGGCTGCACAGTGTCTTCATAGGATAAGAATGATCACCTATGAGTAGACTGAGCAGCAAAGCAAGGTTTTTCCAAGGCACGATCTCTGTTTACAGACATCTCTGATATCAGAAAATACTCAGTGAATTCTCACCTGCATTCGAAAGCAGTAATGTTTTCTTGCGATTACAAAAAAGAAAAGAAAAAGAAATCAAAAAACTTTTCTCTCTGTTTAATTTTCTTTCTTTCTTTTTTTTTTGAGAATGTTTTCAGAAATGTTTAGGAAATTAAAAGCACATATTTAAAAAAATACTAGAGATCTTTTAAGTTCAATTTTATTGTTGCATTAGAGATTACAACTCTCATTCTCTGAAAAACTGAAAATTCCTTCAATATGAAAATCTAACTTCAGTTACTAATTAGCAGCTTTGTAACGTCACTGGTGTCATCAATGATAACAGTGAAAGCCACAATTTTCATGTACTTTCATTATCAAAGACAAAAATTATATGATTTTAAGCATTTTAATATCCCATAAAAATAATTCTGTGTAATTGGGTGACTTATGTATGAAATACAGGAAAACTCTTAACACCAGAATATATGATAGACATAGAGAGTAGAAGAATAGTTATCAGAGGCTGGGAAGGGAAGTGCAGGTGGGAGGAAGGTGGGAATGGTTAATGGGTACAGAAAAAAATAGCTAGAAAGAATGAATAAGACATGCTATTTTATAGCACAACAGGGTGACTACAGTCAATAATAACTAATTTTACATTTAAAAATAACTAAAATAGTGTAATTGGATTTTTTTTAATAACACAAAGGATAATGCTTGAGGGGATGGATACCTCATTCTCTATAATGTGATTATTACTCATTGTATGCCTGTATCAAAACATCTCATGGATCCCATAAATATATATATATACTACTATGTACCCACAAAAATAAAAAATAAAATAAATAAAATCAGAACACATGAATTGTGCTGGAAAAGAGTTTTGTATACATGGCTATTGGTGAAATAAAAATTCTGCTCATTTTAGTTTCTTGTTTTGATTACATTCAAGACATTTCTGTTTTTAATGTTCTCCAGTGTCACTACAAGTTGTTTAGATTTTTACTTATTAATTTCTGTTTATATTATTTAGGATTTGTTGTACTTCCTGACTTTGAGGGCTGATTGCCCTTTAACAATCCTGGGAAAGTCAACAGCCAATATCTCTTAAAATAATCCTCCAAAGATGTTTTCTGTTTGCTTCCAGTAGATATTGCAATGTTGGTATTACTGGCCTAGGTCCACTTTTATGATAAGTTCTCAAATTCTAAATTCCCAGACCACAGTGTGTGGTATAACTTCAAAATACAATCTGCCTCAAGAACAAGGCTGTGATGACAAATTCTCAAGGAAGATATTTTCCTCACCATACTAAGCCTACACCAAGGCAGAAAACACTTAGTTGACTCTGTACAGGGGTGAGAGAATTTTTTCACCTACACCCTTTTATTGAGCTGTTGCCCTACAGTGGTCTGGTTTTATGTATTAACTTGACTGAACCCAAAGCTGCTGTTCTTGAGAAAGCATTAAATGCCCAATCAGCCTACCCAGTCTGGCAATTTCCTTCATCATAGCTTCCTGTCATTCTTGGCCCCTGAAGTTTTTCTTTACTTTCTTGGAATATTTTACACAACCTTTCTTCTGGTTTTATATTGCCAGATTTATGTAGTCCACAATTTATCTACAGTAGAACTTTCCATGAGAATCTTACCATGAAGATGAGGACAAGCAACAGATAGAAGGGATTGTGGAGAAAGCTCGGTTTATGAAATAGTTGAATTAGGTGTCATATTGGGCAATCTAGACCTGAGTGATTTAGCATGGGTCGAGCAGTATGGAGCCATCTTATTCTGTGAGAGTCTCCAGTTTAGCTTGTGCAAAAGATAATTATCAGGGGGATGCTTGATGGTACTCAGGCAGGAAATGGCATATTCTATTATGGAGTCTACAACAGATTCCTGCTATTTGGCTTCAGCGGGGGTTGTTGCCACTCAGCAATACATTATTTATCTCTTTCTGATTCACTAACTTTTTTTGGCGGGGCTGTTGATGTTTTTGCATTCTCTCAAAGCTCCTGTCCCCACCCTGCCTCTTATTTCTTGACACTCTCAGCTTGTGATTTCTTTGTAACTGCAGTCAAAAATGTGTCAGTTTTATTTTGAAAAAATACATCTTAAGTGCAAATACTTGTAAATGTTAAAAAGATGTGGAATCAGTAAAAATTCTGCACTGAGTGTCTCCATAATGAACTCATTGACCATTCAAGATTGTCTAGCAAAAAATTATAATAAATTAAAACTTACACTATGAATTTTCAAAGGGTGAGGACTTATAATATCAGAAGGATCTGAAAGGGACAAAATTCCTGGCACAAAAGGTCTTGCAGAGCTCCGTATGCATCAACATTCTGGAAATTGAGAGCTTGGGGAGTAGGGATCTGGAGATTTATTTACCTGGCTGGTGATGCTAGAGGCATCACTATCTCTGCTGAGCCAGATCCTGGCTGGGGGAAAAACAACAACAACAACAAAAAAAACCAAATATACTACACAAACACTGTGAAGTTCTCATTGCCTTAGTTTCTTTGTGAAAAAATTTGATGTACAATCCATTGAGTAGTCCCTGTGAACAGGGTGTTGTTTATTTTTAAATGATTGTGTAAAACTGACAATGTCATGGTTGTGGTTTTACATGGCTTTCATTATCTCAACAAAGGTGAAGAATGTCTTCTGTAAAGAATAAATTTGAATGAGTTGACTCTGGGTGCAGACCAAACCTTGTATCACCTACATAATTTGAAAAAATATATATAAATAGGGGAAAAGAAACAGTTTCAGATGAAAGATAGGAATATAAAATAGCACTGTCTTCACACAAGTGTGGCTTGCTTAGTTGTCATGGGCAAACAATGCCTAGGGTGAGTACTTGGTTGCAAAACTGTTTTGCAAACAATCAACAGACTTAAACTACAACCTTGTAATATAACAGCAGGACTTCAGTTTCAGGACTGTGATGTAAAATGGGGTGGGAAAAACAAAGCACTTCAAACCAAAAGACAGAAAATGTAGGGGCAGAGAATCTGCATATTTTATATTTTTAAAAGAAACAGAGGGTGCAACTAGACTAAAAATAATGATCAAGTGTCTGTTTAGAGTTCTGTAGAATAGGTTAGGAAGGATATCTAAGTTATATCAATTACACACTCTCAACAATGATTACCCTTACCAAAATAAAATGTTTAAGAGAAGTGACTAATTGATTCCTGTAATTACTTTTTTTGCCCTGAGTGTGTGTTTTTGTTTGTTTTTGTTTTTTAAGAAGCAGAGCATTGTTTAGGAATATCCATGGTGCTGGTCAAATAATTAAGTTCTATAATCAGGCAATTAGGACTATGCATATTAATAAGGTGAATGCCAGGTACAAATACTGTAATTTTTAACTGTATTATAAACAAATTATGGCATAACCAATCTTCAAGAATGCAACTTCCAAATCCTTAGTCATTGATGGAAGTTGGAGAAAAGTGAATTAGGATACTTTCCCATGTCGACTTCACTTTTCAGTTCAATTTAGTTCAACAAATGTCAATGGAGTGCTTCATACCTATAAGATTAAGGCCAAGAGATTTAAGGATTATAAAGAGAAGTCTGTCAGTGCTGTTGTTACAAGGGTGTTTATTATCTCATAAGGGGATGAGACTCAAACAGAAATGGCTACTAAAATATAGAGCAGAATAAGGAGAATGCACAGAGTTTCAAGAAGTTATAACAGTTGCTTAAGAGAACAAGGCAGACTTTTAAGAATGAATAGACACTAAATAAATATTGATTCAAGGAAGGAATAAAGAAGTTAATCAGGATATAAATTTCAAAAACACTAATATATTAAGGTCAATTTGAGACTTGCAAATGAAGAATAGTTTGGCCTTTAACACACAATCAGATTTTACATCAATCCTTTATGTATCAGTGGTTTATAAAGTACTCAAGGATCCTTCTATAAAAGTTGCTGTGTATTATTTCTAACTATTACTATCAGGCTGTGATCATTCTATTGAACATAGTCTTCCAACTAAAGACACGCAATGGCACACGAAAGTAGAAATAATTTTGGTTTTTCTCTTAATTTCTTCTTGTAAGTCAGCTGGAAATTCCTCTTTCAATTTTTATCATGTTTCGAAGAATTCAGTGACGGGGAAAATGGCACAACATATTCAGAGGTGTTAGGGCCATGATACTGGTAAATGTTGTAAACTTATTGTCATGAGGGCAGTCACTTTCACTAGTCCTCTTTTTCTATAGAAATTCCAAACTCCCAAATATTCCCTAAATGTTGATTTTCAAAATACTTTAAAGTATTTTACTGTAGATAAAATCAAAGGCTTTAGTGTCACTTCAGTTCCATCCAAATAAAAATATAAGGCAAGAGGCTTTTGCAAACAAACAACAGACTTAATCTACAACCTTGTAATATAACAGCAGGACTTCACTTTCAGGCCTGTGATATAAAATGGGGTGGGAAAAATAAAGCACTTTAGACCAAAAAGAACTATGGTTGTTTAGTGTGATATGAGATTTAGGAGGAAGCTAGGTAATATAAATTCTTATCAGACATTTTAAAAGAAATGATACACAAATGCACATACACATTTGTGTGTGGGTCTGTGACCCACAAACACCCCTGCATACACATACCCACACACAGACCTGCAGGGCGTGTATGTGTGTGTGTGTGTGTGTGTGTGTGTATTTTCTTCTATACTTGGAGATGTTAGAAATTATGGAACTTTCTAATTAGGAAGGACTCTTTTTTGGAGGAAGGAGAGAAGAGAGTTTCCCGTAAAGGGAATGGCTGCCTCTCAAAGTAGTGATTTCTCTGTCACTGGAAGTTCCCAGCAAAGTCTGACTGACGTCTAGTGAAAGATGTTGGGATAGGGTGCTCCTTTGGGTGACAAAGTCCTGTTACAGCCATACAGTATGATGTCTCTATGGTCAGTCACTGCAATAGACACTATGGATGTTTTGTCTCTGAATGTGCCTTTGCTATCTGAATGCATACTTGCTCACCTTCCAGTTGCCAGCACCTGAATTTCCTTGCCTCAAGGTTTTCTCAGGTCTACAGAGCTGACATTGCCCTTGGAGAGGGAAGAGTTTAGAAGTGCCAGAGCATTAATGCTCCTCCTTCCCAGCAGCCCACATACAATTACTGACAGAAGTTGTCACATAAGTACTCCAACTCCCTTGCCCCACAAGTGACATGATTCCTAAGTGTTTGTTCTACACTAACCTCCTCCAGTAATTAGTTTACACTCACTCCAAATGGGATTAACCCCCTGTCACCCAGATGGTAATTTGCTTGATAAATGCACTTTTCATTGACGGTATTGCTCTACTCCCCTTTCAGCCTGTTCTTTACTTCCCAAACAAACTGTTTGCCAACAAATCTTTGTTTTAATGTCAGCTTCTCGCAGAAATCAACTATGACAGTCTCCAAGTGAAAATCTGAACCAATATAGTAGCAGAATTGTTAATGTAAAAAAATACTTTTGTTGGCTAATTATTCCAAGCTTTTCATCTCTGTAGCATAATATATTTATGGTATATTAAAATACTTACTCTCTAGGTATAATAAGAAACATAGGTTGCATAAGTTACCATATCTCTATTTAGATATCTAAATTGTTGAAAAAGGTTTACTTTCTCACATAGGTTAATAGGAATGACTTGGTGTCTTTATTTAGTAAATTATTTCTATTCCTAACAAAATTTTCACCTTCAAACTGTTCTTAGTTATGAATACCCATTCTTAGTACTATTTTTTATTATTTTTTTCTGACTTTATTCCAAATGTTAAAAAAATATTACTTTCAGTTCCATCCTTTCAGCACAGATATTAGATCCCTTTGTATACACCTTTCTCCAATTTTATTGATTTGCAAATTGAGTGCCCTACAAGAGATATGGTTTAAATAGGGTCCTAGAACTATAGAGTAAAAGGCAAGGGCTGAAATTCAGTTGTTTGATCCCTGGTCTTTTGTTCTTTCCATGCCACCCCTTTATCCAACATGGAACTGCCAATGGCTATTGAAAAGCACTTGTAGAGTATATCCTTCTCTCTGCCTACCATGGTGGTTCTAAAATTCTACATCTACAAGCCTTGGATAATAAGATTCTCATCATCTCAACTATGGACAATTGTTGCAGAGTTCCATTTTGATTTAATAGCATTTTAATTTAGTGATTTAAAGTATTTGCAAAGAGGTGTAAAACACTGCATGGCATTTGTGATTATGAGTTTGAAACACGTGTAATGGTTTGAAAGAGCCATTAGAAGCATGCTTTTTTGAAATTAAAGAGACATTTGTAAGAAATAATATAAATATAATTTTAATAAGACGTAGGTAGAAGGGGTAATTTCTCCATTCATAAACAATTACATTAAATAAATATAGTCATTAAGTGATGAAGCTGGAACTCCAGCCAGGTCTTTGGACTGTAATTTCCATACTACTTTCACTACACCCTGTTTCCTTCTTTAGATCACAGGGATTCAGACTTATTTTTGGCCAATATTGATATATCTTTCATAAGAGAAAAAAGAATAAAATATATGTCTGTGAGAATAACATTCTCTATCATATTAGATATTTTATGAATACCAAACCTATTTATGAGAAATCCCAGCTTTCTCATAATGAAACAAAGACACAATTCTTTTTCTTGCAAATAGTCTCTGTCTGAACATATTGCTTATTTGAATAACAATATATACACAAGATGTTCCTAATTCCATTTTGCATGGGACTAAGACAGGGACATACAAATGGAGAATTATCAGGTAAACTTTAATGAATCCTAATCTGGGTTTGCAATTTCTTCATGTATACATAATAAAGCAAATTAGCAGAAAAGCTTAAATAATTTGGATTTAGTTTTGTGTAGCTTATACTTTTCCAAATGTATATTTAAAATGACAGTTTACGTACATATTCTAAATACAATGCAAATCCAACTCAGTCCAATAGATAATTCTATTTATCTGCAACAAGCTCAGAGTAATCAATTAAAAATTAAACTATTGGGAACCTGGGCAAGATGGCTGAATAGGAACAGTTTTGATCTGCAGCTCCCAGCAAGATCAATGCAGAAGGTGGGTGATTTCTGCATTTCCAACTGAAGTACCAGGCTCATCTCACTGGGACTGGTTAGACAGTGGGTGTAGCCCACAGAAGCCAACAAAAACAGGGTGGATCGTCACCTCACTCGGAAAGCACAGGGGTTGGGGAACTCCCTCCCCTAGCCAAAGACAGCTGTGAGGAACTGTGCCATAGGGAACTGTACATTCTGGCCAGATATTACACTTTTTCCACGGTCTTTGCAACTGCAGACGAGGGATTCCCTTGGGTGCCTACACCACCAGGGCCTTGGGTTTCAAGCACAAAGCTGGGTGGCCATTTGGGCAGACACTGAGCTAGCTGCAGGAGTTGTTTTTTTTTTTTTTTTTTTCATATCTCAATGGTGCCTGGAATGCCATCAGAACAGAATCATTCAATGGAAAGGGGGCTGAAGTCATGGAGCCAAGTGGTGTAGCTCAGTGGATCCCCACCCCCATGAGCCCAGCAAGCTAAGATCCACTGGCTTGAAATTCTCACTGCCAGCACAGCAGTTTAAAGTCAACCTTGGATGATCGAGCTTGGTGGCGGCAGAGGCATTGGCCATTACTGAGGCTTAAATAGGTGTTTTTTTCCTCACAGTGTAAACAAAGCTTCCAGGAAGTTCAAACTGGGTGTAGCCCACTGCAGTTCCATAAAGCTTCTGTAGCCAAACTGCCTCTCTAGATTCCTCCACTCTGGGCAAGTCATCTCTGAAAGAAAGACCAGCAGTCCCAGTCATGGGCTTATAAATAAAACTCCCATCTCCCTGGGATGGAGCATCTGGGGGAAGGGGTGGTTGTGGGCACAGCTTCAGCAGAATTAAACTCCTGCCTGCTGGTTCTGAATAGAGCAGTGGATCTTCCAGCACAGTGCTCGAGCTCTGCTAAGGAATAGACTGCCTCCTCAAGTGGGACCCTGACTCCCATGCCTCCTGACTGGGAGACACCTCCTAGCAGGGGAGAATAGACACCTCGTACAGGAGAGCTCCGGCTGGCATCTGGATGGTACTCCTCTTGGACAAAGCTTTCAGAGGAAGGAACAGGTGGCAATCTTTGCTATTCTACAGTCTCTGCTGGTTATACCCAAGCAAGCAGGGTCTGGAGTGGACCTCCAGCAAACTCCAGCAGACCTGCAGCAGAGGGGCCTGACTATTAGAAAGAAAACTAATAAACAGAAAGAAATAGCATCAACATCATAAAAAGGACATTCACACAAAAACCTCATCTGAAGGTCACCAATGTCAAAGACCAAAGGTAGATAAATCCATGATGATGAGGAAAAACCAGCACAAAAAGGCTGAAAATTCCAAAAACCAGAACACCTCTTTTCTCCAAAGGATCACATCTCCTCGCCAGCAGGGGAACAAAACTGGATAGAAAATGAGTTTGATGAACTGACAGATGCAGGCTTAAGAAAGTGGTTAATAACAAACTCCTCTGAGCTAAAGGAACATGTTCTAACCCAATGCAAGGAAGCTAAGAACCTTGAAAAAGGTTAAAGGAATTGCTAAATAGAATAATCATTTAGAGAAGAACATAAATGACCTGATGGAGCTGAAAAACACAGCATGAGAACTTTGTGAAGTATACACAAGTATCAATAGCTGAATCAATCAAGCAGAAGAAAGGATATCAGAGAGTGAAGATCAACTTAATGAAATAAAGTGTGAAGATAAGATTAGAGAAAAAAGAATGCAAAGGAACAAACAAAGCCTCCAAAAAATATGGGACTATGTGAAAAGACCAAACCTACGTTTGATTGATGCACCTAAAAATGATGGGGAGAATGGAACCACATTGAAAAACACTCTTCAGGATATTATACAGGAGAACTTCCCCAACCTAGCAAGACAGGCCAATATTCAAATTCAGGAAACACAGAGAACACCACAAAGATGCTCCTCAAGAAGAGACAACCCCAAGATCCATAATTGTCAGATTCACCAAGGTTGAAACGAAGGAAAAAATGTTAAAGGCAGCCAGAGAGAAAGGTCGGGTTACCCACAAAGGGAAGCCCACCCATCAGACTAACAGCAGATCTCTCTGCAGAAACCCTACAAGCCAGAAGAGAGTGAGGGCCAATATTCAACATTCTTAAAAAAATTTTTTCAACCCAGAATTTCGTATCCAGCTAAACTAAGCTTCATAAGTGAAGGAGAAATAAAATCCTTTACAGACATGCAAATGCTGAGAGATTTTATCACTACCAGGACTGCCTTACAAGAGCTCCTGAAGGTAGCACTAAATATGGAAAGGAGAACCTGGTACCAGCCATTGCAAAAGCATAACAAATTGTAAAGAACATTTGATACTATGAAGAAACTGCATCAACTAACAGGCAAAATAATCAGCTAGCATCATAATGACAGGATCAAATTCACATGTAACAATATTATCCTTAAATGTAAATGGGCTAAATGCCCCAATCAAAAGACACAGACTGGCAAATTGGATAAAGAGTCAAGACCATCAGTGTGCTGTATTCAGGAGACTCATCTCACATGCAAAGACACATAGGCTCCAAATAAAGAGATAGATGAGTATTTACCAAGCAAATGGAAGCAAAAAAAAAAAAAAAAAAAAAAAAAAAAGCAGGGGTTGCAATCCCAGTCTCTGATAAGACAGACTTTAACCAACAAAGTTTTAAAAAGACAAAGAAGGGCATTATATAATGTAAAGGAATCAATGCAACAAGAAGAGCTAACCATCCTAGATATATATGCGCCCAATACAGGAGCACACAGATTCATAAAGCAAGTTTTAATGACCTACAAAGAGACTTAGACTCCCACGCAACAATAGTGAAAGACGTTAATACCCCACTGTCAATATTAGACAGATCAACAAGACAGAAAATTAACAAGGATATTCAGGACTTGAACTAGATCTGGACCAAGCAGACCTAATAGACATCTACAGAACTCTCCACCCCAAATCAACAGAATATACATTCTTGTCAGTACCATACTGCACTTATTCTAAAATTTATCACATAATTGGAAGTAAAACACTCCTCAGCAAATGTGAAAGAATGGAAATAATAACAAACAGTCTCTCACACCACAGTGAAATCAAACTAGAACTCAGCATTTACAAAATCACTCAAAACCACACAACTAGATGGAAACTGAACAACCTGTTCCTGAATGACTACTGGGTAAATAATGTAATTAAGGCAGAAATAAATAGGTTCTTTGAAACCAATGAGACAAAGACACAACATACCATTATCTCTGAGATACAGCTAAAGTAGTTTTCAGAGGGAAATTTGTAAATGCCCACAGGAGAGAGCAGGAAAGATCTAAAATCAACACCCTAACATCACAATTAAAAGAACTAGAAAAGCAAGAGCAAACAAATTCAAAAGCTGGCAGAAGACAAGAAATCACTAAGATTAGAGTAGAAGTGAAGGAGATAGAAACATGAAAAACCCTTCAAAAAAATCAATGAATCTAGGAGCTGGTACTTTGAAAAGACTAACAAAATAGACCACTAGCCAGACTAATAAAGAAAAGAGAGAAGAATCAAATAGACACAATAAAAAATAATAGAGGGAATATCAGCACTAATCCCACAGAAATAGAAACTACCATCAGAGAATACTATAAACACTTCTCCACAAATCCATTGGAAAATCTAGCAGAAATTGATAAATTCCTGGACACATACACCCTCCAAAGACTAAACCAGGAAGAAATCAAATCCCTGGATAGACCAATAACAAGTTCTGAAATTGAGGCAGTAGTTAATAGCCTACCAACCAAAAGAAGTGTAGGACCAGACAGATACATAGTCGAATTCTACCAGAGGTACAAAGAGGAACTGGTATCATTTAATCTGAAACTATGCCAAACAATAGATAAAGAGGGAATCCTCTCTAACTCATTTTATGAGGCCAGCATCATCCTTATACCAAAACCTGTCAGAGACACAACAACAACAACATAATTTCAGGCCAATATCCCTGATGAACATCGATGCGAAAATCCTCAATAAAATACTGGCCCACCGAGTCCAGCAGCACATCAAAAAGCTTATCCACCACGATCAAGTCGGATTCATCCCTGGGATGCAAGACTTGTTCAACATACACAAATCAATAAACATAATCTATCACATAAACAGAAACAATGACAAAAACCACATGAGTATCTCAATAGATGCAGAGAAGGTGTCTGATAAAATTCAACATCCCTTCGTGCTAAAAACCCTCAATAAACTAGGTATTGATGGAACATATCTCAAAAATAATAAGAGCTATTTATGAGAGACCCACAGCCAATATCATACTGAATGGGCAAAAGCTGGAAGCCTTCCCTTTGAAAACTGACACAAGATAAGAATGCTTTCTCACCACTCCTATTTAACATAGTATTGGAAGTTCTGGCCAGGGCAATCAGGCAAGAGAAAGAAATAAAGGGTATTCAAATAGAAAGAGAGGAAGTCAAATTGTCTCTGCAGATGACATGATTGTATATTTAGAAAACTCCATTGTCTTAGTCCAAAATCTCCTGAAGCTGATAAGCTACTTCAGAAAAATCTCAGGATACAAAATCAATGTGCAAAAATCAGAAGAATTCCTTTACACCAACAATAGACCAACAGAGAGCCAAATCATGAATGAACTCCCATTCACAATTGCTACAAAGAGAATAAAATACCTAGGAATAAAACTTACAAGGGATGTGAAGGAGCTCTTCAAGGAGAACTACAAACCACTGCTCAAGGAAATAAGAGAGGACACAAACAAACGGAAAAGCATTCCATGCTTATGGATAGGAAGAATCAATATCATGAAAATGGCCCTATTGCCCAAAGTAATTTATAGATACAGTGCTATTCCCATCAAGCTATCATTGACATTCTTCAGAGAATTAGAAAAAAGCACTTTAAATTTCATATGGAACCAAAAAAGAGCCCACATAGCCAAGACAACACTAAGCAAAAAGAGCAAAGCTGGAGGCATCACACTACCTGACTTCAAACTATACTACAAGGCTACAGTAACCAAAGCAGCATGGTACTGGTACCAAAACAGATACATAGATCAATGGAACAGAACGGAGGCCTCAGAAATAATGCCACACATCTATAGCCATCTGATCTTTGATGAACCATACAAAAACAAGCAATGGGGTAAGATTTCGCTATATAATAAATGATGTTGGGAAAACCTGCTAGCCATATGCAGAAAACTGAAACTGGACCCCTTTCTTACACCTTATACAAAAATTAACTCATGATGGATTAAAGACTTAAACCTAAGACCTAAAATCATAAAAACCCTGGAAGAAAACCTAGGCATACCATTCAGGACATAGACATGGGCAAAGACTTCATGACTAAAATACCAAAAGCAATGGCAACAAAAGCCAAAATTGACAAATGGGATCTAATAAACTAAACAGCTTCTGCACATCAAAAGAAACTATCATCAGAGTGAACAGGCAACCTACAGAATGAGAGAAAATTTTTGCAATCTATCCATCTAACAAAGGCTGATATCCAGAATCTACAGTGAATTTAAACAAATTTACAAGAAAAAACAAGCAACCCCATCAAAAAATGGGAAAAGGATATGAACAGACACTTCTCAAAAGAAGATATTTATATGACCAACAAACATGAAAAAAGCTCATCATCACTGGTTATTAGAGAAATGCAAATCAAAACCACAATGAGTTACCATCTCACACCAGTTAGAGTGATGATTATTAAAAAGTTGGGAAACAGCAGATGCTGGAGAGGATGTGGAGAAATAGGAATGCTTTTACACTGTTGGTGGGAGTGTAAATTAGTTCAACCATTGTGGAAAACAGTGTGGTGATTCCTCAAGGATCTAGAACTAGAAATACCATTTGACCTAGCAATCCCATTATTGGGTATATGCCAAAAGGATTATAAATCATTCTACTATTAAGACATATGCACATGTATGTTTATTACAGCACTATCCACAATAGCGAAGACTTGGAACCAACCCAAATGCCCATCAGTGATAGACTGGATAAAGAAAATGTGGCACATATACACCATGGAATACTATGCAGCCATAAAAAGGATGAGTTCATATCCTTTGCAGGGACATGGATGAAGCTGGAAACCACCATTTTCAGCAAACCGACACAGGAACAGAAAACCAAACACCTCATGTTCTCACTCATAAGTGGGAGCTGAATAATGAGAACACATGGACACAGGGAGGGGAACATCACACACCAGGGCCTGTCAAGGGGTGGAAGGCTGGAGGAGGGATTGCGTAAGGAGAAATACCTAATGTAGATGATGGGTTGGTGGGTGTGGCAAACCACTATGGCATGTGTATACCTATGTAACAAACCTGCACGTTCTGCACATGTATCTCAGAACTTAAAAAAAAAAAATCGAAGATATTCTAGATTTTAAATCCAAGAGATTCCTGTGAAAAAATTCTCAGTGAATTAAAAAAAAATCTGAGTTATTATAGATTTTAAATCTAAGATATTCCTGTGAAAAAATTCTCAGTGAATTAAAAATAAAAAATTAACAGTTCATTTATATACAAAAAGTTAAACTATTCACGGTATAGTTCAGTGGTATTTACATGTTATGGTATACTTTTTGAACATCATAATTCCAAAGTAGTAGTATATAGAGTTAATTTTGTTTAACCAGAAAGTCGAATATCTAGTTTCTTGAGACGTCTCTAATTGGACATATCATGAACGAGTAGATATCTATTCTTGAATTACAATGAAAACTTGAGGGGGCTGGTGGTGATGGTAATAAAAGTGATCTCTAAATATCACACTGTTATGAATGTTTCAAAGGGATATATCATTATGAAGGAATATTTGCTGAACTTTAAAGTCAAATATGTTGAAGATGAAATTGTTCAACCATGGAGTTCATAAGTACCTGGTGACGATTTTGTTCATAGGATGGATGAACTTTTAAGATCCAGTCAATCTGAGAGTCTATGATTCTGTGATTTTCCAGTGTAGAGGACTGTGTGAGCCATTGGCTCTGGGAGGCTTCTGTTAATATATGATGTTCTCACCCTAGCCCCTTCCTTTCATGTATCTTTTCTTTGTTATATTTGAGATATTATCATCTGAAAGTTCTTTCTTCTTTCATTTTTCTTATATCAAGTTTCCTTTTATTTTCATGGATGAATACAAAGCAAATAAATTGTAAAAAAGTGGCTGCAAAGAAAGTGTTTTATGGCCAATTTTACAAGGAACACTAGGTTAAATAAGGTTTAAGAGGTTTCTTTGCCATAGGAATTTTTAGAGACTTCAATATGCCAATATATGGTGAAATCTCAAGAGCTAGAGTATGCAGTTCTGCAGAGCAGTTTTAAAAGGTTGTTTAAGGACATTCTTCCTAGAGCATTATCTTTCACTCACCTCTTTAACTTTCACATACATTTCACATTTTATGTTGCTTTGGCATAAGCATAAATGTTGCTTTAGCAGCATTTTCTTATTTCCCTTCACTGTTAATAGTCTATATACACAACAATGACACAATTAGACTATAAAATACGTTCTGTTCATAATTTTGGAGGTAATCTCTTCAATAATAAATAACTTCAGCTAATAACATTTTTGGTCAGATTTTTACATTTTCATGTTTTAAATTATATTTAACGTATGAAATTGTGATTAATTCTGAAATTCATATTACTTCAGAGTCATTCTCTTTGCTTTTATTTGCTTTGCTTTTATTTCAGCAAGTTTTTTTTTTTTTTTTTTTTTTTGTCATTTGAATTTATTTGGGTTTTGTTATCCCATACTTCAAATAGGTAACAGACAACCAGCTCCCTCTGAAGTGGATTCATAAAGACACAGATTTAAGTAGTTGCCCTCTCTTAACAAATCAGTTAGACCCATTTACATTTGTTCAAATGGTTACCTCCAATATTATTTTCAAAAATAAACCAAAGGTCTACTATAAAGAAAAAAGGCAAAAAAACAAAAAAACAAAAAAAAAACTTCTTCCTAATAAACTAGATTGACCTATTTGCTGTGGATATGCAATTTTTGTGTAGTAAACTCATTTATTTTGCCTATGTTTGCCCAGAGGTCAGTCAAAACTTAAAGGCTAGTATTCATATTGATTAGCAATACTATTAAAATTGCCAAAACAAATTTCTTTTTTTAAAAACCCTAGTTAGACTAGTTACACTTTTTAGAATCTTAACAAAAATGGTGTTTGGAAAAATAGACATTTAATAAACAAATTTAATAAATAAATAATTTATCATTATCACTATTTGGCATTATATATTTGTTTCTTTATTGTGTGGCTCCCCCACTAAAATAAAAACTCCAATTTACAGGGGCTTTTCCTGAGTCTAGGACATGCCTGGCCTGACCTATAATAGGAACTCAATATATATTTAAGTAGATGTCAAATAAATTATACACTGGTATAAATGTGACTGTAAAAAATACAGTCTACAGATGAAGCATCATTGCTTATTTGGTACACACCTTGGTCACCAGGTACACTGCTCAGTCATTTGGCTTTCTACTTTCTGGTTCATTCTCTATGTTGTCATTAGAATTATGACTGTAAAACATGACATCAATCATGTTTAAAAACATCCAATGACACCTATGATGCAATGATGAATTTAAAACTTCCAAGAAAAGCCCATAAGGCCCCTCATAAACTCTCTTCAATTTTCCTTGGCCATCTCATACCCCCTGCAGTTAGGTTCCATCCACATTCACTTCTTTCCCAGGACAGGAATCTCTCTCCTATTATTTTGTTCTCACACATGCCATCTTCCTTGAATACTCTTTCCCGGCGTTTCTGCCTGGGAAATTCAAACTCCCCTTTCAACAATTTGCTTCTTTTGTTTTTTATTGCACCTTCCCATATTGTGCTGTGTTATTTGATCGTGTTCATTTATTTTTCTATGCATTCAGTGTTCCTTCACAGCATCGGACTGAAATTGATGTAATTTATATGCAGTGCTTGGAAATTAGTAGGTGCTGGATAAATGTTTGTTAAATAAATGACCAAATGGATAAGTGTTGTGGTACATGTATAAGAAAGGAAAATAATAGAATGTGGTAGGCAGAGGCAAGAAAATTTGTTTCTATTGTGTTACTGCATAGTATTTATATCATTATATTATGAACACAAAATTAATTATAAAAATAGAATATATATATATTTCATCACACACACATTTTATATATATGTCTAGACTTTGGATGAATAGAACTGTTTGGTATATGTGCACTGGGAAAAAAACTTTAAAAATAGAAAATAAATGTCTTATATCCAATCTTAATCCATCTTTCATTTTTCTTTTTACTAGTAATTATGTGAACCTTATCATTATTATTTTGGTAAAAATGACAGTACTTTATTTCCTTCTAATCTTAAACTTGTCACAAGTTGTATACGAGATTGGAGAAAATCTGTATCAGTAGGGAACTAGTAATTATGTGGCTAATCTTGAGGGAAGAATTAGAAATGAATTTGTTCCCTTACTTTTCTGACTGAATCAAAAGGAATAAAACAATGTATCACTTCATTTGCTGGCAGAGAGTACACTTTATTACTGAACTGTTTAATATAAGTACTGTATAATTTATAAAAATGTAGTTACATTTATGATGTTTACAAGACTCAGAAAAGGGTCCTCCAAGGTACTGTTGAATGTTTTGCTTCCCTTTTGTTAATCTCACTGCCTTTTAAACATTTGAGGAGTAAATGCAAAATTCTACTGGAATAATTATGAAATTATCCTCTCTTTTCTACTTAATGAGGAATATTACTTACCTCTCCCTAAATCACAGTAGATACTTTTATGCAGCTGCTTTTGATTTAAGGCTAGAAAAACTAATTCATTTTATATCTCTAAAATTTTCAAGAAGATTTTCCTTTATCTTTGTAAAGGAGCTGAAGTTTTGGATGTTTCTGTCAAAAACAATAGTAGAAATTGTTCCAATAAGTGTTCTTGCAGCATCAACTAAAATATATTTAGTTGAACCTAACCTAATCACAAAATTCACAATTCTTCCCAGACAAAAGCACTTGCATTCTGACAATCATATTTTTCTTCTTCCTTGAAAAAACTTATATCCTTTGCCTCCTTCACTTTTCCTTTTATTTCATCCTATTTTTTACTTGATAGGGAAATGAGGTGTGGTTGTAACCATGGTAACAGTTGCTAGGAGACAATTAGACACCCCTTTCTAACCCCCACCAATTCCATTTGCACTAGTCCGACAGATCTGTAAAGGTGTTTCTGTTTTCTATGAAAACGGCAAACCTAGTGCATCATAATGGTACTTGCACATTCGAATCAGTTCTGCTAAAAAGTAATATTAAAGAAGTAAAATTCACCTTCTTAGCATAACCCCACATCTTTTGAGTTTCTTCTTACTTTGTTGTAGATCCTGACTGAGCGAAGCTTGATATGTAAAGGAGCTTTATAATGAAGCAAAGCAGCAAGCTCTGCCGGTACTGTAGTGCGGGAAATTGCTGATATGATTTCTTTGCTGTAGTAATTTCTTTGGGTGCCTGACTTGTTCCTGTTGCATCTCGTCCATTGTTACTTTAATATATGGAATAAAACTCTTGCTTTTCTTCAGCCTGTACAACAAACCCTGGGATATGCAGGTGTCCCATAATCCTGGACAGGTGAAATTCTTGGTAAGAAAGCCTCATAGGCAATTGAAGGCTTCCCTTAAACACATATAAAATGTGTCTCCTGCCTGTGTCTTCAAGTGAGGCTCATTTAGACTTCCAATTTATTCAACAATTATTTTGTGAACCCCTATTGTCACTAGGGGATGTACGGGTAACAATAAACATAGATTCTGCCCTGCTGGAGATAAGATTTCAATAGGAAGGATAGACAACTAAACTAGTGTAATGCAAGGAATCTACATTTCTGCTATCTCCAATCTTTACAGCTTCAACTTTGTCTATTGTTCCATTTCAGCTTCTGCTTTTGCTTTACACCCAATCTTGATCACTTTTTGAGCATTTTCAGATCTCATTTTCTTTACAGTTCATCCGATCTTGGAATACCCTTATCCCTTTTCTCTGGCTAGGAAAATCCAGTGCATTTTTAGTTTAAATGCTTCTTTTCTCTGTGAAACATTTGGGACTGCCTTGATTATACTTTGCTACCCCATCTTCTGGATTCTTCATGCATTTTTATAATATCTCAGTTTCTGAAGCCATCAAATTGTCTTGTAATTATTTATGCACGTTTCTGAGTTCCCAGCTTGAGTGTAAACATTGTGTAAGGACCATGAGTTGTTCACCTTTGTACAGAAGGCATTTGCAGTGCCTGGAACCACGTCTGGCATACAGATGTTAAATGAATGTATGAGGTGTTAAGTGCAGAGCTGTTCCACCTACAGTTGTTGGCTCTCTCCTGCTGTCAGAGTGTATGCCACTGAATCCTTCTATATAGATGATTTAAATAATCAAAGCTGTTATCTCCAATTATGAGATCTCTCCTGTAATGACTCCTCCTCCTTATAACTATAGCTAGCTTTCTTCTTATTATTGTGCTTCTTTTTGTTTCTTCTGTCTCTTATAGTTTTGTTTTTGAGGGTTTTGTTTTGTTTTGCTTTTTGGCTTTGGTATAAAAAAAGACCTATGGCCATTAGCCAGTAACAAAAATGTTCCTTTCCTTTTAGGCAATGATTCAACCAGTTATGGGATACAGAGGCAGGCTCTTTAAGCCTTTGGCTGCTTTTAACGCTTTATTCAATATAGAGACATTTTGGAAGTTGGGGGGAACTGGTAGAGTTGTAGATTTGGTACGATTCCTAATGTTTGAGAGTTGTGAAAATTTGTAAATGCTGACTCTAGATAAATGGGCTTTTACTAAGTATTGCCATGCATTTGACCATTTGCCAAAAATTCTGGGTCCTAACATCTCACTTAGGTGGTACTAGACATGGTAGGTGCCTTAGGCTTAGAATAAGTTAACTGGGATCATGTCCAAATTTAATCTCTTACGTGCAAATGGCCACATTTATGTTTGTGAGAAATTTTCCTCTCTTTCTAATTGATCTTGCCCTGAGGTAGGATTATTGGCTTCTTCTGGTCACAATAAGCCTCTGAGAGGTCAGTCCTGGCTTTTAGGCTTTTTTGATCGATTTGCAAACAGTGTGGGAAGGTCACTGGTTTTGGCAGTAATCTGAGATTCACACTGTGTCTGATGGGACACTGAATTCTCTTTCATGTAATGAAAGTGGCAATACTACTGAAAGGGGTTCCAATTAAATCTGAGGTACGTGATAAAGAGGCGGTTTAAGATACCTTTGAGTGAACTGTAGAGAAATTTTTCTCCATTGTTTTGTTAAATATCTACTTTATACTGTAAGATCAGTCCTTACTATCTTTCACTATACCTTAAATACATCCATAGTGTGTACTGGGATCAATATTGTTCTAGTTCTCTATCAAATGTCTTTGATATCATCATCGATTTAATAATAACTGGCATCCATGGCAAAATCCTCAAGGCAGTGCAAAATCCTTTATCACTTTCTACATAATGTATTTCTAAAAGAAATGATATATTTTAGTAGGATTTTAGGAAACACTTTTGGTTTAAACCCTAGTTAACCAGACAGGAGTTACTAACTATAGCAGAAAATGTATCTGTTTTGCTTAGCGCTGCATCTTCAGCAGAGTATAGGACCTGACCCTCTCTCTCTCTCTCTACGTATATATAGATATATATAATGTGTGTGTGTGTGTGTGTGTGTATGTATATATATATATGTGTGTGTGTGTGTGTGTATATACACACACACTGCATATGCAGTGTCACAGACACACAGACACACAGACACACACACACATATAGTGGGCACTTAACAAATGTTTGTAGAATGAATACATATCCAGAAAAGGTCACCTGAGTGAACTTTTACTATTAATATATGCTTCTTTCAAGATATATCCCACGCAAAAAATGATACATTGCTTTAGGATCAAACAAACTATCAAAAAGACTCCACTAGAAACAGCATTATTGACTTTTAGAGAGAGCAAGGGTTTTGAAGATTATCTCAGCTTGACCGTCCTTATTTAAAGTGAGAAGGAGAAAAATCATAGGTGGTAAGTTATTCCATTTACTTTTTAAAAATAAACAACTAAAGATTTCTTATCCATCACTCAGAGAGTGAAGACACTAATTTTTATTTTATTGGAACCATCGTAATTTGGGGGATAAAAGTTAACTGACCAAAGAAAGAGATAGATAAGTGCAGACCATCAAACTACCCATTGTGATAATTCTATTTCAGAGGATCAGAGTTGGGTTTTCGTGGGAATAGGGTTTCACTAACAGGAACACTCCAATCTAGCTGCTGGACCCTTGGGTTTTTATCACGGTAGAGTAACATGTGCGAGCACCCACTAGCCTTAAGTGTCATTTTGCTAAAATACTTTGGATGCCAGAAAGATAGTTAAGACAAGATTTGTTGTTGCTTTTTTGCTACTAGGTTAAACATGTGAATCAAGTTCTGATACTTCAATGTTCAAATGATAAGGTTATTAGGTGAAATTCCTAGGGATTCTTTGCAAGTAATAGAGTTCAGAATTTAAAATTAATAGATACATGTAAAAATAACATATAAAAAGTCTCCCACTATAAATCTCTTATTTTGATATGAAACAGTTGATTCCAGCTATAATAAGCTACTGCAAGCTATTCTACAAAATAATTGATACATTGTTACAGAAAGAAAATTAGGTGAAAGAAATAAAGCTAGGGTCCACAATGATATTTATAATATCTTTCAGTCAAACTCAAACTCATAGCAATTTATGTAACAATATTCTATCAAAAATTTATCACAAATTCAGCCAACACTTAAAAATACTTCTAGTTTTAGGTTTCTTTTCAAGGTTTGTTTCTGCAGATGAGTGGACCAAATTGCTAATTGGATTTAGAGAGCCAAAATTCCAATTTGTTTGATTGGAGTTGATACAAACAAAATAAATCTAACTTTGTGGCTTCAATATGTTTTTACTCTCTTAAATGACTCAGTGGGTGATATTTACATACATTCTTCCATTTTTTTCTTATAGTGTACATTAAACCATATTTTCAAATACTTGATCTTAAACTCATATTTTGAATTGCTTGAATGAGCATATGGCTAGCTACTACATTAAATAGCAATACATTTATAAGAACTAATTAGTTCATGTCATAAAAATAATTTGGAAAACATGTATAGAAGATGAAATGCTTCTATAACCACAGTTGTCCATGAACATATTTTGAGAGAATATTGTCTAAACTATTTCTATTGTTTTTATAAATTTATACAAATTAAAATGTCAATGAAATAATTATAGATGGCATTCTACCAGAATATGAAGTGTGCCTATCCTTCTAGAAATTTACTAATACGAAATGTGTCCATCCTTTTAGAACTTTATCATCATTGTATTAATCTCACCATCTTCTGAGAAAAGGCCACCTTTTCAAAGGGATTTTTCTAACCAATATTTTATTTAACGTTTAACTTTTTACCTTCTAAAAACGCTTTTATTGGTTCTTTGAAATTGTTTTCTCTTGCTATCTTAATTTACGAAAGAGGATGTTGAAACACAGGTGTATTAAGGTACATGTACAACTTCCTGACAAAGTATGGATTGGCTCTTGCAGATGAGCCAAGAGTAAAACCAAGAAAACATTAAAAGTTGTTTCATTTAGAGCTACAAGGAATTACAATACAGATAGTAAACAACAACAGCATGTTCAGAATCAAAACACAGCTTTTCTTGGGGGGAAATTTTATAGGACAATTAAGAGTACATTATTTTCTCACAATACAGTAGACTTTATTGCAATTTATGAGATTTATACCTGAGAGGCATTTTAAATGGACAAAGTTCTCTTACTATCATCATTATCACCATGCAACCATGAAAGAAAAGAAACCTTTTAGAATTCAGCAAGAAGAATAGAAAAGTAGACACTCAAGTTTTCTAATTTCTTTAAAATGACAAAAAAAAAAAAAAAAGTCCACTTCCTTTAGCAAGAGCTCATTTACGGCTTATTGAAAGAGTTTATCCAAAGCATCCAGGTGTGCCAATTTTCTTCCTAGAAACCAACTAAGCCTCTGAAAATGGGTCAGTGTGCTTTAGGCACTCAACTGCCTCCTCCAGACTTGGTCTTTTAAGCACAGGTGCTAAGTGGAGGGTCTTTCTGAGCCTTACTCACCCTCTGACAGGAACTTGGCAATCCAGACAGTTCTTAGAATTGGCTGCTCTGTGGGATTCAGCGTGAGTTATTTACAAAGCTTCAGTTGTTCAGGTCAAACAACTCAAACTCTCAATATAGGGGCGGGAGTGGGAGGGAGGGCAATGGGAGCCAGAGGTAAAGTGGCTGTATTGCTTAAGAAAGAAGAAAGATTCTTCTTGGATTCTGTAAATAACCATTTAAAAATTTCATATACATTGAATAACTACAACTTCAATAATTTCTTGGACTCTCTCAGAAATAAGCCTGAGTAATGTATAGACTTTTAATTAATATTTCCCAGAATAACACATACATATTTCAAGTATTTTTTTTTTTTTTTTAGCTTCTCTCTTCTACAAAGGGATGACAAGAATTAAATACTCTGTTATTTCCCCTTATATTAAAGTCTGGCTTCTTTAGACTTTAGCAATACAACATGTTTCTTTTTTTTTTTTTTAATTTTTCACTTTTACAGATGCTAATATAGTTGAGGAAGGAAACTGAAGACATCTAGTCCCGTGCCTGTAAATCTTAAGGCAGAATCTCTGAAATACATCTTGGTTTTTATTTTTATAATTGAATACTAAAGTTATTCCTATAAATAAATCTCCAAATTGGCAAGTTAACTATTAGAAATCAAATCATATAATTATGCAGTTAAACTATATGTAATAAACTAACAAAAAATTGTATTACCTATGTCTGGCTGAACTAACATATTATAGGTAAATATGAGCAAGCATTTCGAAAGCCACTAGATGGCATTCATTCACTGCAATTTTGGCCAAAGAGCCTTTAAAGCTTTATCACGATCTGCAGGGTTGGGGGAAAGGCAAATGTTATCCATTATTTGATGATATTTTCCTATCATTTAATATAACAATAAAACTCAGTTTTATCTTTTCCTGGCTGCTTCAAATCAAATCAACAAATATTTATTGAAACCTTTATTCAAGGATTTTTCTGTTATGAGGAGAATTGAATGGAAACCACCTCCATTGGGGTAGTAATGTATTTACTTATAATACCCAGCAGAAAACATGCTATATACAGTATTCAACTGACTTTCTTTTACTTTATTTCTTTAGTAATTTATGTTGCTATTTCTCATGTAGCACTTCTCTAAAGTAAGTGTGCCTCTAAAAAAAGGCACACTCACAAATTTAGAATATTTGTAATAGTTTTAGATGGCAATAATCTTCAACATTAATATTTTTGAAAACCGGAGGCCAAGAGCTCTTAATGATTCACATAGGGTCCTTTACTTGTTCAAGTCTTAAGAATACATGAGAAATAGCTTTCTAAATACATTGAGACTTAAGAACCAAAAGGTCTATGGTGATGAAACAGTGTGATTTGGTCTTGAAGATAAATCATGGAATGAAAACTCTCAAACCTCACACTCCAAACCAAAAAGTTGGGGACAAGTCAATCAAAGGTTAAATTTTTTGTATAGGGTCTAGGTTAAAAATATAAAATCTAGGGCTTACCTGTTCTAATATGTTTTGAAGTCTCTCTATCTCACAGTCTATTACAAACTTCTTCTCTTGTCTTCTATCAAGTTCTTCTAGAAGTTGCCTATAGCTGACATCATTAAAATTTTCCACACATATAGCGCTGACATGCCAACCATTTTGTCCTGCTTTTTCCATAATAGCTTGGAGTATCGAGTATCCTATTGGGGAAAAAAAAAGTTACTAAAAACATGCTTTTACTCCCATATAATGACTTATATAGGCACTAAGCCTGTATCAACACTGTTATGTTCCAAAATATACTGAATGCTTAGAAACTTAAAGTCTGTGTGGTTATTTCTGAATAATTTGTTCTTTCTTTACTCAGGGAAACAAAATCTCTGAAAATAGGGATTGAATGAAGTAGCAATACCATAACTTGTGTAAACTCTCAAAATCTCTTTACTGGAGAACATTGCATTGCTCTAGACACATTTTTGATGAGACAAACCCCAAACCAAATCTATCACCACCTGAAGTCAATAGCAATTTCATAAACCCTTTTTGTTATTTTACTCACTAGATGGAGCTCATTTTAAACAACTGTTTGACTTTCTCCTTGAGCAAGGTAGCACAACATTTTTGGTTCAACTATGGAAGAGAAGACGTAAAAGAAACACTACAACAGTATTTATTGAGGACCATTATTCTCGGTGCCTTTTCTGGTGATGAGGACAGGTGCATATTGGAGAGGCATTATTCCTCTCTCAGCAGGGGAATGATATAGATTGGGGATGAGTTGAATGACCACTAGGTGAGGCTCTGGTGCTCCTACTCTGGTATAAGAGAATGATATCCAAATAAACAACGGAAATTTAGTTTTAAAAAGTGTGTAGCAGGACTCAAGGTAAAGTGTTGGCCCAAGGGAAAGCTTAGTTCCAGCTGTCTGGATGGAATAAGTTAAAATACCACAAAGGAGAAACAACTTGTATTGGGTCTTGAAGGTTGAGAAGGAGCATGTAAGACTGCTGAAGGTGGGGGTGTTTATTACATGAAGACAGCCTTCCACGAGATAATAAAATGAATGGTTTCCACCTGTTCTTGTTCTAGCTCTCTCTGCATGTGGAAGGGAAGGCATCTGGTCCAAGCACCTGGGTTAAGGCAGGAGCACTGAATTCATAATTCCTGCATTTGGAGTATATCTTCAGGCCAACATTGTCCTGATTTTCCTGCTTTTTTTCCATCTCTCATTTATTTTATGTTGTTTTTTGAGATGGAGTCTTGCTCTGTCGCCCAGGCTGGAGTGCAGTGGCGTGATCTTGGTTCACTGCAACCTCTGCCTCCTGGGTTCAAGCGATTCTTCTGCTTTAGCCTCCCAAGTAGCTGGGACTACAGGCACAAGCCACCATTCCAGGCTACTTTTTGTATTTTTAGTAGAGACAGGGTTTCACCATATGGGTCAGGCTGGTCTTGAACTTCTGACCTCGTGATCCGCCAGCATTGGCCCCCCAAACTGCTGGGATTACAGGCCTGAGCCACCTGTAGAAGGGGCACCCAACCCCATCTCTCATTTTTGAATTGTAATGTGAGAGAAGAAAAAAAAAAAGATTATTTGAATTAATAAATATCCCATAAACTAAGATTGGTCATGATCAGAGCCAGTCAGTCAATTATATTTTCACTTTATCATTTAGCATAAACAAAATATTCTAGTCCTCTTTAAGAAAGTCTAACACTTATTTGAGCTCATTCTATAGCAACTGTCTGTAGTTTCCTCTTCCTGTGATCCTGGAATTGGAGCAGAGAGCTGGGTGGATTAAAAGTGAAGATTTAAAACAAATATAAAGCACTTGCAAGATAAGGGAATATTTCTTCAGTTTTCTAATTGGTATGTGAGTCTCACAGATTCAGGGATTTTAAATTTTTTTCAGGTATGTTTTCTACACATAAGTGTTCCAAACATTACTGATGCTCAGTTAGTATCAACAGATGGAACTGATGATGAGATCATATTTGAAATATAAATTACCTGATATCCTGCCAAATGAAATACTGTGGCAGTCAGGATTCATTTTTATCTAAATGAAAAAAAATTCCCCGAAGAGGAAGAAAGAGGACATGTTAATTACTATATAATTATTCCTGTATATCTATTGCTCCATTTAGTCTTTCCTTTTGTAATGCATGCCAGTAATTATCTTTTCAAATCTTAGTTAGATCCCCTGCCCCAAAACCCTAGCACTATTTCTCTTTTTTCCTATTCAACGTATACATAATGTGATGATATGAAACCTTTCTTAATATATATGTCCATGCCTCATTTATTCTGTCGCTGGGGCTTGTGCTCTGGTGGTAACTGAGACAATGTTCTTTTAATTCATTTTTTGACACCTATGAACATGTTCTTTGACTTAAAATGAATGCTTTTAAAAATACTAATTGACGTATTACTTTTCTTTTTTCTCCTTTTATTTACCATCATACCAGAATAATGCTAAGATTTTTTTGTTTGCTTGAGTGTTGTAAAAATAATAAAAATGGCCCCCACACATAGCAATAGTCTTCTCCCTGGGCTCAATTCACAGCTTGGCACCTTTCTCTGAATACTGCTGCATTTTTGGCATCATGTGGCTGTCAGGCTTCATGTCAGGATTAGGCATCCATGTTGCTTTTCTCCTGCTGACATGACTTTTACAGAATGTGAAGCCACATACCTTCTGATGAGATTTATATATATATTCCCACTTACCTTAAAAAATTGAAGTAGTCACTCTAAAAACAAAATTATAATTCAAATCCGGCCTTCTATTATCTGATTTTTTAGATTTACAAATGACACTAGAATTGGAATCAAACAGAACCCTAGGACACAATCTTTGTTGAGTGACAAAGAAAGGTGGTTACTCAAAAAGCCCCATTAATCATAGTCAGAAATAAATGGTACCCTTTTATTGCAGTTCAAAGGACATGCAGTAATAGTTTCAGAGCTTGGCTAAAATCATGTTCTTTTATAAGTTGTGTTTGATTCTAATATGCTCTCTTATTATTCATTGCTATTCAGATGTGAGTGTCTTATTTATTTACCAACATAGCTGGAAATATATTGTAACAAGGAGAAAATACTGCCATTGAATCTATGATTATATAACTTAGTTGTCATATAAACTAGAAAATCATAAGTCAAGTCATTCTATTTCCACACTTGGCTATGATTTGTATCTCCTAGTTATTAGAAAATCTGTAGTACAATATTGTTGGGCAAAAATGAACACTGCAGTTTTAGGTGAATAATCATGTAGTTAACAGGATATTCACTACTGTAAAAAATATTTTAAATCTTACTTCTACTCTAAAAAGCTGTCCAACATTTTAATTCAATATAATTTACTGAAAAGCTACTACATCCAGAATTCTTTAAAGTATATGAAGATAAAGATGTGGGAACTGGACAACATTATGTGAAGTGAAA
Organism: Ateles fusciceps; assembly: GCA_036589455.1. Taxonomy (NCBI): domain Eukaryota; kingdom Metazoa; phylum Chordata; class Mammalia; order Primates; family Atelidae; genus Ateles; species Ateles fusciceps. Next base: position 3,383,493 of record JAZHEH010000479.1, on the reverse strand, counting down.
TAAGCCACGCACAGAAAGACAGGCTTTACATGTTCTTACTCATTTGTGGGAGCTAAAAGTTAAAATAATTGAACTTACGGAGATAATAGAATGATGGTTACCAGAGGCTGGGAAGCATAGTAAGGGAGGAGGGAAATGGGGGATGGAAATGCGGATTCACTTTTAAACCACCCAGCTATCTACCCCAAAATATAGTTAGATAGGATAAATAAGATGTAGTATTTGATAGCACAACAGGGTGACTAAAGTCAACAACAATTTATTGTACATTTTAGAATAACTTTAAAAGTATAATTAGAAGGTTTATAACATAAAGAAAGAATAAATTCTTGAGGTGATGGATACTCAGTTATTCTGATGTGATCATTATGCATTGTATGCCTATATCAAAATATTCCATGCACCCCATAAATATAAACAGCTACCATGTACCTATAAGAACATTTTTAAAAAGATAGGTAATATGAAATACAAAAGTGAAAAAAAAAGATGTGATTCTTGTCTTTACAAGGAATTTACTATCTAGCAAAACTGATAGGTAAACTATCCATTATGCAAAATACACAGTATTGTATAAATAAATTCAAAGTAGTAAAAACAATTTTTTAGAATAGTAGAGCATACCATTGATATAATCATTTTATTAGATTATGATAGTAATTAAGGGCTTTTTCATAGTTACTAAAGAATACTGTCAATTACATATAAATATTAAGTGTTATAATATCACATAAAGATTTTTTCAATTATGTTAGATGGAATCAAATGAAGTAAGCAGTCCTGAGCTACTGTCCCCTCATGCGTCAACACTTTTTACATCATCTGTAGATAACGACCTATTTTGGATGAATACCAATTCAGAGATGTCGCTCCTCACAACAATATCTGGGCTTATTTATTTGATATTTTCTTTTGCAAGAGTTATTTAACTGTTGGCAAACAGAGCAATATAAAGAAGCAGAATTAACTTGTGCCAAGGAAGAAATTATTTAGAAAAGAAGTCATCCTTCTTTTGTTCTGAAAAAGCTTTACTTGGATGACAACTAGAAAGTGTCCATTGTGCTTTTCAATGAGAAGGTCATTGGTGTACTTAACATGAGCAAGGTTAATGGAATGCTGTATATAAAAGACATTTTTCAGATTGAGAAATTGAGGAGAAAAGGGGAAGAGGTGAGAATGTGCAAATAATCAAGAAATATCATCAGAATAATGAATTAATAAGATGAAGGGCATACCATTTTGATGAATATGGGATAGAGAAACATCTAGATTATGGGAACTGGTTTTCGAAGGAGAAGACTAGGTCTGTCCCATGGGGGGTTGTTGAGCCTGAAAAGGGAACATGGCAAGGGGGATAGCCGCAGTTTGTAGTTACTTAAATTAAAGCCTCCCTCATTAATCTTGTAAATTGCTATGGAGGTACTTGCTACTACATCATCAATTTCTCTGATCTGGCACAATTTGTCAGTGTCCAAACTAGTGGATTCACAGAGAAAGGTGTGCATGTCTGTGTGTGTCTAATGCTATGTATTGATTTGAGTCACAGAAAGAAATAAGATTCTGTAATCCTCACTGCATTTAATGCCACCATGCTGGAACTGTAGAGTAGCTTTAATAACCATTTAGTTTGGACTCTTTCCAAAGCAGCTTAGTACTGAAATAACATGTTCAAAGGCCACAGACTGGACCCCCAGGTTTCAGCACATGGAGGAATAACCAACACTGTAGCTTGGGTAAAATTGTCTGCAGCTGTAACTATAGTATTTATTTATGCCATAGTTCAAAAAGGGCATACTAAAAATAAGCAAAGATTTTCCTATTTCTACAGCTTGAAGCTATTAATGTAAACCCAAGATAAGATGAAATTTCTTGAGTTTTCCCTTTTCTACAAACACTCAAGAGTAAAAGTAGAAAATTCATCTTCAAAGATGGATTGATAATAATCATTTTTAAAGGTGGTTATTCTGGGTCCTAGATATTCCTAAGGCATTTTCTGACACTAACATTTTATTGTCTTCTGATTCCCTAGTATTCATATTTAGTTTAGATGACATTTTATAAGAAAATTTGATTATTCAAATCTTTAGAGTTAAAGCACTGTAGTAGAGTCTGCAAGTTGGTGATTCTCTACTCCCACTTCTCCCCCTTCATCCAAAGCAGTGGGAATTTAACTTGGACCTATGGACAGTCAGAATGAATATATAACCTTGCTTCTCTTTCATCTAGATATATGACTCTGTGACTAAGTCGTGGGCAATGGGTTGTAAGTGGAAAGGTTGTGTGGAGGCTTCAGGAAACTCTCCTTAGAATGCTGTATGAATATAGTTTTCATCTTGCATAGCGGGTCACATTCAGAAGCTTCAAAGACTTTTTATTTTGTGTGTTTGGAAGGACAAGAAGGGATATGTGAAGAACTGGCATGGCCTGTGGAAAGAGCTTCTAAGACTGGAGAGATAAACAGGCAAGGGATACAAGAGCTTTCTCTATCATTCAAGGGAATTTAGGTTTTACTTCACAGAGACTTTCAGAAGAGAGTGACAAAATAACGTGTCTTAGAGGGCAGATTATAGCTGAAGTGTGGAAAATACAACGGATGTGGATAACACCGAAATGGGAAAATCACTTAGGAAGTCACATGGTAGTAACTCAGGTTAGAAGTAATGTGGGCCAGATTTAGGACCATGCAGTGGAAGGAGAATAGTTTCTAGATTAAGGATACGGAATAAATCAACTTGGTGATTAATGACACATTAATGATAAAGAGAGAGACAGTTTGAGCCTGACCACTATCTATTCTACTGGTGGTAATTCTACTTCTATTTTCAGATTGAACTCTTAGGTTTTTTTTTTTTTAATCTTCAGAAGCACATATTTTTCCGTTTGGATTTCAGGTGTCAATTGACTTCCGATGAAAACCATCCTTGCAGTCACCTCCTTTACCACCCAAAGCAGTATAATAAATTCTGACAGAGGTCTGAGAAACCCATTTTTCTCTCTGGCTATAGACAGCAATTATTCTAGAGACAATCTGTAGATTTTGAATATTCCCTATGAATATACTAGATCTCTTTTCAAGTTTTCCTCCAGCATTTTTTATCTTCTTAGCACTATGGACCTCTACCAACATCTTTTTACAATAAAGGCAATGTATGTCTATTTAAGTAAAGCAGTTTAGAAAAATTTGAATAATTTTAAACTCAAGTAATAAAAGAGTAACTTCCAATCAGAATAAACATCTAGCATAATTACTATATACTATTACTTTGCTCATAAAGTACAATTGTTTTTTATCTGTTTTACTATATATTCTATATAGCACACTATATAACATTTACAATTCTGATTTGATACTTTTTTATATCAGATTATATATGATTCACAATTGAAATATGCATAACAAGCAACCACTGTATTCTCATAAGGGAATTAAAATATGTTTGTGTGTCAACAGGCACTCAAGCAAGGCCTTTGTTTAATACTAAGCATGTAAAGTATGTAAGACATAATTCTGAGTGTCAAACCTCTTCAATATTGCAATACTTTGGGAAAGCAGTGTTAAGCAAAAGAATATATCCTTTCAAAGGAGGTTTCATCATGGGGAGAATGACTTGAACTGTGGTATGGTCCCTAAAGAATGGAAAGGGTTGATAAATAAAGATGATGAGGAGGAAGGAGCTACTGCATCATAAAGCAAAGGCAGAGAGGTGGGAACTTGCAGAATGCTTAATAAATTAATAATCATTGGTAGTTAATAGAACAGGCTGCTGGAGTAATGTAGTCATAAACTGCATTATGCTTTGTTAGTATTTCACAATACAATTGAACGTTATAACAGCCCTGTGAAGTAGATATTATCCCCACCATAAAGGTGAAGAAATAAAAACAATTTATGTGACTTAAAGCATAACTCCACGAAGTGGTAGAACTATGAATTGAATTCAAGTCTTCCATTCTCCAGCCTAGGAACTTTTCACCACACTTCAGAATGCAAAGAGAGAGGGGGAGATGGAATTAGCAAGGAAGGATGAGGCTGTGATGTGAAGGCCTTTCAAGCACAGTCACCATCAATTCTGTTCTTTCTCTCACAGGCACATCTCATATTTTAGCATGTTCTGTCAGGGCTACCTTCAAAATATATCAAAAACCTGACCATTTCTCCCTACTGACACTGCCTCTACCCAGGCCCAAGCCTCTTGCTAAGGATTATTGCAAGAGCCTGTTTACATGTTTTTTTCCTTCCTCCGTCTTTGCCCACTTCACACTACTCATAGCATAGCTTCGGGAATGGAACTTTTCAGGCAAGCTGATCATACCACTTATAGGTCCAAACTCTCCAATTGCTTCTTTGTACTGACGTGCAAAAACCCACATTTCTGACTTCATCTCCTGCTCTCTTGCTCTCAAACATGACCAGCAATCTGGCCCCTTTGCCACGGGTGCTCTGCCTGCAGTGCTCTACCCAAGATGGGTCTTCAGGGTTCAGCCTTTTATGCTCTTTAGGTTTCTACCCAATGCCTTCTCTTCAGTGAGGCCATTCTGTGTTACTTTAACATTTCAACTCCTTCATCCTGTGATTTCTATTCCCCCTCTCTGCTTCACTTTCTCCCCCAACACTTCACCACCACCTAATGTTCTATAGGTTTTATTCATTCACCTTGTTTATTGTCTATTTCCCTAACTAAAAGATAAGCTCATGAAGTCAGGAACTTTGTTTTGTTCACTGTGCCTAAAAGAAGACCTGGCATCTAAAAGGGACTCAATAAATACTTTTGGATAATTAAATACTGAAAGTTTGGAAATTACTCCATTGATAATAGCAAAACAATAGTGAAACACTAGAAACCTTGGAAGCTTTGGAGCAGGGGAAGAGACAGATTTATAAAACTGCTATTATAATGTTAGCTTCATATAATGGAAATGATGCATCCAAAGAGTGGAAAGAGAAGGAGGACAGGAGATCCAAATAGGAGACTACTGAAAGTAATACATGCATAATGCAAAAGCTCCTCTCATCTAGACTAACTCCAAAAAAAAAAAAGTGGAAAGAAAAGAGTGTCCCTTGTGTGCTTTTCTTTAAATTCTATACTTTTCCCTCTATTCTGTAATTAACTGTATAAGAGCCAGGAGATATTTCACTGTATCAGGTGGAGCCATATAAAATTTTCATTTCTGCTGATCAAAAATAGTCAAATATCAGCAATGTCTTCTTGTTCATCCCAGAGATAGCTTCCGAATGAATAATAGGCAATATTACATGGTATTAGAATGACCTGAAAACTACTTAATTCATACTTTGTACATTTAGGCCCTAAAAGAATGTGGCAAGTAAATGCAAAACTCCACAACTCCACAAATGGCAGAGGGAGGTCATGAGGTGTAGAAGCCCAGAGTCCCACATACCTCAGCAGGAATACCTCTAAAGATGCCCTAAGGTACCTTAATATTAGCCTCCAGTTTTCATAATGATTATTATTCATAGCAACTATCCTGAGTCATTCATAAGAGCTAAAATAAGCTCCAAAAAACTCAGAATTAAAGTAAGTGTGAAATTCATTTCAGAAAGAACTCCATTCTAAATGATAAAAACAGACATATTTTTGGTTCATAAAAACAAATCCCGAGCTAACTCTGCAAAATTGACTCATTAGTTGAGGGTGCAAGATAGCTAATGCTGTCCAAAATATTCTGGTTCTTAAAAGACCAATTAATTTATTCTACCCTAGGTTGAAGTTTGAGTCCAACAGATCTCATTAATTAATCATAAAAGCAATCACTAGCAACAAAACTCAAAGAAGTGTTACACAACATATTAAGTATCAGCTTGTTATATTCTCATGCCAAGCTGTGTACTGTAAATAATATTAATTTGGATCTGGCTTCTATACACAAAACCAAAACCATTCATTTTGGTTGATTTGAAAGTGATACTTTAAAATGTTACTTTTGTCTTTTCTTTATAGCAGGAGTAGCAGTACATAATTTTCTTGTGATGATTCTGGTGAAAGGATTTGCATATAATTATGGAGACAATTTCTGTTCCTCGCAGGAAAACACACAGGATGAAGTAAGTATTCGCCACATGATTAACCTAATTTTTATATTCTATTGAGGCTAGCTCAGTTCTAAGAAGTAATTGTAAATGCATGTCAGGAACTGAGAGTGAATACATTTGATTATTCACTATTAAATTTCTTTAGTGGAGAAATGACACTGAGGTGATCATCTAAATACAGAGTGATTTCTCGAACAGCATGTTAGGTGACAAATGATGGGGTCAGTGGTAGCCTCTGTTACTTTTAACTGCAAAAATTCTGTTTCTCATTTCAACTCTGTGGTTCTGAGGCAAGTTGTTTGAATTTTTTAATCTACCTTTGACTTTCTATGTAATGAAGAAGATTAACGTAGGATTTTTTTAGTCGTGATAATTTTTTCTATAGCTGTAAATAAAAATAGCTTCATTCCACATGGTGGAGTAACTTAGAATGCTGCTGTTCATTTGAGGGAAATAGATTGTGGATTCTTCATAGGTGAGGAAATTCATCCCTACAACTCTGGGAGAGTCATAACTTATAATTTGACATCCCCACACTTCCTCAAAACAAAAACAAAAACGTAGCTCTTATTCTTGCATTCCATATTTGGTCATTAGAAATTTGCTTAGTCACTTTAATCAGAAACCTAAGAGATTCTCTCAGACTCATTACTCAGCTTCACCCTCATCCCATGCCAATACGGATATTTCTTCCTAAATATTACACTGAAGACATTTCATGAAAAATTCTCTATTTATTTGATTTTTCACTTTTCATTTAATGAAAATTTTTTTTTAGCATTCCCTATATTTCAGACCACTGATCCAGAGGCTGCAGATACAGAAATAGAACAGTAAGGTGTGCCTACTTTCAGGAAGCTTACATTCCAATGGCTGAGGCAGACAAGAAGCAATACATAAATACATTTATAATAGAAGGACAAGAGGTAGTAAGTTCTATGAAGGAAAATAAGGGAAAGAAGGAATAGAAATGACCAGGAGTGGTGACGGGAGGGATGCTTATCTTCCCAAACCAATCACTCACTGTCTCTCTTAGGCATGTATCACTCAACTCATACTGAAGATTGGTAGTTCTCTGAATTAACAAATTCTTTCTTGCCTTTAACACAGTGCAATGGCCGTTCCCTGTGCTAAGAGAGTCTGTATCCCCTATGCTCACTGGCAACTTCTAATCTTTCTTTAAGCCTCCATTTCAGCTTCAGATGATTTTAGAAGTCTTTTCTGGCCTCATCCATGTGGGGTTGTTGTCTTTTTTCTTTACAATTCCCTAGCTGTTTGTATAGTAATTACAGCTCATGCTACTCTGAATTAATTAAATCATTTATTAAATAAGTCCTATATGCTACTTTTGAAACTACTAAGTATACAATACACCTGCCACTAACCTCAGGGATGTGAAATTATAACTGTAATTGCTCGTTTACCTGTCTAGTTCCCTATAGGTATGAGACTGGTTTTTATTCATTTTGATTTTCCAATTTTTTCACACAAAGGAAAGAATAAGCTCAGTAAGAGGGAATTAGGTTGAATTAAATGACAAGGGTAAAAATCCTGCCCTTTTTGTATATCCCTTCCCATTTGATCAAGCTTAATAATAATAAAAGTAATAACAATAACAATTATTGAAGGTCTGACAAATCCATGGCCTTCAATATTGTATTAAGTGCTTTATTGGCCTAGTGTTAGTTTTATTATCTTCATTTTATATAAAGAAAACTGATGATACAGAAGTTAAGTTCGTGGGCCGAGATCATGTAGCTATTAATTGGTAAAGCCTCATTCTGCCTGATATTAGACTCTGCTTTTTATGCTCCTCTATGATATGGTCTATAATGTAATGAAAACTTAATTTCATTCAGTTTGGGTTAATTTTATATCCCTATTAAGGATTCATTTTTAACCCAGACATATCCCTGACCATGAAGCACTGTTGGATACTATAATATTTCCAAGAAGTGTGGTGGCTTCTGCTCTTCACACTGGGCACATGCTTGCCACTTTCACTCTAAGTTCACAGGGTGGTAAAGCCCCTTCTCCCAATTGTCCCCTCCCCCAAACGTCTCTGGTCGATCTAGCCAGAATGTTACAACCATTGCAAAAATTACAATAATGAACACAGTTTCTTTCTTCAGAATAGCCTCTGAATGCTGCCCTGTGGTCCAGCTTGGTTAATGATGTCCCAGCACTGCTGAGGACACACCATCAACTGCCTTCTCTCTGTAAGGACATCAAACATTAAATCGTAGAATTAGGTCAACTTTAGTCAAAAAGCTTTTGAGTCACTACTTAGATCTATCTATATGCTTGCCCAAGTTCTTCCCTTTTAGAAATAGTCACAAAACTCCATAGGACTACTTCACAAATTAAATTTGAATTATGGTACAGAATACCTTTTATTGATGCTGGGATTAATGTGGGCAAGTTTTCTGAATAGGTATTAAGATGGCAAAGCCAAAAAGTACTTGTATTTCAATTAGAATAAATTTGCCTGAGAATTATAATGAATGTAAAAAAAGTCTACAATAACTTATATAATTATAACAAATGGGAACCAAGTTTGTATTATTGGGAGGAGAAGTCAGATCAAACTATTTTTCATCAAATATTTACAGTGTGCCAATTAGTTTTGCTTTGCTTTTTTCACAATGGTACTATGTGCCATGGACATTTTGATAGAAAACAAGGTTTTCCAAGTTTATTTTCATGAAACCAATAGACATAATCAAATGAATTGTGCTGGTGAATTAAATTGTTATATGTATTTGGGCAAACATTGGTATCATACCTCTAAAACTGGCAGGTTTAGTTGAAGTGTGACAGAACGCAGAAAATATTTTAAGTGATTTGTTAGTTCAAATCCTTTTAATAAATTTGGCTTAAAAAAACCGAGAACAACAAATTCCAGTAGAGAATCCTATGGATGGTCTTTAGAGCTAATTATGACTGTAAAGTTTGAGATATTAATGCCTATGTTATATGTTTGGTAGTTAAGGTTGCAGAAAGAAAAGGATAACCACTGTTGAATGAAATTCTGTTTATACTGGCTTAATAGTCCTAGCAGAGCTGCTTCCAAGCTTATATAGTTCAGCACTCTCTGTCTGGGGCTTGTGCACTGGTCCTGCCTCATTTGATCCATCACCTGACAGTGAAAACTACTTTGGCCGTGCTTCTGCAGCTAATCTGTTTAAATAGGTAGTTCAGCCTCATTGCCAAATTGACCACTCCAATTGACTCCTCAATTAGCTATTCATTTGACAAAAGGCAAACTTGTATATATTCCAGAGCTATAGATTTATTATGCTGGTTATTGCCACTGAGAGATTACACTAGGTGTCTCCTTAAAAACTGAGCTGGATACTGTCCATCCACATCTTCATCCACTTTTTATTTTTCCCCCACCTAGCTCTGTATTGGTGTTAGAAGAGGCTGACCAGTATGGTCTGCAGCTGTGTGCTTTGGCTTTCAGTGGCGTTGATTAAAAGGAATCACGTGCAACATATTGAAGGGAGAAAGGGAAGTCAGGTTTTTTTTATTTTTTTGAGACAGAGTCTAGCACTCTGTTGCTGGGGCTGGAGTTCAGTGGCACTATCTCAGCTCACTGCAACCTCCGCCTCCCGGGTTCAAGTGATTCTCCAGCCTCAGCCTTTTGAGTTGCTGGCATTACAGGCACCCACCACAGTGCCTGGCTAATTTTTTTTTGTGTGTGTGTGTGTATTTTTAGTAGAAACAGGGTTTTGCCATGTTTGCCAGAGTGATCTCGAACTCCTAACCTCAGGTGATCTGCCTGCCTCAGCCTCCCAAGGAAGTCAGGTATTCTTTACATGATTCCTTTCCTGCCAGGTCAACAAGGGTGGTGGCTGCATCCCTTAAATAAAGGCCCTAGTCTTGGCCATTCAGCATTCTCCATACAGCTACACCCTCCACACAAGCATATCTTCACCTTCCTTGCCTATTCAGACTTACGGTGGTAAAGACTTCCTGCTGTTGCTACCTCTGGGATGCGGCACCATCTGGTTTCTTGTTGGTGTCCCTAAAACTTGCCTGCACCTTTTTAAAAGCAGTTCCATTATTAAACACTTCTTGATGACCCAGTTAGAGTGCACCATTAGTTTCCCACCAGGATAGCAACTAACGGAAGTAGCTTTGAGCTCAAAGCAGTATATGTTTGTAGAAGAAATGTATAGGTATTAATTTTCTACCCATCCTGTTATTTTCGTACTTTAATATAAATTCCAATAATTGCATGAGACAGTTTGTAATTTTACTATGCTTTCATTACTTTCTGGGGACAGAAAAAGTATATCTTCTAACCTTACATCTTCTGAAATTACCACTTTAAAATAAGCTATATTTTAATATTGTGTCAAATATTAAGAAGGTACATTCATTCTAAATCACCACATTGTACATCTTGAGTATTTACAATATTTATAAATTAATTTTTTTTTAATATTAAGAAAGCTCTAGCAGAAGAGTTCACAGTTTCAAAGAGTACAAAAAAGTGCTGCCTGCTGTCCCTTCTCATGTTTTAGTTGTACCTTAATGATCTTGTACTCCTTTTACATTTTAGACAAGGGCTGTTTTTAAATAAATAATAAGCAAGTGTTCTCCATTATGCTATTGACATGATATAGTTTCATGAACTAGACGTGGCCTGAAAGCAAAGGCTTTTGCCATCCAATTACTGCCACAAATAATGGCTTACTTGACACAAAAGACACCAAAATTAAGACGATCATTTTTGGAAGACATTATCCAAAATTAAATTGGTTAATTCTACAAAATTCTACTCAGCAAGTCTACTAATTAAATTTCATGGAGTATATTTTCCAGTCACCCATTCTGGCAGGCTCACCAGATGGTTACAAAGTCCAGAACCAAATATTCTATAGGCACATCTGCAGGGATTTTCAGTGGTTTGAATGGGTCAGTTTTAACACCAGTAATTAAAGCTTTCCAAATGTAATATTTCTCCATTATGGTTTGGAACTTTAAGGCTACAATCAAGCAATTATATAAATGTTTGACTTGATAGATCCAGAGTTGCTTTTTGGGGAAAATTCTAGCTTTGTCTAAAAATATCTTACCATAGGGAGGTGGGAACACCTTTTCCGTAAAATTTTCAACGTTCAAAATAAAATGTCTTATCCTGCCACTTCGCCATCTGGCTCTTAAAACATATGGATGTTGATTCAGTGAGTAACAACAACAACAAAAAATGCAGTGTTTTACACTCTCCTTAAATGCATTCTTGAATTACCCTCTATGTTTGTATCAAATGCTAGAGATAAAGAGATTTGTTATGAAATATGTTTCCCCTTAAGTTGCTTATATATTTTACACTATAGCCTGTGCCCTAATGAGGAGGTCCTCAACCCTTGGGCTGCAGACCCCTACCGGTCCCTGACCTGTTAGCAATTTGGACTCACAGCAAGTTGTGAGCATCGAGTGAGGGAGCGTTACTGCCTGTTCCACCTCACATCAGAACTGCAGTAGTATTAGATTTCACAGGAGCATGAACCCTATTGTGAACTGCATGTGCAAGGGATCTAGGTTGTGCGTTCCTCATGAGAATCTAAGATCCTGATGATCTGAGGTGAAAGTTTCACCCCCACCCCCCACACCCCCGTTGAAAAATTGTCTTCCAGGAAACGAGTGTCTGGTGCCAAAAAGGTTGGGGACCATTGCCCTAATCGGTTATTAGATGGCAACAGGTCATCCCCACCTGCAGAACCGGGTTACAAGGTATACTGTAATGCTACTCTTTCAACTTTTATTGAGGCTCTTTGCAATAAGTTACAGTATTTAGACAGCTTCTGTGTTTGTTGTAAAACTCTTTAGAGAAAATATTTTTTACCAATGTTCTCCAAAAAGGTCTCACATTTAACTTTTCTTTATGACTTCATCATTAGGATCATCCTTCTTGGAGAGTTGGTATACTAAATATTTTTTTGTGCTAATAGTATTACACATCAATAATTTTCTGTTTTCCTCACTAATTACCAAGCAGTTCAGAGCAAATGTTACATTCATTTATCATTCTGTTAGCACTTGTTTTTGCAACTTGTTTTTTCCTTGTTTTTCATGGCTTTGGCTTCTATTTCTTTTAAAATAATATGTACATATGTATGTGTGTAATAGTCATATATGTGTGAATTACATATATGTAATGTGTACATATATTTTGTAATACACACAATTACATATATGTGTATTACAAAATATATTATGTATATACGTATTTAAACTATCTCAGATCCATTTCACAAAGAGTTAAGAAGTGAATATATAAGTAAATATTTTCTGAAGTCATTTTAGTCAGTACTTCTTCTTTCTTACTTCCTCCAAATTAACTACAGATATTGTCAAAACAATTTACATGCAATAGAATTTTTTTTTTAAATATGTATTTTTTTGCACTTTAGGTTCTGGGGTACATGTGCAAAACATGTAGGATTGTTGCATAGGTACATACATGGCAATGTGGTTTGCTGCCTCCATCCCCCCTGTCACCTATATCTGGCATTTCTCCCCATGTTGTACCTCCCCAACCTCCCTACACCCCACTGTCCCTCCCCTACTCTCCCACAACAGACCGCAGTGTGTGATGCTCCCCTCCCTGTGTCCATGTGTTCTCATTGTTCAATACCCACCTATGAGTGAGAACATGTGGTGTTTGATTTTCTGTTCTTGTGTCAGTTTGCTGAGAATGATGGTTTCCAGATTCATCCATATCCCTACAAAGGACACAAACTCATCATTTTTTATGGCTGCATAATATTCCATGGTGTATATGTGCCACATTTTCCTTGTCCAGTCTACCATCGATGGGCATTTGGGTTGGTTCCAGGTCTTTACTGTTGTAAACACTGCCACAATGAACATACTTGTGCATGTGTCTTTACAACAGAATGATTTATAATCCTTTGGATATATACCCAGTAATGGGATTGCTGGATCAAATGGAATTTCTGTTTCTAGGTCCTTGAGGAATAGCCACATTGTCTTCCACAATGGTTGAACTAATTTACACTCCCACCAACAGTGTAAAAGTGTTCCTATTTCTCCACATCCTCTCCAGCATCTGTTGTCTCCAAATTTTTTAATGATCGCCATTCTAACTGGTGTGAGATGGTATCTCAATATGGTTTTGAATTGCATTTCTCTAATGACCAGTGATGAGAGCATTTTCTCATATCTTTGTTGGCCTCATAAATGTCTTCTTTTGAAAACTGTCTGTTCATATCCTTCGCCCACTTTTGAATGGGTTTGTTTGTTTTGTTCTTGTAAATCTGTTTTAGATCTTTGTAGATTCTGGATATTAGCCCTTTGTCAGATGGGTAGATTGCAAAAATTTTTTCCCATTCTGTTGATTGCCGGTTCACTCTAATGATTGTTTCTTTTGCTGTACAGAAGCTCTGGAGTTTAATTAGATCCCATTTGTCTATTTTGGCTTTTGTTGCCTATGCTTTTGGTGTTTTAGTCATGAAGTCCCTGCCTATGCCTATATCCTGAATGGTTTTGCTGAGGTTTTCTCCTAGGGTTTTTATGGTGTTAGGCCTTATGTTTAAGTCTTTAATCCATCTGGAGTAATTTTAGTGCAAGGTATCAGAAAGGTGTCCAGATTCTGCTTTCTACACATGGCTAGCCAGTTTTCCTAACACCATTTTTTAAACAGGGGGATCCTTTCCCCATTGCTTGTTTTTGTCAGGTTTGTCAAAGATCAGATGGTTGCAGATGTGTGGCGGTTGCCTCTGAGGCCTCTGTTCTGTTCCATTGGTCTATATCTCTGTTTTGGTACCAGTACCATACTGTTTTGATTACTGTAGCCTTCTAGTATAGTTTGAAGTCAGGTAGCATGATGGCTCCAGCTTTGTTCTTTTTGCTTAGAATTGTCTTGGCTCTCTTTTGGTTCCATATGAAGTTTAAGGTGTTTTTTTTCCAGTTCTGTGAAGAGAGTCATAGGTAGCTTGATGGGGATAGTGTTGAATTTATAAATTACTTTGGGCAGTATGGACATTTTCACAATATGATTCTTCCTAACCATGAGCATGAAATGTTTTTCCATCTGTTTGTGTCCTCTCTTATTTCATTGAGCAGTGGTTTGTAGTTCTCCTTGAAGAGGTCCTTTACATCCTTTGTTAGTTGTATTCCTAGGTATTTTATTCTCTTTGTAGCAATTGTGAATGGCAGTTCATTCTTGATTTGGCCCTCTTTAAGTCTATTATTGGTGTATAGGAATGCTTGTAATTTCTGCACATTGTTTTTGTATCCTGAGGCTTTGCTGAAGTTGCTTATCAGTTTCAGGATATTTTGGGCTGAGATTATGGGGACTTCTAAATATACAATCATGCCATCTGCAAATAGAGAAATTTGACTTCCTCCTTTCCTAATTGAATATCCTTTATTTCTTTTTCTTGCCTGATTGCTCTGGCTCGAATTTCCAATACTATATTGAATAGGAGTGGTGAGACAGGGCACCCTTGTCTAGTGCCAGATTCTAAAGGGAATGCTTCCAGTTTTTGCCCATTCAGTAAGATATTGGCTGTGGATTTGTCATAAATAGCTTTTATTATTTTGAAATACATTCCATCGATACCTAGTTTATTGAGAGATTTTAGCATAAAGTGCTGTTGAATTTTGTCAAAGGCCTTCTCTGCATCTATTGAGATAATCATGTGGTTTTTGTCTTAGGTTCTGTTTATGTGGTGAATTACGTTTATAGACTTGCCTATGTTGAACCAGCCTTGCATCCCCGGGATGAAGCCTACTTGATTGTGATGGATAAGCTTTTTGAAGGGCTGTTGCAATCGGTTTGCCAGTATTTTATTGAAGATTTTTGCATTTATGTTCATCATGGATACTGGCCTGAAGTTTTCTTTTCTTGTTGAGTCTCTCCCGGGTTTTGGTATCAGGATGATGTTGGTCTCATAAAATGATTTGGGAAGGATTCCCTTTTTTTGGATTGTTTGGAATAGTTGCAGAAGGAGTGGTATCAGCTCCTCTTTGTATGTCTGGTAGAATTCAGCTGTGAACCCATCTGGACCTGGGCTTTTTTTGGTTGGTAGGCTATTAATTGCTGCCTCAACTTCAACCCTTGTTATTGGTCTATTCAGGGTTTCAACATTTTCCTGGTTTAGGCTTGGGAGGGTGCAAGTGTCCAGGAATTTATCCATTTCTTCCAGGTTTACTGGTTTGTGTGCATAGAGTTGTTTGTAGTAATCTCTGATGGTAGTTTGTATTTCTGTGGAATTGGTGCTGATATCCCCTTTATCTTTTTACTGCATCTATTTGATTATTCTCTCTTTTCTTTTATATTAATCTGGCTAGTGGTCTGTCTATTTTGTTGATCTTTTCGAAAAACCAGCTCCAAGATTTATTGACTTTTGAAGGTTTTTTTGTGTCTCTATCTCCTTTAGTTCTACTCTGATCTTAATTATTTCTGGTATTCTGCTAGCTTTTGAGTTTTTTTGATCTTGCTCCTCTGTCTCTTTCAATTTTGATGATAGGGTGCCGATTTTAGATCTTTCTCTACTTCTAATGTGGGCATTTATTGCTATATATTTTCCTGTAGACAGTGCTTTAAATGTGTTCCAGAGATTCTAGGTATGTTGTGTGTTTGTTTTGGTTGGTTTCAAAGAACATCTTTATTTCTGCCTTCATTTCATTGTTAATCCAGTCAACATTCAAGAGCCAGTTGTTCAGTTTCCATGAAGTTGTGCTGTTCTGTGTGAGTTTCTTAGTCCTGAGTTCTAATTTGACTGCACTGTGGTCTGAGACACTGTTTGTTATGATTCCTGTTTTTTTCATTTGCTGAGGAGTGATTTCCTTCCAGTTATGTGGTCAGTTTTAGAGTAGGTGTGATATGGTGCTGAGAAGAATGTATATTCTGTGGATTTGGGGTGGAGAGTTCTGTAGATATCTATAAGGTTTGCTTGGTCCAGATCTGAGTTCAAGTCCTGGATATCCTTGTTAATGTTCTGTCTCATTGATCTGTCTAGTAGTAGTTTTAAAGTCTCCTACTATTATTGTGTGGGAGTCTAAGTCTCTTTGTAGGTCATTAAGAACTTGCTTTATGTATCTGGGTGCTCCTGTATTGGATGCATACATATTTAGGATCAGTAGCTCTTCTTGTTGTATTGATCCTTTTACCATTATGTAATGCCCTTCTTTGTCTGTTTTGTTCTTTATTGCTTTAAAGTCTATTTTATCAGAGATTAGGATTGTAACTCCTGCTTTTTTTGCTCTCCATTTGCTTGGTAAATCTTCCTCCATCCCTTTATTTTGAGCCTATGTGTGTCCCTGCATGTGAGATGGGTTTCCTGGATACAGCACGCTGATGGTTTTTGCCTTTTTATCCAATTTGCCAGTCTGTGTCTTTTAATTGGGGCATTTAGCCCATTTACATTTAAGGTTAATATTTTTATGTGTGAATTTGATCCTGCCATTTTGATGCTAGCTGGTTGATTTGCCCATTAGTTGATGCAGTTTCTTCATTGTGTTGATGCTCTTTACCATTTGGTATGTTTTTGGAGTGGCTGGTACTGGTTTTTCCTTTCTATGTTTAGTACTTCTTTCAGGAACTCTTGTAAGGCAGGCCTGGTGGTGATGAAATCTCTCAGCAATTGCTTTTTCATAAAGGATTTTATTTCTCCTTTGCTTATGAAGCTTAGTTTGGCTGGATATGAAATTCTGGGTTGAAAGTTCTTTTCTTTAAGGATGTTGAATATTGGCCCCCACTCTCTTCTGGCTTATAGGGTTTCTGCTGAGAGATCCACTGTGAGTCTGATGGGCTTCCCTTTGTGGGTAACCCGACCTTTCTTTGCAGCTGCCCTTAGCATTTTTTCCTTCATTTTAACCCTGGTGAATCTGATGATTATGTGCCTTGGGGTTGCTCTTCTTGAGGAATATCTTTGTGGTGTTCTCTGTATTTCCTGGACTTGAATATTGGCCTGCTTTGCTAGGTTGGGGAAGTTCTCCTGGATAATATCCTGAAGAGTGTTTTCCAGCTTGGATTCATTCTCTGTGTCATATTCAGGTACACCTATCAAAGTAGATTAGGTCTTTTCACATAATCCCATATTTCTTGGAGGCTGTGTTCATTTCTTTTCACTCTTTTTTCTCTAGTATTGCCTTCTCATTTTATATCATTGAGTTGATCTTCAATTTGTGATATCTTTTCTTCTGCTTGGTCGATTTTGCTATTGAAACTTGTGTATGCTTCACAAAGTTCTTGTGTTGTGTTTTTCAGATCCATTAAGTCATTTATATTGTTTTCTAAGTTGTTTATTCTCATTAGCATTTTGTCAAACCTTTTTCAAGGTTCTTAGTTTCTTTGCATTGGATTAGAACATGCTATTTTAGCTCAGATAAGTTTGTTATTACTCACCTTCTGAAGCCTGTTTCTGTCAATTCATCAGATTCATTCTCCATCCAGCTTTGTTCCTTTGCTGGTGATGAGTTGTGATCCCTTGGAAGAGGAGAGTCATTCTGGTTTTGGGTGTTTTCATCCTTTTTGCTCTGTTTTCTTCCCATCTTTGTGGATTTATCTACCTGTGGTCTTTGTAGTTGGTGACTTTCGGATGGGGTCTCTGAGTGGATGTCCTTTTTGTTGATGATGAAGTTATTTCTTTCTGTTTTTTAGTTTTCCTTCTAACAGTCAAGGCCCTCTGGAGTAGGACTGCTAGAGGTCCACTCCAGACCCTGCTTGCCTGGGGATCACCTGTGGTGGCTGCAGAACAGTAAGGGTTGCTGCCAGTTTCTTCTGTTATCTTTGTCCCAGAAAGATACCTGCCAGATTTCAGCCTGAGCTCTCCTTTTTGAGGTGACTCTTTGGATATACGAGGGTCAGGGGAGCTGCTTGAGGAGACAGTCTGTCCCTTATAGAAGCTAAAGTGCTGAGCTGTGAGCTCCATTGTTGTGTTCAGAGCTGCTGGGCAGGTATGTTTAAGTCTGCTACAGTGGAACTCATAACTGCCTTTTTACCCAGGTGCTCTGTCCCGGAAAGGTGGGGCTTTATTTATAAGTTCCTGACATGCGGCTGCCTTTTTTCAGAGATGCCCTGCCCAGCTTGGTGGTAGCCTAGTCACAGTCTGCCAGCAGACCTGTTGCTGAGCTGCTGTGGGCTCTGCCCAACTGCTGTGTGAACTTCCTTACAGTTTTGTTTACAGGGGTATAATTAGAACTGCCTGGGTAATGACAGTGTGCCTCAGTAATGGCGGACTGCCTCGGTAACGGTGGATGCCCTTCCTCCAACAGAGCTGGACTGTCCTGGGTCCTGCTGCACTTGCTTTGAAACTCTCAATCCAGAGCATTTCAGATTGTTGGTCTTTGTGGAGATGGGACCCACTGAGCCAGATCACCTGGCTCCCTGTTTTAGCCCCATTTTTTTTCAGTTGAATGGGCGGCTCTGTATCTCAAGCGTTGCAGGCACCAGTTGAAATGGCCACCCAGATTTCTGTGAGTTTTTGTGTGGAGACCTGCAGCGCCGGCTGAAACAGCTGTGCTAGAACTCATGGTGCTTTTCAGCCTGGGAATCTCCTGGTGTGTGGGCAGTAATAACTCTTTTGGTAATGCGGTGTTCACTCCCCATCTGCTTTCTTCTTGCTGGGAACTGCACTCCAGAGCTGTTCATATTCGGCCATCTTGGATCAGCCCCCCAATAGAAATTTAAATAATCCAGAATTTGAAAATAAATTTTACTTTCCAAATTCCAAATACTAGGTTTCTAATTTTTAAAATTATTGACAAAGAAATATTATACATACTAAAAGAAATGGTATATGCCGATTTCTGAAATTCTTAAATATTGTTAGGTAAGAATATTTTTTTATTATTAACTGTATAAACGCACCATGAATATTTAATGATCAATTATTTTTCTTCTTTGCTTTGACAAATGAAAACTTCTGTTTCTTTAAGAAGAAACTACATGAACCATATTAAACATTTACCAAGCGTTTACTCTCTATTCTTTTAAGGACTTCCTTCACACTTCATATTTCCTCAAAACAACTCTATGGAATATTTTTTTCCATACTTTTTTCAGATGAAGAAACAGGATTAGCAAATCTGGGGCAGATTGTGTTTCCCAAGATGGTTACAACAAAAGCTACCTTCCTACATGCTCTTCTTACCATGTAACATTGATTCTCCTCCCACTGAATTGTAGGGGTCAAGGTTCCCTCTCCTTGACTTCAGGCAGACTAGTGTCTGCTGAGGGAAGTGATGCTATGTGAATTCCAAGGCTAGATCATAACAGTCAACAGAATCTGCCTGGTCCTCCATGGGTGATTGCTTTTGGAAACAAATACCATGATGTAAGGAAGGCCAAGCAGTCACATCAAATAATACATGTAGGTGTTAACAACTGATTACCCCAGATGAAGTTCCACCTGACAGCCATCACCAAACAAGAGACACATGAATGAGAGAGTCTTTGAGATCAGTCAACCCCAGTGACCATCTGATTAAAATTTCATGAAACACACCTGATTGAGAATCAACTAGCTAATCCCCACTCACCTCCAAAACGATAGGAGGTAATAATAAAATGATGGTCATTGTTTAAAGCCACTAAATGTGGAGGTAAATTGTTATACAGCAATAGATTACCAGAATATTGACCAAGGTCACACAGCTACTAAGCAGAGTCTGAACACGTGCCTAAGCAGTCCTACATAATCACCTACATTCCTGCTGTACCATACTGCTCCTGTTTACTGTCTTCTATAAACTGCAGAAGCCTGCGTAGAGAAACACAGGTTTCTCTATCTAGATGCACAGAATAATAAGTGTGTTTTTGTGTGTGTGTGCAGTAGTAATAGCAGCAGTAGTAGTAATGGTAGCAGCAGCAGCAGTAATAAAGTCTGGATAGCATTAATGACAACAATAAAAAAATTCTAGATAAAGGAACAATTACTTGAAACTTTTAGGATCTTTGGAGAAATATCTAAATTCTTAACATATTTTCCCAGTGACAGAAGTCCTAAAAATGTACAAAGACTACATTATGCTGTGGATGGATAGTTACCTTATTAAAAGCTATTACTGAATAGTTTCTTCTTAATGCAAAGGTCCTGTTTTACAATTGCTTGGCAGTTCATTAATTTTCATTGTAATCCCTGCAAGGGCATTTAGGGTCTGGATTATACAGCTGTAAAACATAGCTCTCACTAGAATTTATAATTTACTATGTCTTAATATTCCATTTGAAGAGGTTCTTGAAACATGATGAGGTCAGAGTGGAATAGAAGAGAAAACCATTTGGCATATTTAATAATAGACTATTTGTCCACAGAATAATCTGAAGTCCTTTCAAGTATGGCTGAAGGTGATTTCTATCACAAATTCACTCATATTGGGTTGGTCACTTTACAGAAATTGGAAGGGGAAGTTATATCCATTTCATTAAATTTTTTGCTCAACAATGTTTAACTTTGATTGCTTATTGTAAGTAGGGTGACTGTACGATTTATCATAGACACTGAGACACTTTCAAGAGTGAAAGGGAGCATTGGGCACTGTTAATATTATACTAGGATATCAGGTACAAACCAGGACTATGTAGGTACACCAAGATGTAGGAGCCAGTTACCGTGCTATGTCTTAGAGGAAAGCAGAGATAAGTAAGACACTGCCATCAAGCAGTTCATAATCTTCAGATTCCTCCTTTGCATTGTTAATTGAGAACTGGCAAAAAATATTGACAGAAAAAAAGTGACCAATGGAAGAGGTCACATAAAGTCCAGAGATATTATCCATGAAGAGGTCGTAAGTATCCAGCCAGTTCTTGAGTCTCTTATATTATTCTTTTCATTCTTATCTGGCCAAAGGTCAATATCTATGCTTCTGAGGAGTGACATATGATCGTCCCAGCAGTTCTATTTTATTTCAGAAACCTATGACACTACTAGAAATTCTTTGAGGTAGCTAGAGCTGAGGACCAGGAACTGGAATCTAGTGTTTGAGAGCAAGGGATTCTAGATCTCCAGTGTTTGCAAGATGTTGAAACCAAGATTATTGGGGTCGCACTGAAATTCCAATGGAGAGTAATCAAGGCTTTCCTGGTTTTGGAAGACTGAAACAGGTGATACAGTTGGGTTGACAGAATGTAACCATTGGATTTTATTCCTGAAAAGCCAGATTAATTTTTAGGTATATGAAGTCTTCAAAGATAGGCTCTAATAAGTTATATATTGAATGTTATTATATATTGCATATTATGTTTCAAACCAATTTAAAACTGTTAACAAATAAACCCAATAGTATCCTTTATAAAAGAACATAAAGTAGTAGATTTGAAGATCAAGTGACCCTATTAGGAAAGCAAATTCCACTGCCAATTCTAATCCATGTTGAATCAAAGGATTTTTCAGCTGGGAGGAATCATAGTGACAATTTAATCAAACTCCTGATGTGAACACAAAGTGGTTTGCCCAAGGCAGAGAGCTTGGAAGAGCTAGGATCTTAAAAACAAACAAACAAAAACCCCCAAAACAAAACCGCTCTCATGGCTCTGAGGACATTGTTCTTGTCCTTGGGGAATTATGGACAGGGAAAAGTTAAGAGAAAGTCAACAGTTTTCAAGAGGATTTGAGCCATTTACAGAATAGAACGAAGGAAAAAAGAGTAAAATAAGTTTCTGAGTGTCTGTTAAAATAAATCCTTTAACAGGACACTTATAAGTCATTCAAAAGTTTGGTTCTTTTTCTCTTAGCATCATATTCCTCTAGGAACAGATCTGCAGTAAGAATTCTTGAGTCCTTCAACAACTGGTTGATCCCAGCCTCAGCAGACCTGAAACTCCACTTTCCTGTGTGTTTCAGGGAAAGATGTATCTTTATTGTATCTTACTGCTTTCACTCTTTCATTTCTCCTTTAAAATCAGTGGCGGCTACACTTTTCAAAAAAGATTAAGAGGGTGTGGGCTAAGATTCATGATATGATTGTCTCATGATCTGCTTCAGTAAACTGACAAAGTATCAGGTGGTCCAGCAATGTGAAAAGTGGGTCAGTATCAATGTGTGCGAGGAAAGTACCATCTAATCTTGTTAGTAAACCCCTTTGGTTCTACCTTCAAATTATACATGGAAACTTCTAAATAATTTCGCTGTTACTGTCCTGGTACAAGTCCCATCATTTCTCACCTCAGTTACTGCAATAGTTTCTTAAGATCTTTTCTTGTTTTGGCTCCAGATCCTTCTCAGCCTGTCCTTATCACAGCAGTCACACCAATCCTGTTCAATTTAAAGTCATATCCTGGTACACCTCTACTTTAAATCCTTCAATAGCTTTCCATTTCCTTCAGGGTAAAAAAAGTCCTTACAATGTCATTCTTCCTCTACTTCTTGGACCCCCTTTTCCTCTCCTTGGCTCCTTGTTCACTCTGTTCTGGTCAAACTGGTTTCACTGCCATTCCTCAGTCAGAGAAGGTATACTCTCTCCTTAGGACGCTGCACATACTGTTCCCTCTATCTCAAATGCTTTTCCCTATAAACCGTATGTTCTCCTCGCCTCTTCATGGAGCACTCAAATGGTAACTTCTCAATGAGCTCTTCCCTGAGATGTCCATGTGAAAAAGTAAATTTAAAAGATTAAAAAACACACCACTTATACCCCCAATGCTTAGTACATAGTAGGTACTCAGTAAATATTAATTCGATGAGTGAAAGACAGTTGTTTGTGTCCCTACTTGCTGTGACATTTACAGTTCCCAGAAGTAGAAATCTCTTTTATGATATCTCTAGCTTCTCATGGGAAGAATAAGATAGCCTATTTAAATCTGAAGACTGAATATCTGAACTGGAGTGAGATCTCAATGTGACTTTGGACTCAAGGGCTCCACGGTCTTTGAATCAACAGCAACAACAAAAATACAGGCACCCACTTGCATTTGCCAAGTCTTTATTTTAACAAGTCAGGATGACAAAAAAAAATGTACAAAACCTATAACCACCATCTAAATCTACATAATTTATAAAAGGAAATACTTCAATTCTAGAAAAGTAGGAAAGACATAATTTTAGAATAAAAACCCTTCTTCAAATAAAAAAAAAAATAGCTTCCCAGAAAAGTCTCCACACTATCCTGATTTTCTCCTGTGCCAACTCTGGGGGGTGGATCAGTAAGAAAGCTGGGTATTGGACTCCAGGCCCACAGTCCTGCTGTGAAGGAGTGCCAGTCATCCATAGGGAGAACTGGCCCCTTCTGCCCACAAGGTCACACAAAGAACATTGCTTGTCATCAAATGTCAAAACTAAAGGTTTAAGAAAAAGTGCTGATGGTAAGATGTTAGATGTAGAAACAAAAGTGAAAATAATGTTTTAAAGATTTAAGATTTTTTTTTTGGAAGAACCCACTATGCACCTTATCTTCAGCTCAGGTGTCTGAATGTTGACTTAACGTGACTTTTTCAGTGATAAATCATATCAGAGAGAAACGAGGGCAAAGAGAAGCCATTAAGATACACAGAGGAGTGCTAATCATTTGAATTTTGCCATGGAGCAAATCAAATGCTTAAAGGAGACTGAAAGAAAATTCAAATTTGTAAGGCTTTTTAATAAATAAGGAGCCATTTCTATACAGGCTAATTTGTTTGTTTGTTTTTAGAGCTTTCCAAAGTCATGGAGGACAAGAGCATATTTTTTGAGGATTTAGGGCAGTTGGTTATGAAAAAATTACAAAAGTAAAGAAAGGTCAAAACCTTTTGGTTAATAATAGATGAAAAGAGACAATTTCTGAAACCATATAAACACTAAAATGGAGAAGCAGTTCAGATTCCACTTTCTTTAGGAGACTGTAGCTTTCTAACAAATGCACGTTTTTTCACCATATTTTGAGTCAGTGAGATGTTTGCACTATTTTAATTTTAATAAAAGTTAAAGAGGGAATTCTGAAATTGTTTGAGAGCCTCTGCAGCAATTTGGGAGAGTCTTATAATATGGTATAGAAACTGCATTGCTCAAGCCTTTTAAGTCTATGAGAGCATGGCACTGTGCCACCAATATTATACAGCACAACAGGGGTGCCCTCTAAAATGCCTCACACACATACTGCGGATATGTTTGGACATTTCTGTTAAAATAAGTCACTTTGTGTTCCCCTACCGTATTATACTTATGAAGTTCCCATGAGTTGTGCTGTCAAATTTGAGGGACAATTTCAGAATTTTAAAAGAGAATCATGTAGATGCATCCAGTGCAGAAAAATAAATGTGTTTTGGTGACAATATTACCTGCTTTATTGTGGGTAAAAATTGGCTTTTGAAGATATCATAGCATCAGTGAGAAAATGCTTGTGTTCAAGTGTCCAATAATTTATAATGACCCCCAAATTTGGTTCACTTTATAAGAAGAAAAATGTATAGCCTAAAAAATGAGTAATAATCCTCAGAGATTGTAATCTAGTATTCAAAGGAAATCAGAATCATTTGAAATATGGTAATATCATCTGTTAAAACATGTCAAATATTAGTCAAATTGTTGTAAAACAATTTTGATTTATATGAAGTTATAAGACAATGTAACTTCGTTTTGGTAATAGTAGCATAAACAATCTAGAAGGTCCTAGTTATTGCAGACTTAAACAATTCAGCATTTGCAGAAAGTTTAGATAAGGTAAGCTTAAGTTTACTTTTCCCTTGCCTATAAATTTTGTAAAATAAGAAAATTAATAGAATAATAGAAAAAGTTTATTATGGTTAACAATATACTTTGAAAACATTTATTTAGAATATAATAACAATACTAATTATAATTAATTAGAGAATTAACTAGAGAAGCTGAGTATAAGGATTAAGTGTCAGCCATTATTAATGAACTAGAACTAGAATTAAGTGTGTAATTTGGGGTTCTTATTTTTAATCCTTAATTTATTGTCAGAAATTATTGGTTGTGCTTATATAAGATTTTGATAAAGCATCATACAGAAATGTGTGTTTTTTAAGGAAGAGTAATTTTTCCCCATTTTATAGCAAAACAAGATGAGACAGCAATTATGTGATCTAAAAAGGTTAAAAAAAGGAAGCTGTTGTCATAATAGAAATGAGAATTGAGAGAATAGTATTTCCTTGGCGCTCGTTATTTCAGTAAATATAATGGAAAGCATATCAGGTATTTAGGCATGAAAAGAGGATTAAAAGTGGTCCCTACCTATAAACAGCTCACACTACATCAAGGGAGGCAGGTATCCTACTCAGTAGTGAGAAGGATGACAGGTACATAAATATCTTCCATACAAACTGGAAAGTAGTACATGTAATTTGAGAGCTCCAGGTACACTACTGCAAAAGTTCAGCAGCAATATCCTGCCTTATTTTCTAGATTTAGTAGAAACTGCCACATAACGTCTGTCTTCATAGTATCAGAAAGGAAGGGAACTCAGTCTTGGTAGTAGAGGGAGGACTGGAGGGGGCCCATGCATGCATGGATGGGGTAGGATGAGGGTCCTGTCCATCTAAATGGGAGGAGGGCAATGAAGACACTGAGAAGTTGAAGAAATAGAGTGGGTGGCAAGATCCAGAGAAGTTCTCAAAGAAGAGAGCTGTGTTAGCAGGAGCTTGCATGCCAGTTTCATGGAGTGGTCAGGTTTCAGGGTGTGTCATTAGTCACTACACTGTGACTAATACTGCCCCCACGAGAGTATCTTTTTCAGTCCAGTAGTTGAGTTGACTTGGGAGGTAGCAATCCTGCCTCAGGCAGATTAGAGACTCCTTTAAGAGTCAGATGGGTATCAGTTCTTCAGTACCTGTTTAGCCAATCTAACCAATTTTGTCTGTAGTAAAGTGGTAACTGAAGATTTTAAATAGCATCTATGAGAAAAAGCTTGTGTCAAGAGTTTAAAATGGCAGAAAATTTCAGTTCCATTTATGGAAAGAAAGATTTATTGCTTAAAAAATAAAAGTCCTCAGGGATTTTAACCTACTAATCAAAGGAAATAAGAGCAATTTCAAAATAGTAATATTATCTGGAATAACTTTTCAAATGTTGGTCAAATTGTTTTAAAACATATAATCTGATACAATTTTCTTAGATTTTTCTGCAGGACCAGAACCAGAACTCTGCAGTAAAGCATTTACCTGGGAGCCATGAAAGTATAGTGTATGTAACTAAAAAGTAGTGAGCTGGATCTGCAAGCCCCACAGCAGAAGAAACTCCATTACTCTATACAGAATGAAATAAAACATACATGCTACATCATCATGTAGAAAAAGGCTGATGTTACTGCTTAATTTGCAGAAATGGAATTTCCAGGTTTTAATTTAAAACAAAACATTTTAACTCACAAAAAGAGAACCATAATTATTTGATTAGGTGATTTTTATCTTTTTTAGAAAATAATGCTAGTGTTAAATAATTCTTTTCTTACCTTTATGTTCTTTTATTGAGCATTTTTATCAGCTTTTTAAATCAAAGTTTAATTTATTTTAGTGATTAAAACCTTAGTATAAATCTGAAAATTGCTGAAAATAGGTCAATAATTTTGAAACCAATCTAAATAAAGTGTCTTCAAATAAGAAGAGCAGGGTGGGTGTTATCTCTTTAGTCCCATTAGGAGTGTATTGGAAAGATAAGTGTAATAGAAATAAAATTCCTCATTCTGTCATGTTTTCTCACCCAGCACTACAAGACACAATAATACCTCTTATCTGGTAACTGTAATATGTCGATACTCATATTTTCAATATTTTTTACTTGATAAAAACAATAAATATCATAATAGAATTTTTAAAAATCATGCAAAATTCAGGAATTCTTGATTTAAAAAATTCTTCACACTGAGAGAACTTACTTCATAATAGTGTGGAATAACCTCATTGAATCCTCATTGAGTTCCATACAGTGTTTCTCCTTTGCCTTCTGATTTCTAAATCTACTCTCCCACTTCCTGTACTAATCTCACCTTCAGCAGTTGGCCTCATTGTTCCACTTCACTGAGAAAATGAAGAACATTGGGAAAGATCTGCCTCCATTATCTGTGGCACGACTGAACACTTGAATTCCACACTGTGCTCCGTATTCTTTCCTCAGTAATGAAGGGACCAGGTATGCTTCCTTTTTTTCCAATGTCAATGACTCCAGCTATGGTCTTGGATCCAGCACATAAAGACTCAGTGTGGTTCTAAGGTGCAGTGGGTACATTCTCACTAATGAGGAAGCACTAATTTTAACTCTTGAACAATCCTCCACCCAAATCTCATCACAAACTGTAATTCCCATTATCCTCACATGTCAAGGAAGGGACCTGATGGGAAGTGATTGGATCACGGGATGGTTTACCTTATGCTGTTCTTGTCATAAGGAGTGAGTTCTAATGAGATCTGACAGTTCCTCCTTCACAAATGCTCCTCTCTCTTGCCTGCCATCATGTAAGACATGCCTGCTTCCTATTCTGCCATAATTGTAAGTTTTCTGAGTCCTCCCTAGCCATGAAAAACTGTGAGTCGATCAAATATCTTTCCTTTATAAATTACTCAGTCTCGGGTATTTTTTTATAGCAGTGTGAGAATGGACTAATATATGCTGCTAGGTCAAGACTACTATAAAAATGTTGTTTGGGTTATGATACACAGAAAATATAAAATCAAAGCTATCAGAATTAGAAGAAATATACACACATATAATAAATTCATCCCTGTACAGTATCATTTAAGACTATTTCTCCAAGTGTGACTTTTAAATCATCTACATCATAATTACTTAATGTGTTTGTTCAAAAGAACTTCTCTGAGCTCTATACCAGATTTATAGAATCAGAATCTTTGGATGTGGGACTTACAAGCTCTCCATGTGATTATTATGGAAAATGAAGTTTGAGAATTCACTTAATATGATGGTACAGATAATATGATCTACAAGTGTGCTGAGGTTGAAGCCTAAGGGGGAGGAATGTGTCCATAAGAGAAGGAAGAAAGCCTGTCCAGGTAGGGTCAGAAAGAATATACAGATAGCCGATGGCATGATGGTAAGGATTAGAGCTCCACCTATCAACTAGGCTATGCTCCTCATATTGCTGTATCGCCTCGCGATTATTCTCAGTGGAATGGCTAAAGCCTTCAAGTAAGCCACCCCAAATGAAAGCATCACCCTGGATAGCCTTCACATTGAAATTAAGTAAGGTGGTCCCAATATTAGTTCCCTCCTCTTGCCTCCCCAGCAAGATAAGTTGATCAAATAGAGCAAGTCAGCACCCAGTACTTTCTTGCTCCTTCTCTTCCTCTTCTATGCTTTAGGTCTAATGAGAGAAGGGAGAAAGGAATACAAGTTGATTGATATTTTAAGATCCCCATGCTTCTATGACTATTTTCTTTCCTTTTTCTCTGAGCCTATTTCTACCAGCTTAGGGGACTTAACTCTTTCCTGGAGAAAAGGTAAGGAAGCAATTAATGAACTGACATTTTATTAATTCACAACACATTCTTGTTTTTACTTTTATCTCCTCCCTCTCCATAATGTTCCAAATCTTCTGTTTTTTTAATTGGCTTTTAGCTTTAATCCTCAAACATTGTAAGATTCTTTAGATTGTTAAACTTTTTTTCTTTCTTTTTCTTACCCAATTAATTATTGTCTTATTTTCTCCTGTTTTTAAACCAAATTTCTCAAATGACTAGTATATATCTGCTAGATTCATTTTCTTATGACTCACTTTATTTCTAGCTCTCCACTTTAATGCGAAAGTGCTTACCCTATTGTAACCACTCTCTTATCTATCACCAGTGGTCTCTGCTTTTTCAAAAGTCGTTCAATTTTTTCATGTTGATTAAAAGCCAAGAAAGAATAATGTAGCTTAATATGTATCACCTGTGAATCCTCCTAGCCAAATTGCTAATGAAGCACAGTTTTAGTGAGATAATCATTTAATAAAAATCCATGGCTTTGCAGATCTTAGGTGTATATGGCTGTATTTCAACACCATTTGATTATGTCCACTGTTGAATTCACAGCTTAACTTGTTATTTTTTATAATACAGGATAAGCAAGGAAAACCATGGTATCGTATAGTTTAAATATAAATCATATCATATCTAGCTGTCTTTTTACAGATTTGGACCTTTGTAAAATTTATAATATTGTATAAATATATTAGTAAAAACTCTGCCATTCAATGGTTGTACCACTCATGAGTAAGTCAAATTTTGTGCAAATGATAATAGAATCTTTTAACGGATGAAGAAAATTCTCTACTTACAAGTTGGCAATTTAATACCTTTTTTCTTTGTTCTACTTCAATTTTAAATAATTAAGTATAAAATTTAATAATAACATTAAATAAAATATTAAAATAAATTATTGAATAAGTAATAAGAAACATGGAATAAAGAATGATATATTTCAGCTCTTTGGGAATTTCAACTTAATATTCACATTTCTCAAAAGTAGGGCTTACTTTGTATTTATGACAAAATATAAGAAATCACAAGTCTTATCCCCTAATCTTATACATATATTGATTGAAACTCTTGAATCAAATACACTATACTAATGAACTATATTTACTAGGGTGATGTTAAAATTTATTGAAGACTATTTGCAGCAGGCTGACATTTAAACAGTCAGCCTAAATAGGTTTTCTCTTTCTTAGTACATCAACTTGCTGCAGGCATGCTCTAGGCCTAGGTGTCTGCTCGAAACCACAGGGAACTGAACTTATCGGCTCATGCCACACAGCATGATAGGATTTTAAAAAAAAGGTCTTTATGTAGCAGGACAGTAATACTTACATCTGAAAACTTCTTTAAATAACTCTATGTTTCACTGCATATTTCTGGTGAAAGCCACATTTTCCATAACTTCTTTGATTCACTTAAGACCTTTTCTGTCCTCTTATCCTTAAAATGCCAGTATGCTTCCCACAGAGAATGCTAGCATGGTTCTCCAAAAACACACTTAATTAGTGGAGTCAAAATGTAGCAGCATGCTGCCATGTGATACTCTGTTTAGTGAGGCTGTACTCATGTAATATCTGGGCTCATTTTAGCATGGAATTTAGCTTTGTAATGCATGGGGACTGATGTATGAGTGGCATGTGATAATTTGGGATCCAAGCCCTACATGCCATTAAATACTTTTCCATTGAGCTTCTGTTATACTTGCACAAGTTAATTTACCATATTAGTACTCATTATCTTGATTAATTTTGACATTAAAAAGAGATTAAAGGATTGAGATATGCAGTAGTGATATCTTTCTCTATATATCTATATATTTTAGTGTGGAGACATAAAGACAACAACTTCTGGAACTGTGTCAGCATCTCTGTCCATTCTCTCATTTTATCTAATTACAACTTATTCTTAGATGTTCCTACTGGCACATCATAATATTATGTATTTCTGAAGTCATGCTAATTAACACATTCTA
Source organism: Ateles fusciceps (assembly GCA_036589455.1). NCBI lineage: Eukaryota > Metazoa > Chordata > Mammalia > Primates > Atelidae > Ateles > Ateles fusciceps. The sequence goes on along the minus strand of JAZHEH010000479.1, from coordinate 3,353,082 downwards.
TAATAACTATCCTTTACACTGGCTGTCTTGACATAATCCAAATATTCAGTAAATAAATTAAAATATTCTGGAATGTAAAGGTATAGTATTATGACTGTTGATGCACACTGATTTCATTAAAATAAGCAATTGAGACTCAGCCAGAAACTATGACTACAGAAAAGCAATATAAATATATGTTGAATATGCAAAAATAATAAGGTACCAGGAATGGAATATGATTGTGGATAGGCAGGAGAAAATGTAAGGGCTCTCTATTTCACATTTTTGACAGCACATAGCCAACCTGCACTTTAAAAAATAGAAACATGTAGTTAAGACTAAAATAAAAGCAGCTATCATGACTGTGGCCTCTTAGTATTATTTACAGGTTTTTTTTCCCCTTAATTATAAGAGAACTCTTGTGGGAAATGTATTTTGTTGAAATTTATTTGAAGTTAATTAATTGCTTAGCCTTTTGTTCCAGTTTTCTTTTTTTCTAATACATTCAAGTTGAATAATTATTTTATGTGTAAAAACACCATTATTTTTTTAACTCAATTTTGCAAAATTATTTCCATCCTACCATCTATGTCTATCTGTATCTATAGCTATATCATCTATAAATCTTCCATTATATTTGTATAGATTGATTTATCAAGTTAATAATTATGTTGAATAATTTAGATGTTACAAAGAGATGGAAGGACTGAGATATGGAATAAGAATATGTTTATATCTACTGTATGTATGAGAGAGAGAGAGGGAGGGAGGTGTGAAATAATGTTCATCAAATATTAGCTCTGGTTATTTTTGGGTAATAACCCTTGTAACCCAAGAATATTATATGGTTTCTAGTACCTGGTAAGCATCCAGTAAAGATCTGTTGTATGTGTGACAAGAAAGGAAAACGGCACAGAAATACAGTATGAGGAAGTGAAAGCTCTCAGAATACAGTTCTGTAAGGGAGTGCTGAAAACGGGGGTTGCCAAAAGATATGAGAATTTGAAGGAAACAGCAATGATAAATAGTAAAAAAATATGTTGTATGATTACACAAATCTGAGATTTAAAGATAAAGAGAGACGTTTTTATCAGTAAAAAAGCATGTTCAATTTCATAATTGTAAGAGTTGTTCGATAGCATTAATCACGGCAGAAATCACCAATTACCCTTCTTCATCGTTTGAGAAAAAATAACATATGTTATTCTGAAACCCCTATCCTAGAAGAGGAGTGAAATACAGTTACAAAAATTGCTGAAGGACAATGTCAGCCACCCTTGAGTCCTTGCTTCTGCCATATCTTTTCTGCTAAGGCTGATAACTGTAAGACAGAAAACTCCTGATTTAGATAACCCAGGTATCTCCATGGCTGAATGAAAAACAAGGACTTGATCTTTAATATAATTGAGCAGCTCAGTGGAAACAGAACTGAATTGGGAGTCAAAGGACATTTCCACTCTGGAATAATCACTTCTCTGGCTTCAGTTTGCTCATCTGTAAAATGAAGATACTAATATCTGCCCTGCGTACTTCAGAGAGTTGCAGTAGAGAATAAATTAGATAAAGTAAGTGAACATGCTCTGTAAACTGTAAAGCACTACACAAGGCAAACTTATCATTATTTAAGGTCATCCTAGATGCTCCACAGCAGGGAGAAAGTAAGAAGGAAAAAGCAGCTTTTCTATCCATTAACAAACACCTTGTCTCTGGGAGACCCTCAGAGAGCTTGTGTAAAGACAGTGATAGAAAGTTAATCACCCCTGTGTTAAGCAGACATCTTTGCATTCATTTTAAGGAAATGGCTTTTACTGCTGTCTCATTCCAGCAGATATATGTCAAGTTGCTGTGGCTTTCTGACTGCTCTGCCTCAGAATGCTTTACTGGATCCTGCTTTTCTGTTGCATATATTGCAGGGTTATTGTTTCAGGCTCTTCTTCCCCCAACCTGTTTTACTTTGATGATCTCATCGATTCCCTGGCCTTACCTGGCTCCAAATCAACATTTCCTACTATTAATTACATATCTAAGTCTGGAAGTTGCACAGGTCCCTCCAACCCGGCATGTCCAAAGTGGAATTCACTGTCTTCCCTGCTACGCTTACTTCTCCTGGGTTTTACATTGCTATTTACTTAGTGTCCCAATTTAGAAAATACAGACCCACGGATTTGGCGGATGGTTTTGCACTGCACAACTCTGAAGGGTGTCATTCACATGGTGGCATCTCAGAATGGAGCCAATGCTATGCAGAGCATAACTTGCAGAGCTGAGGATTGCAACCCTCCCAAAAACTCCACCACTTGCTCTCCTATCTCAATAGTTGCTCATTCCTTGATTTTCTACAATAGAGAAGAGTCTGTGGACAATTCATAGTTTATCAGAGGCATTCACTTTAATACTCCTGACACTTTATAATGTTTCTCCCTTTACTTGATGAATACAGAGACAATATTCTGAGCATGATTGTTATGTATGAATATTGTAACACAGGAAGGATTTTTGTATTCATTTTAAATGCACATTTTAACACTGCATACAAATGAGTGTTGTGTGTGTATTTAGTAAGGCGTCTGCAAAGATAGCCCCCAAGAGTCCCCTTTTCCCATATGCTCATGCTAATCCTGATGTCATGAGGAGCTTATTTCCTTTCCCCTTCATCAGCATTGGGCTTGTGACTAGTTTTGGCCAATGAGGTGTAGCGAAGAGAGATGCAATTGAAGATTTGCTAAGTGCTTGCACACTGGAACTTATCCTTTGAAACACTACTTCTTGGAACCTAGATGTCATGCTTTAAGAAAGCCACAAGGAGGAGAAAAAAGGAATATTGGTTAATAGACTCAGTGGAGAGCTGACACCAACTTGCCAGTCCTATGAAAGAAACACCTTGGACAGTCTAGCCCAGTAAAGTACCCAAATGACTATAGAACCAGCCATCATCACAGGAGCAGAACTGCTCAGCTGAGTCAAGTCATCACAAAAAGTCATTAGAAATAATAAAGGCTTTTTAAAGTTATTATATTTGGTGTGGTTGATAGATAAATATAAAAGAGAGAGGAGAGAGAGAGAGAGAGAGTGTGTGTGTGTGTGTGTGTGTGTGTGTGTGTGTGTGTGTGTATTTATATAATTCACCTCTTTAGGAGTCTAAGATAAAGACATAGAAGATCACTAGCTAAAAGTGACATGTACACTTTTGGTTGAAATGGTTTTCAAAATAATTCTCTGCAATACTCAGTAAAACTACCTGTTAAGGTGGTGCGAGAAATAATAGAAAGAGGAGAAGACCCCAGAGATGAATCAAACAGAGCCCTTTGGGTGGAGAATAGCTCTCCTAAGCCAGGCTTCTGCCTATCCTTTTGTGTTATTCCTGTGTCCAGTTGAGTAGATAAAACTTCAAGCAAGGAATAGGATCCATGACAGAGAAGCTTCAAACATTTCTTCCACTTTGAAATTTCATAAGTAGACGTCCTACTATCTGCTCACCTGTGCATAAGACCGGAAAACCTACTGAGATCTAGCTTATCATCTACATGGCTAGTGCTATCATCAACTCTGTGGGGGCTATGAGTCAGTCAGCAGAGAAAAGTTTGTCTTTCTCCTCCCAAGTCTTCACTTAAGTAGATCCTCCAGATTCTACATAAATAGCCTTGAGACAAAATATTCTACATTTGAATAAACTTGAATAAATTTTAGTTGGTATTTTGAAATCCAAGTCCTGCACAATTCCCATGTCCACTTTCACTATTTTAGTTTGTATCCTCATCATCTTTGAGACTAAGTCACAACACTAGTTTCCACAGTCACCCTGTCTATGGTTCCTATTTTATTATATCAATAATCCATAATGCTATTAGTGATATTTCTAAAACACAAGTCTGTCACTTCACTGCCCATTTTGAAAACTTACTAGTGAAATTCTCAGCATACAGAATAGTGTAATTGTCAAGAGCACTGGAAGATATTGGATGTTAAGCTAAGTAGTTTAGTTTTATGTAGCAGACAATAGAGAATCAAAGTAGTATTTTGAAAACATCCTTTCAACCCTTTCAGTATCAGATTTATGAACTGCTTTTGATTTTAGCCAGGTCTACTAGTCTGCTAGTTTTGTTTTGTAGTAATGAAAATAATTTTCTGCAGGCTTCTATTTTTATACTTTTCCAGCTCTCTTCTGCACATTTTCTCATTCTCAAATTCACATTCATTTGCATGCCTCCCCAACTCAGCCCTCCCTATGCCTGTCTCTCCTTGAGTCTATAATTTTAAACTTATATATGAATAAAGTAGGTTTCCGCTTCTCTCTCTTCAATTTCTATCATCTACAGAAAGTGGAACCAGTCCCAATGGATCACACACATTTCTCCCTTTCCTTCAAACCTCTCCCCCAAACAGGTATCAGCACCTTTGTTGTTATATGTCCACATAGTGTGGGAGTATATGTCTTCTCACAGCTGGGCCACTTTAAGTGGTCCCTCTGGCACTAGGACTAATTCTCTGTGGGTAGGTGATCATGTTTCAGTTTAAACTGCCTGGCAAAGTCCCTTCATTTTCCACAAACACAATTGCAATGGCTGTTCCTGGAAGCTAGCAGTCCTTGTTACTTTTGTCACTGGCAGATAAGGGTGGTAATTAAAATCATTCCATAGCCATTCGCTGAAATCTCCTCAATTTGTGGCAGATTGGCTGAGTAAGAAGATTAAATATTAGGAGGCACTTTTTTTCTTGACTCCATGTAACTCCTGCTAAAGAGCTAGTCATTGCTCTTGCATTGCCAGGAAGTTGGGGTGTCAGCTTAGAAGAGACTTGATGTTTCAGTTCCTCATTTTACACATATCCTCAGTTCAAGTCTCTCTCTGCCTTACTGATTAGATGGCCTTCTGCAAATTACTAATTCTTAATGAGCCTCATTATTCTCATCTATAAAAGGGTTAGAATAGGACCTGCTGAGCATTAGAGATTATCAGTCTCTCTCTCTCTCTGTGTGTGTGTGTGTGTGTGTGTGTGTGTGTATACATCACTGGATATAGCACACAATAAATAGCAACTTTTAGTGTTAGATGATTCTGTAACCAACCCCATTGCCTGTTGCAAGTCTGTCTGGGAATACTGGGAACTCTATCTCTCCTCTCCATTCTCAAGTTTTTAATTTTTAATATCAGCAAGCCATTCTTTCTGTTAAGGCTGAAAATTGTCTCTGAACATTTGGAGTGCTTTAAGTAGCTGAACATAGGAATTTTATATCAAAAATTGTATCTGGTGACATCCCATGGAACAAGAAGTAGACCCCAAATATGTAAGGCTATGATGATTTCAGGTAACCCATTTCCCAGTAATTGTATTACTGCCTCCTGAAAATTTTGTTAAACCATGTGTGGAAAATCAGATCACAGGCCTCACAACGAGTGAAAGCCTGAAAGCCTCATACTCTTTTTTTATGAAAACACTGGGATTCGTTTCTCCAGTCTTTCATCTTCTAGAAAGTCTCCTGACTGGCAAAGTGTCATGTTTAAATCTGTCCTCATTTTGCATTGTGACTAAGTGCAAACTTTCCAAAGTATAATTTTCATCCATGTTGGCAGCCTCAGATAATACCCCGTATTAGCTGTCTCAGGTAGGAACTGCCAGTGCTGCCAAGGTAGCATTTCCAACATATGGAATTATCTGGGTACATATTACGTACAGGGGTAGTGGTGGCTAATGTGGCAACTACAGTTTCTACTGCATCATAAGAAATGTATGCTTGGCTATGTCATTTGTTCACCTTTAAATGTCTTTCTGGGTTCATTCTGAACACAGTGGCTTTTATATAGAACAAAACAGTCTTGGAGGTTTTGTTTTCCCTCTACAAATGCCCGAGGCAGTAGTTCAGTTAAGAAACAAATTAAATTTTGTGAAGGAGAAATAGTAATATGTTTGAAATATCCAGAGCTGTTCCCCTTCAGCTGCATTTAAAAATGACTAAACTGATTTAATTCACATTTGTGGTGTCAATTGTCAGATTAGAATAAGATCTTGTGGACTTATCTTTCATGACTAAAAAAAGTATGGCAATAAAAATTCTACTAAAAAAGCTGCCCTGTTCCACTGATAGTATCTTAACAAAGCATTACATATAAAAAGTGCTTGCCACATGGTTTTTAAATATTGTGCACTAAAATCCTACTTTATACCAGAAACATGTCAAGTTTTTGGCAGAATCTGATTATTGTATCCTTGCATACATAAAAAGCACATACTAAATGATAATCTATTGACTTAACTAGAAGTTGCTGATTTAAAAATATTTATACAGTATAATAAAATGGAAGGAGATTTAATAAATGCATATTTTCCCTATTTGGTAACCCCATTAATTTCTCTTCTGTTCTTTTGGTGATGAAAATCATGAAATAATCAGCAGTTATATTGCATAGCTCTATTTCTTCTCTACCTCTGCAGCACTGATGAATGGAAGAAAATTTTGACAGTTTTTTTTTTTTTAGCTCTCATTATCTTTTCCTTTTATGAAAGACAGTGGTACCAGAATATCCACACCATTCTCTTTTCTTTCATCCTCTGACTGTAAAATAAAATTATAGAACATTTTAGTAAACCTCTGAAATGAAGAAGATTTATTTTAAGATAAGTTTCTTTAACATGAGAAAGTTTTTCGAAATAGAAATTCAACTTCAGGTTATTCCTCCAATTTACTGCCTTTTTTTCTTCTAAATATTTTCTGTTCTGTTTAATAGTAATGAATCAGCAACATAATTTAACAATCTCCACTAAAATAATGTCACTGATATTGATATTATATCACATATAATAAATATTATTTTACTGTGACAATATTTTCTTAATTCTTAGTCTGAATGAATACTTTTGGAAACTGCTCAGGTTTCAAGTAGAAACTATGGAATTACCCAAGCCTGGAAACCACCTTCACTTTATGGCTTAAAGTGGGAGCCAGGATAACTTGTTAGCTTGTAGGTAGTATAAAGTCTCAGATCCATCACAGTTCTTGACAATTTGGCAATGCAGCTGGAATGCTGAGTGGTAGGGCTTTCTGGATGAGGAAGAATGAAGGTCTCACAAGTTGATGAATAGAATTTGGAAAAAGAAATCCATAGATATCCATAACAAAGATGTTGACTAAACTGTATGTCAACCAGGCTATACAAGGTTCTCCAATTTATTGCCTATTAATGAGAAGGAGTTGGAGTGGTGGTTGCTGACCAAATAATAGGAAATAGGATCAAAGACAGCTGCCAATATAATGCCCTAGTTGTTGTTAACTCTACTTCTCACAGGAAACTTCCTTGACAATTTGCTGTTCAATCTCAGGTCTACCCAGTTGTAAAAAGTATTAGGAAGATTCATTTTGTGTAGGCAGAGGTTTTTCCCTGTCAGAAAACAGTTCCAATATCCAGAATCTACAAAGAATTAAAACAGATATACAAGAAAAAAACAAACAACCCCATTCAAAAGTGGGCAAAGGAGATGAACAGACACTTTCAAAGCAGGACATATATGAGGCCAACAAACATAAGAAAAAATGTTTATCATCACTGGTCATTAGAGAAATGCAAATCAAAACCACACTGAGATATCATCTCACGCCAGTTAGAATGGTGATCATTAAAAAATCGGGGGACAACAGATGCTGGAGAGGATGTGGAGAAATAGGAACACTCTTACACAGTTGGTGGGAGTGTAACTTAGTTCAACCATTGTGGAAGACAGTGTGGTGATTTCTCAAGGATCTAGCAATAGAAATTCCATTTGACCCAGCAATCCCACTATTGGGTATATACCCAAAGAACTATAAATCATTCTACTATAAAGACACATGCACACATATGTTCGTTGCAGCCCTGTGTACAATAGCAAAGACCTGGAACCAACCCAAATGCCCATCAATGATAGACTGGACAAAGAAAATGTGGTACATATACACCAGGGAATACTACGCAGCCATAAAAAACGATGAGTTCGTGTCCTTTGTAGGGACTTGGATGAATCTGGAAACCGTCATTCTCAGCAAACTGACCCAAGAACAGAAAGCCAAGCACGGTGTGTTCTCACTCATAGGTGGGTGTTGAACAACGAGAACACATGGACTCAGGGAAAGGAGCATCACACACAGGGGACAGTTGTGGGGGGTAGGGGAGAGACAATGGGGGTGGGGAGGGATGGGGTGGGGGAGGGAGTAACATGGAGGGAAATGCCAGATATAGTATGCACCTAAAGTAAAATAAACAAATTATTAAAAAAAAAACAGTTCCAAATGTGCACACTCGCTGAGTCAGAAAGGAGAGAAATATGTGACTTCTGAAACCAAATGAATTGTAAGAACTTAGTCCAATTTGCTTGGAAGATGAGAGAAGCATGCATTTCTTGTTAAAGGTGAATGCCAAAAGCAAGGCTATCTAAAGGCTTAGCTTCTCCTGCAGTCTATCATGACAAACCTGGATCCATTCATAGAAGACAATAAAATATCTAAGAATCATTTCACAGTGAATACTGGCTGCTGTATGGAAGCTTTAGTCCTCTTGGATAAATGTCCCTGAGATAGACAAGTTCCAACTGGAAACCATAGATGAGGCACTGACTAGTTGTCAGGCTCTTACTGCCCTGGATTTGGTTTGTAATGCAGATGCAGGTGTCCCATGGAGAATGGGAAACTGATCCAAAGAAGTCTATGAGTCTAATGGCTGCATAACTTGAAATGAAAACTGAGAGCAATGCCTTGTTTTCGTGGCATAGAAGCCTTTTCCCACTGCAACCCCTCTCTCTTCACTCTACATCCCCCTCTCTCCATGCTACCCCAATTTCAGCTGATGTAAGGAGAAAGTTGTTTAGGGGCAGAGCTGAGGCCAGCCTGTTCTCAAGGGGAACTGAAGGATATACACACATGTCTGAGTATGTTGGGAGGCAAGGGAATCAAATGTTTAAGGCTTGGTTGGATACGGGGCCCACGAGACCATCTGGTCCTGCTTAGGAGAGGGGGGCATTCAAATTCAACTGATGGGGTTTTGGATGGAATTCACCATGGAAAGGGAAGCTAAAGTGGTGCTGTGAGTCAGTTTCTTTGGGCAAATTTAAGGTACTGTTTTTGCGGCTTCCACTGCAGAATGTATAATTGGTATTATATGCCTGTACTAGGAATGTTCATAAATACCAGAAGTGATCTCCCAATTGAGAGAGCCACAAATAGACAGGTGTTAGTACCTTTAGTGTCCCACAATCCTAACAACCCCATGAGATAATGACCGTGACTGATGATTTTGCTAATTGGATCCTCTGGCAAAAGGAGACAGCCTTCACCCAGAGGCACCCCTAAGGGGTCTGGAACTCTTTGTCTTCTAGATACAGATACCAGGTACATGCTTTTGTAAATTACTGGATTCTGGTTGAAACTGAATGTCTGATGCATAGAAGCCTTGTGGTCAGCCTAATATCTCCATTTTGGGTTAAGTCAACTTGGACTCAATTGTGTTAAAAGATGAAAAAGCCCAGCAATCCTCAATTGTTAGATAGAAATGTTTATTCAAGAATGTAGCCGGCCTGGACCCAGCAGCATCTCAGCTTTAGGTAAAAAGGAGGCACTCCATTGCCTGAACCAAATCCCTGGTCAGCAGGATGCCCAGCTGACAGCAGTTCCCTTAAATGCCTAGGCCTGGTTCAATAACTGTTCAGCTGGGCTGAAACCCAGTGATGTCCCCTGGACTGCTGCAGCTGTATATATGCAGTGCCAGTCATGCAAAATCAAAAATGAATGTGGCCACTTGGCTCAGTGTGCAGAACTCAAGGCTGTTCTCATAGTCTTGATGAATCTTGTTATAGTTTTACTGATTCTTGGGTGATTTCCATTGGCCTTGCTTTTTGGTTTGAGATTTGGAAAACTAGAGACTGGAAGAGTAATGCTATCCATCTTCGAGACCATAAATCGGGTTAACAAATTGTGGCTGTTGATTGAAGTCTCTGAGTCGCTCACTGGCCTCAGTGACTAACAATGGAGAAAAGATCATTCTGTGATGAGACTAACTGGAATCAAAGTCTGATCAAGCCTGTACCTCCTGGATGGTTACCATCGCTCCCTGGAGGCATCATTATACTGGCCATAGCAACACATCTGCCATTGTATACTGGGCACAAAATAAAAAGCCTTAAGTATCTCTAGCTGTAGATTATGTACCCCACAGATGGCTGTGGAGATATTTCCAAAATAAGGCTATTCTTGATTTCTTAGGAGACCTTCCTGGAGGAGTAACTGACTTGCTATTTATGTACATTCTGTTTTCAATTAGCAATAATTGTGCCTCAGATAAACTTCACTGGCTATGATACTGCCACTGCACAAAGCTATTTATGCACATTCTGTGAGGAAATTATTAGTTCCAGGGAGAACAATATATTGTACAAATATAATCATGTTGCTCTACATGGCTCAACTATAAATAATATTTAAATAGGCATAGAAATGGGAACACCAAATATTGTGATGGAATTCTATTGTGAATATTGGGGAATCAACATGTATATGTGGGTGTGTTTTGTGATAGTGGAATAAGCTGTTGAGGAGCTAAATCTTCATCTTCCATATTAGGAAGTCAGATGTTGTCTACTAAAAAATTAAGAAATAGTAGAAAATGCTATTTGAGAATAAGGAACTATATACACCATGGGCAATAACTAAAACAGCTGAAAGTGATTGCCTTTGAGAGTGAGAATTGGGATGAGCAGTGGGTGGAACAGGAGGCTGTGAGATGTTCTTAAGGCTAATCAAACTGTTTGACTTTTAAAACTATATGCCTACTGTATTGGTCGGCTAAGGCTGCCATAACAAAACACCACAGCCTGGATGACTTAAACAGCAGAGATTTATTTTTCACAGTTCTGGAGATTAGAAATCCAAGATCAGGCTGTCAGCAGGTTTGGTGTTTTCTGGGGCCTCTCCTCTCCTTGGCTAGCAGATGGCCACCTTCTCTTTGCATCCTCACATAGTCTTTCCTTTGTGCACACACACCACTTGTGTCTCTGTGTGTCCAACTTTCCTTTGTATAAGGACATCAGTCAAATTGTACTAGAACCCACATTAATGGCTTCATTCTAACTTAATCTTATCTTTAAAGGATCATCTCTAAACACATATTCTGATGTACTGGGGTTTAGGGTTACAACATATGAATTTGAAAGGGGACACAATTCAGCCCATTAAACATGCATTAATTAAAATAATAAAAAATCCTGTCTCAAAAACCTCTTCTAGATTTAAACCATGTAGAAGGCAATAGTTATCTGGGGCATCAAACTCCATTGGCAGCTCCCAATTACAATATCCATAGATCATATCATATACTTTGTTCATTATGCCAAGACTTAGAAACATTTAATTTTAGATTTATTTATCATGTTTCAGATAAGATAACAGTTGGGAGAATGCCACACCACTCTTTTCATCAGTTGTATCCACTTGATTCTGCAAAATGTCCTTTCCACCACGGACTTTCTTCAGTTCCCATCAGCAGTTCTTAAAGCCTCTTATCCATGGTTTTTTGCCCCCTGTTTCCTGCATTTTTTTTCTTCTCTTTTTGACTTAGTACCTTATTTTTTTCCACAAGAACCTAACAACAGAATTCTTGTTTGTTCTTGTGGAAGAAATTGGATGTTTATGACAAGAGAAGGAAAAAAAAGAAATCCACCTCTTTGGTCTGTAAATAGTGGCTTCTATAATTCAAGCTGTGTTCCATAAGTCAAAACTAGCTCTGGTTAAATGCCCTGGGGGACATACATGAATCTGCCAACAAATATTGTGATTCCAAATGAAGTTTTGTAAGCAGTAATATGAATCCTGCTTTATCACAATGTATTTGAGAAGATCCTGACAGAAATCCTGAACAAGATTAATAGGAAAATATGAAATGGGACTGAACTAAGAGAGTTAATATATTGCCTATCATTCTAAAATAGCAGAAAACATTGGAAGAGCCTATAAATACATACTGAAAAGAACTCAGTACTTACAATATGATAGAAGAAGAAATGTTCAGAAGCATCAATTGTATTAAAGACAGCAGAAAGATAATAACCAAAAATACATTTAGTCAACATTTACACCATATTCAGTCCTTGCAAATAATTTCCTTGCAAATATTATACATGCCCATAAGAAAATCAATTTTTATTATATACTTTTGTGACATATTGACCCCATCTTCTTTTCCAGATGGTTTCACTTTCTTAACTGGAATTATACTATTATTATGTTAAAAAGATATTAACACATACAACAAAGATAATAAAATTTCAATTCACCATATTTTGTTTTAATTAATTACTCAATTACCAAAGCACAACAGAATTTAAGTAAAATTACATGAACATATAATTGAAGAAGCACATGAGCAAATATGGTAAAAGGAAAATTTGGGTAGAAAAGTCAATGCATTCCCTGAGCACCCTACCATTCGTCAGACATTAGGCCAGACATTATGCTAAGTGTTAAAGACACATAAAGGTAATTAAAACAAATTTCCCTCCTAAGACTTTGCAATCTACTTGGTGACATTGACCTGCATAAGCATAAACATTTATAGTGAGTGTCTAACTTCCTCTCATTTCCCCCCCTCCATAATTCTGTAAAATCAAACGGAAAGAAACAGAAAGGTCTTGAATAAAAGAGACTTCACATTCTTTTACTCAAAGACCCACTCTGATTTCCTCTGTGGTAACAAGCCTTGGGCAGCACTGGTAGCTATATGTCTTCCGCCTGGCATTTAAACTTTATCTTATTATTGCATACCACTCATGAAATTATATTAATATAATTTGTCAAGTTCCTTATTACTCTGAAGAAGAAAGATGCTACAGGAGTTAAAATAACCCTATGTCTACAAAGGCATAACCTGGCTTAAAGCTAAGCATTTCAGTTCCACTTATGCTTTAGGTATTACTGTCTCTTTGTAATACAAATTGTTCTACAGCTGAAGGATTTTCCTGGTTCTGGGAACCTGTGTGGCAAGCACGGCGGAGACTAGCTCATCTTCAATGTGCAATAGTTCTGCTGCATTATGTGGGAACCTCGAAGCAGCAGTGAGATCAGTCTAAGTAGGCTTAATATAATAAGTTATGGTTTGTGCCAGCCACTGGCCTAATGTGTTGGGTGTGTGTGGGTATGAAGAATTTTTTTAGCATAAATTTTATGGAAAAATTATGCATAAGAAATGAAATTTACAGAATTCAAATTATGAAGACTCTCTGGTATAGTTTGGATATTTATCCTTGCCCAAATCTCCTGTTGAATTGTAATTCCCACTGTGGAAGGTGGGGACTGGTAGGAGGTGCTGGATCATGGTGGTGGATCCCTCATGGCTAGGTGCTGTCTTTGCAATAAGTGAGTTCTCATATGATCTGGTTGTTGTTAAATGTGGCACCTCCTCCCTACCCTCTCTTTCTTGTTCCTGTTTCTGCCATATGAGACACTAAGTCTCCCTTTGCCTTCCATCATAATTATAAGCTTCTTGAAACCTTATCAGAAGCCAAGAAGATGCCAGCACTATGCTTCCTGTACAACTGTGAGCCAATTAAACATCTTTTCTTCATAAATTATCCAGTTTCAGTTATTTCTTTATAGCAATGCAAGAACAACTTAATACCCCCTCCCACAATTTCTTTGGAGGGAACAATATTGACAAAATCAAATTGCTTCAGTGTGATTTTTTCATTTTCCTTTGTTTTCCTATATTACTATTATTATTTTCTGAAACCATGTTCTAAAGTACAACGTTGGAGTCTAAGCTTTTATCTTACCTTTTTATTGAGTGTTGAAAAGGAGTGAGCTTTCAGTTCTGGATGTCTAAATATTCAGTGAAATTTCAAATTGAATAGAAGGTATGAGATTGAGGAAGAGAGTTTAGTATGGCAGTTCAATGGAGAACCAATTTAAACACAAGAACAGTAACAAAAACTAATAAACGTTCAGGCCTCATATATCATCATGGAAATTTTTCCTCTTTTTCTATTCTTAACAGCCTGCTGATCAACTTTTGGTTTGGAAAACAGGACAAAGATTGCATATGACATATGTAAATCAGCAAAAGCTACATTTCAGGTTGTGGAGTCTAAGTAAAAATTTTAGTGACTCATTCTGTTGTTCCTTAAAGAGCTGTTAGATTTATGACCCTGTCTCTAAAGAACTTAAAATTCAGTGAAATTAACAGATTGCTATAGACTATGAATCACCTACAAACAAAAATAAGAGATAAAATGGAATAATAAATAATTAGAGATCAATGGAAGTAATCAGAAAAAAATAATTCTGACAACATAGATGGAAAACTTGATGGATTTGGAGCATTTGACTTGGCGGTTGAAGGATGACGATTTTCATGTAGAAAAAAATGGCAGAAATTCATTTCATATATAAGACTGAGAGAGCATTGCATATGAAAACTGCCCAGTGTGATGCCTGGCATGGGGGAGCCAGTCAATAAATATTTTTTTTTCCCTATGACCAAAGACGAAGGGGGTCCATGCCTGGCATGTTTAAGGAAGGGTTATTTAAAGAGCATGGCTGGAGTGAACAGTTTGTGAAGGAATGATGAAAAGAGACAAGATGTCCCAATAGAAAAAGTTGTACTTTGAATCTAAAAATGGTTTCCTTTACCTACTAGGTAGGTGATCTTACTCTCTAGGCCTGAATTTCCTTATTTGTGAAAAGAGGATGATTTCAGTTTCCTAGGGATGTGGTAACAAAGTGCCACAAATTGAGTAGTTTAAAACAACATAAATTTATTGTCTCACAAGTTCTAGGGGCTAGAAATCTGAAATCTGCTCCCTCTGAAGGGCCATGCTGTCTCTGAAGCCTAGAGGGGAGTCTTGCCCTGCCTCTTCCTAGCTTCTGGTGGTTTGCTGACAATCTGTCATTTTTTGGCTTGGAGCAGCACAACTTCAACCTCTGCCTTTGTTGTGACACGGTGTTCTTCCTATGTATCTCCATCTTCACATAACCATCTTCTCGTGAGGACGCTAGTCATACTGGGTTAGGGGTCCATCCTGCTCCAGGATGGCTTCATCTCAAGTCATCTTCAATGACTCTACATCCAAATAAGTTCATGTTCTGAGGTAATGAGTGTGATAATTTCAACATACCATTTTTTAGGGGGACACAATTCAATGCATATCAGGGATAGTCATATCTATTTATTTCATTGTGTTGCTGAGAGGTTTAAATATAATAATGTATGATAATGTATGCATATTATAAAGTAAAACTTTTCATACAATTTTATCTACCCTTACCCCCTACCCAGGAGAGTTTCATGTGCCTATCAACCCTCAGAAAGTAGAGAAACTCCCACAAATATTATAATTGAACTATGAATATGAAATATAATTATTCTTCAACTGAATTTTTGGTACACTGTCAATGATACCTAAGATTATATTTTTCAGTAAGAAAGTATACTTTTCTGATTGCTTGTAAAGCTGCAATTAATGAGAGTTAAAATTAATCGAGTAAATGTTATGTGCTGAGTACTGTTATGAGTGATTTATGAGAATTAGTTGTCACCAAAATAGGCTTATGATCATTCTTATTTTGGCAGATGAAGAAATGGAGGTACAGAAATACTAACTGCCTTACAAAAGATCATATAAATAGTAAGAGTTACAGTCAGGATCCAAAATCAGATAGTATGGTATTAGACCACAGGTTCTCAAATTCTGCCGTAGTGTATGTCTTTCAATCAGATCATGCACATAAATAAGTAAAGAGCCATTTCCACTTTCTACCCTTAGTTGCCCTAGTTCTTGAAATCATAAATGTTTCACCATGCCTCAAAGGACAAATTATATACTAAAATAAACTGACAGAGTCCAAAACCAAATGGCTGCTTTTTCGGACCTTAATCCATGTACCTTGGAAAGATGAAGAGAAAAATGGTTTCCATTGTCCTGATTTCCTTGTCTAAAATGCGTGGTCATGAAATTTAACCTAATTCATATAGCTTGATTTTGTTACACACACATAAAAAATTAAATTAAAAACAAGGGATTATTTAAATTTTAAAAGATATGACTTCTAAAAATCCCAAATCAAACTGGTAGCAATTTTCAGAGGCCTATATTAAATGTATGTCAGCATCATGGAGTAAAGGTGACTTATGTCTGGCTATTAGCTCAAGCACTTCTCTGCCTGCCTTTTCTGTCCTGTTCCTTGCCCTTTGGCCGTTTGGTTCCCATTATGCCCTCTTCAGTGCACAGGAAGGGAAGATGTCAGTATGTGAAAGTTGTATTTGTCATGTAATTGCTCTAGGCAGGCATTTTATGCTCTAAGGTGACAAAAGCTTTATTTAGAGTATGTTTGTGAACATTGCAGGAATGATATCCATCTGAATTATCTGTCACTACTATTATATGTAGTAAAATATTAATTGAATAGTTGGAGAAAAATTACATAGGAAGCAAGCAAGATGAAGATTTATTCTTTACCTGTGAGTATTAGTGGTTATAATGGATGGAATTATCACTAGCCAGACATGCAGGTATTTTGCTGTGTAGTAGGTTCCCCAGGCCACCCTCTGAATTTAAAAACATATATAATAGTGAAGTAGAATTCATCTCTCCCCTGAGCAACAGACCTGCACTGCTAACACTCTGTGGGATATGTGCCTGTGAGGGTGACACAGGCAAGTTCTAGCTCTTTAGGCTTCAAACCAAATATTGCCTTTTTATAACCAACACTTGGGACTCAATTTATGCATTCTGGGGGATCTCCTGTGCCTGTCTTCTCTTCTATACCTATAATTTGCTATCTAATCCTTGAAAAATCTTTAGCTGTCTATTTTAGTTTGTTCACTTTTTATGACCCAAACTGTATTTTTAGCAATGTTGATTCTCCTTTGTCTTTCTAATTCCACATTTATTTCTGTTTATCTTTCTTCTTACACTACTTTCCTGAGCTCTGTTCCAGGGCATTTATATCTATACTCTGTGTTCTGCGTTGTGTAGGTGCTTGCTTTAATAAGTTAAAATGCTTGCCATACTTTCCACTGGATTCAATTTTTGGTGCATGTTCTTTGGCTGTTTTTCATTGTGCTTATAGATTTCTATGTTGTAATAATATGGTTTCTCATTTACACTGATCTTGACTACTAGAAATATATTCCTTTTGTTAATATGTAAGATTAATTAGAAGGCACAGGTAGGCAAGAAATACTCTATAAATATAACTTATTAGTGATATTCTATAATATATTCAAAATACACATCTTACAAGAATCCACTGAATTTACAGAAAATATTGGTAATTATTTTGAAATGGAATTTATCCTATCATTTATAACTATCACTGTGAGATTTATTGAAAATTTAAAATGTCCTCTTTACATGACAATGTTTGGAAATGTATGATAAGCCTGACACATCTTGCTCTAGTTGTAAAAGGAATTAATAGAAAAAAAATTAAAAACTATTACTTTACTCTGGATATAACACTGATCTAGTTTTCAAATTTATTACTATAAAGCACCCTAATGTTTTATCAACGCTGTAAGAATGCAGATGTGTAAATACCATGAGAACACAAGTTTTTGTCATTACTCTATGACTTGTGCCTAGAATAGCCATGGTACATCATAGATACTCAAAAACTCTTAGTTTCCCTTCTAGGTTATTCTGTAAGTAGAATGTTGCTTTTATGACAATTCACTACTATTTCATTGAGTAAATTTGAGAAAAATGATGATTTACCAATATTTCATTTAATCTCTCTGGCACACTAACATCATAGATACTATTAATATTTCCCCCATTATAGATGAGAAAGTTGCAGCTTTGAGAGGATAAGCAAATTGGCTAATACAACAAAGCTAGTAAGTGAAGAGGCTGGATTCAAACCCCAGAAGTTTGGTTTCAGAGCTTACAATAGTTAGTTTGTTTTTAAGAGCAGAGTCTCACTCTGTTACCCAGGCTGGAGTACAGTAGCACATTCATAGCTCACTGCAGGCTTGAAATCCTGGGCTGAAACAGTTGTACCTTCTCAGCCTTCTTTCTGAGTATCTAGGACTATGGGCATGCACCAACATGCCAGCCTAATTTATTATTTATTATTTTTAATTTTTGTAGACATGGGGTTCTCACTAAGTTGCCCAGGCTGGTCTCAATCTCTTGGCCTCAGATTATTCTCCTGCCATGGCCTCCCAACGTGCTGGGATTATAAGCACGAGCCAGTGTACTCAGCCAGAGCATGAGCTTTTAACCACTATACTCTTCTACTGATGGAAGTAATCTGTTATAATATGTAATACACTATGAGATGTTATATATTAGGCTGTTCTTGCATTGCTATAAATATCTGAGACTGGGTAATTTCTAAGAAAAGAGGTTTAATTGGTTCATGGTTCTGCAGGCTGCACAGAAACCCTCTGCTTCTGGGGAGGCCTCTAGAGACTTACATTCATAGCACAAGGTGAAGCAGGAGTTTGCATATCACATGGCAAAAGCAGGAGCGAGACACCAAGGGGTGACGTGTTACAGACTTTTAAACAAACAGATCTCATTAGAACTCACTCACTATTATGAGAACAGTACCAAGAGGGACAGTAGTAAACCATTTATGAGAAATCTACCCCATGATCCAATTATCTCCCACTAGGCCCTACCTCCAACAGTGGAGATTACATTTCACTGTGAGATTTGGGCGGGGACACATATCCAAACTATATCAGAACACACATGTATTAATGCTGTTTTTAAATATAAACAACCTTACAGGATAGGTGATATTTTCCTGATGAGAAGACCAATGCACAGAGAAGTGAAGTGCCTAGCTCAATGCCGATAGACCTAGGACAAGTGGACAGAGATTTTGGGAATAGGAAATCCAAAGCTCATATGTTCTTACTATACTGTGTTTCCTCTGTTACATTATGCTATCTCACACACATGCAGAGTGTGAGTTGGGGGTCAAAAGCATGGTATGCATTAAAAGAGGGGGGCTAGGCAGTAAGGAGGAGTTGTGCTTAATTAAATTTATTCCTGGAAATGTGTAGCCATATTGCCTGAATAAATGGGTAAATATCTTGACATGCTATTAAACTAAATCAATATGAAAATGTCTGTGAGATTTCATAAGAAGGTAAGAGCTTAAAGTTATACATTTTTTGAAGCTATCTTGATTTCCTAAAATATTTATTGAGAAGTTAAATATAGCAGGCTGTATTTCCAAACTCTGTTAATACTTTAGAAGTGAGAAGAAGAAATCCTCTTAGGACTCATCCACATTTTTTGGGTCATTTTTCATTCATATAAACCCCTTATACATACTTGGCAGTGTATTTAAAAGTTTTGCACTCAGCTTTCAGCTGTAACAGCTGGAACAATGTCAACAGCAGATGGACTAGGCAGCAGAAAGGACTCAGAAAGATCTCAGAATTGAAGGTGACCTGACACATGAGGGCAGTCAGGTATCAGGTGAGGGGGACAGATGAAGAGTAGGAAGAATAGTGGGGCTCTGCGTTTCCATTAGATAAAATAATCTTGACTAGCAACACTTGTTTTGCACCTAGCACTATTTCTAAGTCCCTTTTCCCAAACCAAGTAAAGGATTTGCTTTGGGGGAACAGCAAATTTGTGTCCCAAATGGATGAACGTACTTCCAGAACTGATCTCAAATTGCATTGGTCTATTAGACAAGAATGTTTGATTCATCATACTGGTTTAAGCAAAAAGGGAATTTATTGATTCATGTAATTGAAGATGTCCAGTAGGAAGGCTGGTTTTAGGTATTGGTTGGTTTAGAGCCCTAAATATCATTGTCAGCTCTCTGTCTATTTCTCAGTAAGTAAAAAGGGCTAGTCATACCCTAGACTCAACTTATCTCCATATCCACTCTAGCAAAACAATAGCCTTTTCTTATTGCTGTGGCAGATAAGTCCCTGGATAGACCCTGACTGCCCAAGCTTGGGTCACAGGCCCAACTCTGAACCAATCACTATGGCTGGGAAGGGGATATTGTAGTTTGTCCAACTCTGGGCCATATGTTCACCTTTGTGGTTAAGAGAAAATAAGACCTACCCCACTTTTGGTAAGGATTCTCCATGAACTAATTGGGAGAGAGTCCCTACAGTGAAAGGAATAAGAGGAAGGGCTATATAGGATGTAAGGCAATAGATGCTCATACTAATTGCTATGCATTTATTTCTGTATATATTTCATGTTCTTAAGAGTCTGAGTCTGAAAAATGTAGCCAATTATGTTTTTCCCTTTGTGTATACACTTAAAATGGTAATAATGGGTAATATTAGTTATTTGCCTACTATCTGTCACTGTACTACCCATTTTATATACATTTTCTCATTTAAATCCTACAATTGCCTTACCATTATTACCATTTTACAAATAAAGAACTGAAGTTCATAGAGATTAACTTGCTCAAGCCTACACACAAAGCAACATTTGCTGCAGAATAACTTATCCTACTTAGTAGTAGTTGCCATGTCATTTTAATTTCTGCACAGGCTTATCATACACAGGACACTTTTATTAATACTTTGGGTATGAATCAATAGTAATATCAACACTAATGTGTAGCAGAGGTACCATTACATAAATAATAGTATATTCATTACTAGCATTTATATGACACTATGTACCAGACATTAATGTCCATTTTTCCCCATAGCAGCCACAGTGATTTTTCAAAAGTATAAATCAGATCATGCCATCCCTTTAAAAATCTTCATGGACTTGCTTTGCACTTAAACCCGAACTTTTCACCATGTGCTAAAGGCCTTGATTCTCTCACTGACCTCAACTCATAGCCCTCCTTCCCTCGGTCATTTTGCAACACATCAAGTTCTTTTTTGGTTCAGCACATTTTCACTTGCTGTTTCGTCCTCTGGAAGGTTTTGTCTTTTTTTTGTTGTCGCTATTGTTGTTCTTTGCAGGATTGATTCTCTCTTATATTCTGATCTCAGCAGAAACATCACCTGAAAGACAGGCTTTCCAGGACCACCTATTAAAGCAACCGCCTACTCTCTCATGAGAGAGTGTTTGTCTCTCTCATGTCCTCTTACTTATTTTTTTCATGCTGTTATGATATGTGATTGTCTGTCTAGTGTTGTTCATGTGTCCTCAGCACTTTGAGCACAGAGCCAAGCACATATTAGGTACCCAGCACTTTCTGGGGAGAGAGAACACTATTGAAATCCTAGTTTATATCATAAGGAAATGAGGGGTTAGATGGGTTTTGGTAAAATGTCCACATGTTGCATACCTGGTAAGCGGCAGAGCCCCTATTCAAAGCCTTATTTCTTGACTCCAGATCCTGTCCATTTACCACCCTTATTGGTTTGAGACTTCCCCACAGCCTAGTTAGAACTATAAATAAGCAACACAATAGTGTTCCAACACCATGTTTCTCTAGGGGAAGATATTGATTGCTTATCCACTTGGAGTCATTTACAAAGTAAAAACAGGGATGTCTCTGTATTAATCTCCTTCTTGAATTTTTTTTTTACTTTACATGAATTTTATTACCACTGTTCAATTCCTGAAAATATTTCAAACTCTACATAGCATTCCTAAATATAAAACAAATTAATGAATACAATTTTCCTTATTAAGAATCTTCAGTTATTCTATTGTCTGAATAGGAATAGACAAGATGTAGTTTTATGATTCATCTCTCCTTCCCCGATTTCCCTTTACCCTTAGAAAAAATGGCACCTCTCATTCCTCAGGATAACTGTGGTATTTATTTCCTAGCCTAGATGAAAAAACCAGCTAGTCATTCTGAATTTCTTTCTATTAAGTAAGAATCAAAGCCCCTTTTCATAATCTTCCTTTCCAAAATCTATAAAATTATCTCTGTTTATGAGCAGAATGATTTAATGAGAAGGGTCTGAATATGAAGCCCAAGTTCTAATTTGGGTTATACTATTAAATATTTGTGATAAAGCCCTGTGTGGAAATGAAGAAGAAAGAAGAATTTGTGTTCCCATCCTGTTAGTCACTTGATATTTATAGTCTTTTTAAATGTACTCCCAAATCCAATTAAGTCACTACTATTACTATTTCAAAGATAAAAAATTAGGTTCATAAAAGTTATGTCAATTTCCTAAAAGACAAAGATGGTCGTAAGTAACAGAGAAGGGACTAAAATCAAGGTGTGGCTGAGTCCCAAGACCCCACATGGACCACTATGATAACACACTAGAAGATGGTCCCAGGTAGTGGAATAATTCTTCATTGCCAACTATTCACAACAAATCCACCAAACCTGATTTATCCATAAATTCTTATCAAATAAAGCTGAACGAACCTTTATATGCTACATGGTGAAGGGTGGAGAAACACAGGTAGAAACTGAGAGGGGATTCCACCAGCAAGTGGTCAATCTTGTGGAGAAAACAAAGAAATGCTGGCTCCCTGCAGGAACTTAAAGGCCTTTGTGAAAAAAATGAATAGGTTCTAACTAAACAGACCTCATCCTTGGCAAAATGTGAGGTATTGAAAATCTGCTTTATCTGTTTTCTTTCTCCTCTTTGCACTCTTTCAGCCTTCCAGGCACCCACCCTGAATGCAGTAATAGGACATCTTACTCTAAAATCACAGTCTGCAGATTCCCTTCCTAAAAGGCATGGGAGAGAGGGAGAGGTGAGGCTCAGGAGTAGGAACAGAATGAATGGGTACCACAAAGGTGCTGGTCTCTGTGAATCTGAGCCCAGAGAAAGCACTTAACAGAGAAAGTGAGTACAAACCCTGAATGTCATCGACCTGCTTTGTCATGGCCTACTTTTGTAATGTGGTCTGAGTCTAAGGTTGCCAGTTATAGCAGGTAAAAATGCAGGATGCTCAGTTGAGTTTGAATTTCAGATACACATCAAATGTTTTTTAGTATGTCCCATGCATGCAACATTTGTAACACCCTTTTCCAAAATAATTGCTACATTGTTTATCTGAAATTCAAATTTAACTGAGTGTCTTGTATTTTGTCAGGCAACCCAACCCGGGTCTTATTTTTTTCAAAACAATAAAACATATAGATAATGCCACTCTCTTATTCATGGGTGGGCATTAAGAAAATCCTCCCCAGAATGAGCAGTTCCAGTCAGCCTTCCTCCACTGCCAGGATGGGACTTTGAAGCTGCTACCACCAGAGGCTGCCACTGGGGATGTGACATTTGGGACTTGACATGCCAAAAGAATGTGGGAGATGGCGTTAGACAAAAAGGAACTGAAGACATGGATTAGAGGTCTCTCTGTCTGCCTCAGCCTTCCAGATATGTTGCAATAAGAATTCTCATTTATATCTCTTTTATAGTCTAAGACTGGTGAAGGAAATCTGAAAGTCACAATGTGTTTTTAATACATTTTCATCACTCTCAAATCTCAGTTGTGCTGCTGTGTTTCCCGCAGCCCTCTTAACAGCTGATCATGGGCTTTTTTCTCCTCTAACTACATAAAGAATTCCTGCATGGTTAATTTTATGATTGGGGGAAGGGGAATTGCACTCTGGTAAAAACGCAACTCATCATTTCCAAATAATTCACCCCTCTCCCTCCACTCATTTTGTATATAAGTTTGCTAAAAATTGTAGCACTGCAATCAGGATTGCAGTGCATGCTAGACAGCTTCAGAAATGGTAGCCATAAAAAAATAAGCAGTAATCAATAATAATTTTTTTTAAAAATGCTTAACACATTTGCAGATGTTGCATTTTCTCATAAAAATAATTTTGGAGAAGGCAGCCTACAAACTTATCCTTTTTGTGGTTTATGCCAAAAGCATGTTTACTCCTGACTTGGGAGTCAGGTGAAACTCTGAAAGATGCTTGGGTGGGGTGGGGGGATTATCTGAATATTCAGGCAGGCTTTACAATGGATGTATAACTTCTTCTTTAGTAGTTCAGCTGTATCTCAGGAGGGAGGTTGGGGTCAGGTACATTTTGAGAAAGCTCCTCATGCAATATTTTTTTTTCTCCCTCCCCTCTAACCACCCATCCTCAAGAAGTGGCTTGGTTATGTTTTGTCACTGACAGAGCTGTGCACCTTTTTCACCCTTCTTGAGGACTGATGCCTCCAGGACCTAATAGGGTAGCTTTTGAAAGATGGGCTGTCTGGTAGGTTCACTAAACTGACTTGCATGGCAAATGTCATTGCCTGGAGTCTATTAGGTCCTCTCCAATAGTGGCCAGATGGTGAGTGAGAGCAGCTGAACCTGTCTCTTAGGTCAAGAACTACTTCTCCCTCTCTTTCACTTCCTCTGAGAGGAAAGAAAGAGGGGAACAATTGGCAAGCTGTCTTCCAGAGCTAAAACTAAGTTAAGTGACTGCAACTGTCACCCACAACAAGGCTGTCATGTGTTTATTGCAGGTAGAAAATTAAAACATGGAAGTTATTCATTTGGGTTTAAAGGAGACAGGTTGTTCAAACATGGAGACCTTAAGCAAAACACGCTGGACAGATGAAAGCTGTGAAGCAAAACAAAATGAAAGGCATCCAATTCTTATAGGTCAACAGCGAAGGATCAGTGGAACACATTGAGAAAAAGTGGAAATCAATGTGTTGTTATCAATAAGATAACAACCTTATCCTTAAATCTTTGCAACTGCTTTAAGCATTCATATGTGGGAGTTAAAAAAAATTGATCTCATTGAGATAATGAAGAGAATGGTGGCTCCCAAAGGCTGGGAAGAGTAGTGGGGAGGGGAAGATAAAGAGGGGATGGCTAATGGGTACAAAAATACAGTAACGATAGAAGAAATAAGATCTAGTGTTTGGTAATTATACTAGTCCCCTTCTTACACTGCTATAAAGATATTACCTGAGATGGGTAATTTATAAAGGAAAGAGGTTTAATTTACTCACAGTTCTGGATGGCTTAGGAGGCCTCAGGAAACTTAAAATCATGACAGAGGGCAAGGGGGAGCAAGGACCTTCTTCATTTGGCAGCAAGCGAGAGAAGAGTGAAGCAAAGGGGGAAAGCCCTTATAAAACCATCAGATCTTGTGAGAACTCACTCACCATCAAGAGACAGCATAGGAGAAACCATCTCCATGATCCAATCATCTCCTTCCCTCAACACGTGGCGATTACAAGTCCCTCCCTTGACATGTGAGAAGTACAACTCGAGATGAGATTTGAGTGGGGACACAGAGCCAAACCATATTAGTAGCACAATAGGGAGATTCTAATTAACAATAATTTATTATATATTTTAAATAACTAGAAGATAAATCTGGAATGTTGCCAACAAAAATAAATGATAAATGTTTGAGGTGATGCATATCCTAGTTACCTAGATTTAATCATTACACATTGTATGCTTGTATCAAAGTATCACCTGTACCCCATAAATATGTGTAACTATTATGTAGCTATGAAAATAAAAACAGATTAGAAAGTGTGTTAGAATAAAATATAAGTTAGCTTAATTTTTTTTTATTTTAAAGTTTTAGATTTTCATAAAATTGCAAAGAGAGCACAGAGAGTTCCCAAATACCCTGCACCTTGTTTTTCCTATTTTAACATCTTACATCAGTGTGGTATATTTGTCACAATTAATGAACCAATATTAACAAATGATTATTAAATAAAATTCACACTGTATTCAAAAATAAATAAATAAAAACCTAGAAATGATGACTAACTGATGTAACTTTATTTTTATTTGGTCACCTGAATAAAAAATTTTAAATATGTGTAAAGCTATTTGTTTTTCCTTGGAATTCATTAGATGTTACACTTGCCTTTATGTTAGGAATTCAGCTGTAGATCTTTCTTTTCCCCATTTTTTAGTAATTTTTTTTATTAGCAGACTTTTAGACAAGCAGTTATTTTAAATTTCAAGTGATTTATAGATTGAATCTGCATTTTACTAATTGTGAAACAGTCTAGACATGTACTTATTTATATTTAGTGAGAAGATGGACTTAAATATATTTTTGATCAAAATCTCTGTCAGTTTTTAAAGGATTTGTTTGTCTATGGATCTGGTTTGTTTGCATACCTGGTTTTATAACTTCTGGGGAAAAGGAGTGAAGTACAGGTATAAAGACCTTGCCATTCCTCAACTTCTTTATCACATTTAAATATTTTATATCAAGCCACAATAATAAAAAAGAATGAAGATAATTTACAAATTCTGAAAAGGTTTAGTACCATAACTACCCAGTGCAAATTGATCTCTACTTGCCTTTTCTCTCTTACTGACTTCCAACATTGGATCCAGGGAGAAAGGACTTCAAGTGCCTGGGCCACAAGGGAATTAAAAGTTGCCCCTATTATTGTTTATCTTTTCTTTTCCCCCCTCTGGTTCTAGATACGAGTAGCATTTTTTTTTTTACTTCAACCAAGACTCTAAGGGTGGGTTTTAAAGTAGCCCTTCAAAATTAATTGAGCCCCACAACAAAGATAAAAATATCCAACTCATGAATGAGTAGAGAACAATAATATTAGATCAGTGAAAAAGATTTTTAACACACACAAAGAGGAACAGCACTGTGAAAATGCAGAGTAGGCTCTATATCCTTAATCAGATTTAATATATTACAAAAAATAAATTTTAGAGATAGCTATTTTCTACTAAATAGAACAAGACAGAATCAAAAGAGAGGCTGGAGATACAAAAATTGAAGTAGATCAAATAAAATTAACATTGAAAACAGTAAAAGGTAGTAGAAAAAGTAAAAGTCTGTAGAGATTATTTGAAGCTAAACAGAAGATAAATATGAGAAATATTCAGGACATGAAGGAAGTAAGCAAAGTGCAGACAATGTGAGAAAAGCTGATTAGAGTAGAAGATAAAATATGGAGAGATATTACCTGAGTAACTAGAGTCTGAATAGTAATGGACCGAGTTAAACCCACGAATTTGTGATAGAGAAGGAAAAAGGGGACAACTTCTCAGAGCTGAAAAAAGATACTAAAGCTGGATATGTATAGATCGCATTGAATTTCATAAAAACCAAAGCAGAAATTAGCATCAAAACACACTGCTAATGAAAATTAATCAAAGTTACACATTTATCCAGTTTATCAAGCCAGCTAGCTCTTCTGCAAGGCTAGAAAGAAAAACATTTTTCTTCCTGTAACCTCAATTTTTATTCCTCAGAGGTAAGCACTTGAAACACTTACAAGTTTTTGATGATTTTGACTTCTTTATAAATTTCTAAATATGTAAGTTCAAAATATCATACTTGTACTGCTATTTCTTGACTCTTTTTCAGTGTTTAATATTATCTATTGATATCTCATCATGAAAGATGAGGACTGAGATATCTGGATTCCATTCAATTCACATCTGTCTACCCTCCTTCATTCTTATGGGTCTAATAAAATTGTTATAATTTTGAGTTAGTTAAATACACAATGTTATTGTATTGCCAGTTGTTTGTATTAGACCATTTTACTACCCTCTCTGAATGCAGTTAGGGTCTGATCTTTATTCCCAGAATTCTTTCATTACATAATGACATAAATACAAATTTTTCCCTCATTCATTATGTTGAGCCATCCGTGGCTCTGTTCAATTTCAAAATTCTTATCCTTAGAGTCTGTGAAGGTTTCAGTTTTCTGTCTTCTCTTAGGAATTATAATTGTTCCGATATTTGGTGTCATGGACTGATTCTCAATATCTCTTAAGTTTTTCACGTCTATATTTCCTTTGTATTTAGTTGTATCTTCTAAAATATTTTGTCAAAGTTACACTTCAATTCCATTTTATATTTATTTTTGTTACCTT
Source organism: Ateles fusciceps (assembly GCA_036589455.1). NCBI lineage: Eukaryota > Metazoa > Chordata > Mammalia > Primates > Atelidae > Ateles > Ateles fusciceps. The sequence goes on along the minus strand of JAZHEH010000479.1, from coordinate 3,325,380 downwards.
ATTTTTAATTTCCAAGAGTTCTCTTTTTTGTTGTTTTTTGAATATTCCCTTTCTTAGTCTCCTGTTCTTGTTTCATGCATATGCAGCACCAAACAAAAGTGTCTGGACTTTTTTGGGGCACTTTCTTTGAATTTCTCAGTGGCTATGGACTAATATTTACAAATAAGGCACTAAAAAGCTCACTAGAAGACCTAGGTACTATTCAACATATAAAATTTCATTTCACAGCCTGTTTTCTTCATGGCATATCTTCTCTAAATTGTTTTCTGTCCTCAAGTCTAGAATATCTTTGCTTCATTCTCTTTACAAAGTAAACACTCAGAATTGTACAGGATGAGAGATGGGCAAATGCCATTTAGCTGATTTAGGAAAGAAATGGGGAATCTGAGTTTTAAAATACATCTTCAATCAATGTATCTGTTTCCAGCCTCAAAGGTCTTCTTTTCAAGAAAACTAGTACTTCCATTCTTGAACTTTTTGATGGGTTCTACGATTTGAATTGTTTGTTCTCCTTTGCTCTACCTCTCTGTTCTGATCTAGGCATCCGCTTCCTCTGCTTTGCTAAATTAAATACTTAAAATATCTGCTTTATAGGCCTCCAATTTTGTTCTCCCATTCCCAATATTTGGGGATATGACCACATCTCAACCACTTATTTTTCTTTTCGTCATTTTATAGGATATTGGAGAAAATGGTGGTAAACAAAGAATTCAGTTCATCTTATTCAACTGGAAGTTTAAATGTTTTAACTAAAACAAACAAACAAAAGCCTATAATTATTGGTTGAAGAGAACAAGCACAAATACAAATTACTTTTATTGGCTTATAAAATCAGGCTAGCTTTGAATTTCTCTTTTGCAATTACAAATTGCTTTGGTTCTTTGTTGTTTCAAGGCCTCTCTAATCTTACGTACATTTTCTTCTAAATTTCTTAATTAAATGGAATCTTGGGTGAAGCCCTTAGTTTCTAGTTAGGCTACATTTATGGGTTACTAAGGAAGGCTCTCTGCCAAAAATAATTTCACAGAGTCTGACATTTTGTTATTTAACAGTAGAATATACACTTTGTGTTGAGAAGACTTTTCAAATTTCAGAAATCCTTACTAAAATGTAAATGTCTATGGATGGAATAACCTCCTACACTATTATCAATTATTGGGGTCAAGAAAATCCAGAGCCAGAGGGAAGTGCAGCTGATCACATATACTAACCCTTTGGCATTCCAGAATTTTCTTTTGGCTTTTATGCTAATTCAGTCATTTATAGCGATGCTCTGACTTTGGCTAATGCCTTTTGCTTTAGTTATTTCAAAATTTGGTTTCTGATATGGGCTTTTATTTTTGTGTGTGTTTTTTTTTTTTTTTTTTGCTTGTCTTATTTCTTGCTCTCCACTTGGGCTTTTACATTACTTGGGCATTTTGGAAGTTTTGACTGATTGGAAGGCTATTTTAGAGACTTAATTGTTCATGTTTTCCCTCTTAACCAGCAGTTATGGGTGAGTGAGTTGCCGTACTGAATCATGGGTGATCGCTTTGCCTTTTCTCTCTATATTCTATTCCCTAATCAATCTTTTCACTGATGAATCACATTAATTAGCTAATACTGAGAGTTTGTAGAACACTACTCTAATTCCTTTTTAGTTTACTCATTTCCAAATAAATATCATATTAAAAGTCAGTATTACAGAAATGGAATGAGTAAAGGCCAGCTTAAAATAACCAATGTAACGAAGTGTTAATATAAAATATTATGCCTATAATTTTGCAGAAATTCTCAGTCCATTATAAAATTGTTTCAAATTATAAAATTCTGTGTCTAAGAGGGTATAATCTCTGAGATTAGTTGCTTTATTTTATGAGGATACAGAGATTCTCTGAAGCCTATTTTTTCTATTATATATTCACAGGTATCAAGCAGTTATTTCTTTTTTTTGGCAGTTATTTTTATGTTCTCTTTGGAAAAAAGGCAAATTGCTGTGTTCCAGTCATTTAATTGAAAATACCACTGCAATGATATTTACATCTAACACAACTCCGCAGTAGCTTTCATACAGAAATAGTTTTCAAGTAAAACATACTTTTCCACCATTCAAAAAAGATAAGGATTGCGGTTAAAAATTGAAGGCCATTAGTTTACCAACAGCTACCACCATGCTGTTAGAACTTTAAAATTGTGCAATCATCCATATAAAATAAATTTATTTTTATAATAATTTTTCCCTTTATTTCAACCAACTATTGTTAGCTATGATTTATTTACCTTCTTGAAACTTTAACAATCTTTATCAAGGCTAACTTCCGTCTACTATCATTTTTCTGTGCAGGAATATACAACTTAACCAGAATTCATTTTATCTCTTTTTAAATACAATGTGTAGCTTAACAAACTTGTTAAGTGGGGGGATTCTGCTTTTTCCTTTAACATGGAAATGTGTCGTATGTGTCATTTCCTGAGGATGATCAAGTGCGTGTGTGTGTGTGTACGTGTGTGTGAATCAAGAACATTTGATGTTCATAAAGTTACACTTATTTATAAGGGAAAACAAAAGACAGCTGTACAACACAACATGTCCTTAATAATCAGGTTTATGCTTTGAAGGCTAGGAAAAATTATGATGAAATGTTATATCATGTAAATCTATCACTTAGGATGTTAACATTTTCTATATGTGTAATATAAATGTGAGCCACTAGATTATCAATCTGGACCTTAAATAAATGCAGCATCAAGCATAGGTGGGTAATAATTCATCCTACAATAAAATTCCAATCATATAGCAAATGAACAGGTCTGTTAATTCTCCATGCAAAAATTCCTCATTCTTCTCTTCAAATTTACCTTTTTTTTTTTTCAAATCTAGGAAAGGTCAAATGTAAAAGAGAGAGCTAGTCTTAACAGTAACCTCCAAATACTAGTAATCATGGCTCTTCTCCTTTTTTTTTTTTTTTCTGTATAGCACCAATCAGAATCACCTATCTATTCAATTTATCAACTATATCAGAGGCTTACTTTGAGAACTTGGCCACCTTTTCTACATTTTTGAGGCCCCAAGCAAGGATCATTAAGAGCTCATGAAGTGTTCTTCATCTGAAAGATAGACAATGTGTGTTGCTTAACTAATTAAAAATGGAATTATGATAGAAATAGCACTTCAATTTATTGTTCTGTTCATGAACATTGATCTAAAATATTTCTCAGAAGAGCCTATTGATTTAATTACTTCAATTATGCCTTAATACAGTTAAAACAATTAACTTTTTAGTGTAATGCAGTTTTTACATTAATATGTATAATGGATAACTTTTGTTCCACCTTATGAAGCATGATAATGTCAACTGTAAGACTCTCAAATGTATAAAGTTTTATATGGATTGAGAATGTATTTATTTATACAGGTGAACATAAATACATCATTAGCCAAGAGAATATCTGAATTTTACAGTGGCAAATAACCTAAATTCTCAGAGCTGCAGTCTTCTTCTAATATGGAACTGATATCTCCCTTGCCTCCTTCAAGAATTTAGTAATTTTTAATGGCGATACTGTATATAAGAACAGTCTAAGAAATGGTAAATGAAAAAGTCCCATTAAGCAGTTTCATTAGATGTATAAAAATAATGTATTTTTATACAAGCAAGGTACTGGGCTCAATACACATTTTAACATAGAGATATTAATATATTAAAAGACAAGTAGACATATCTATATTTCCTGTGACCTGGTAGATCACATTTCTTTTCAGTTGAAAGGTCTTGACTAAAAATTTCAAATGTTAGTTACTGTGATTTAAGTCAAAGATAAATTTAAGATATATCTAATTAAATTCTACATTGAATACCACTGTTGTAAGATTTTAGTATACATGTGTGCACATGTGTATAAAATATATCATAATATCTATAGTATTTATATTCTTAATGTAAGTGAAATAAACCTAACATAAATTAATAAAGTAAAACAATTAATAATGTATTTTGAATGAAGCGAATACAAAATAAATGTTGATTTTTTTAACATAATCTTTGTAATTAACTACCTTGTAGGATATAGTTTTGGAAGAGATGTATTCTATATCCCTGTAAAAAAATCTTGCTGAACATTAAATATATACTCATATAATCAATAAGAATAGTAAGCAATATCCAGAAAACTTTTCTATGGATTCACTAAATTGTTAAGTGAGAAAATAGACTGAGAAATGTTAATAGCTATAAATTATCTTTTTGATATTAAGCTTGGCTGCATTTCGAATTCTTTTCTTTATTTTGTGCCCAAAGTTCAATTAACGAATACTTTCTACATCTTGACAGCTAGGTCATTGAAGAGGTTAATCAAGTGCTTGGATTTTATTTGTTATCAAGGTATATCTACTCATCTTCATATTGTCAGTACCTAGTTATGTCAGATGGTTTTAAACTTGAGAGGTTGATTCAGGTCTTAAATAAAAATGCATAGAAGAAGCTCTGTTTCAACATCTCCTGTTCCAGCACTGTCAAGCTGGCTCTGCTTTTGGTGTTCTACCAGCAGATGAATTCTCACTCTTGAACTCCAGCCTTTTTTGGGCTATTTTTTGTTCTTCTGCTCTCTTCTCTTACTGCCAGCCTCTGAACCCAGATGCCCTGGGCTTATAAGTTTGCTTTGGGTCATTGACTAAACTGATGAGTCTCCTTGATGTGGATGCATCTGCCCATCTGGACCCAGTCAGGCTGCCTGCCAATTTAGGCCTTTGTTAACTCATCCCCTTACTTGGATCTCCACTAATTGCCTGCCTTGTCCTGCTCAAATTGGCATCCTAGATGCTGGCCTTTTCTTCAAACTTGCTTTTCTGATACTGCTATCCTGCATGTCTTTTCCTTTGTGACTCATCTTTAGGTATCATACTCTTCTTGGTATTACAGAATATTTTAGATAGATATCATGAAATCTTTGCTTGAACACCTCCAGTGATCAGAAGCATGATATCTACCAAGGAACTCAATTCCATTTTGATTATAACACTTATTATTAGAAAATCCTATCTTATTTTAAGTCGAAATCAGCTTCTCTACAGTTTTTTTTCCTACTTTAACCTCACCAGCAATGAGCACAGTGCTTGTACATTGTAGACAATACGTGGTAGTAAATGGTAGCAACTATTGTTTACAACTCCAAGTTTTCAATTAAAATATTTCTCTCCTCATTAAAATGAATATAGTATAAATAAAAAATTAATTATGTCTCTCACTTTAAAGGAACTCACTTATGCTCTGAAGAAGAGAGATTTCTGAATTTCTTTCTTCACAAAGTTTATTTCATACTTTTTATTCAGAAAGTAATTACTCTGGATAAACATATTAATTTCCAATTTTTTCTATTAAAATGTTGTTTTCTCTACTCTCTAATCTTTATTAAAATAAAACAGAATGCATAAAATACTAATTTCCTGCATATTTTTTAATATTTGTTGTTCTGAAGTTTGTTGATGCTTAATATTCAATATTACAATCTAATTTTTCTGTATTTTTCACACATACTTGATTCATCATTTTAAATATTAAATATTTAAATATTTCAACAGGTGGATACATTTAAATACAGTTTCTTCCATTTTTCCTCTCTGAGTTTCAAGAAATAAAATTTTGTGTTTTCCCAAATCCTTAGTTTATATCTAATTTCATTCTCTAAAATTGTTATTCTTGGATTTTCCTGGATAAAATAGATAAATTTTATTAGGATTTAATGTTTCTATTGTAATAAATTACTGGGAAAGTTAGATTTTTGTTACTGTTCATATCATGCCATATTTAGTTATACTTAATGTTAATTGATTTAGGTCCTGGATTGACATCCTGTTTAATATGTATCTCCAAAAGCACCTATCCTATTTTTAAATGTGTTTTATGATTCCAGACTAATATTAAGAAGCTCATTCATGGAAGAAAGCCTTGATAATATATTCATTTATATTTTAGAATGAATCTTAAAGTTATTTTGAAAATTAAAAAAATTTAGGCCGGCACAGTGGCTCGCACCTGTAATTCCAGCACTTTGGGAGGCCGAGGCAGGCGAATCATGAGGTCACGTGATTGAGACCAGACTGGCTAACATAGGGAAACCCGGTCTCTACTAAAAATACAAAAAAAATTAGCCGGGCGTGGTGGCAGGCACCTGTAGTCCCAGCCACCTGGGAGGCTGAAGCAGCAGAATTGCTTGAACCTGGGAGGCAGAGGTTGCAGTGAACTAAGATCACGCCACTGCACTCCAGCCCTGGCAACAGTGCGAGACTCCGTCTAAAAAATAAATAAATAAATAAATAAAATTAATGTAGCAGAAGTAAGTTAGTGCCTTAGATGAGACTTGTATGGTGCAAAACTAAAAGGAGATTGGACAGTTTGCTTACTATGGAAATGAAGATGTATTAGAAATAAATATTTCAATTAATATTTTACTTCTTATTCATTCAGAATGCATCAATTATTTTAATTGATTAGCCATGTCTAAACTTAAATATGCTGAAAAGATTCTTAATATTTAGTCCATATTAATATTTAAATATTCTTTTTTTTTTTTTTAGAAACAATCTTTGTCTCCTAATTTAAATTTGACATAATTTGAAATGTCTAGACTTAGTGTTTCAAGGCATAGGTACCTTGACACATTATCATTAGTAGTCTTCACAGACACACTTTGAGCTATTGGGACATTATCATCCTCATTCTAAAGAAGCTGAGGTTTAGAAAATACAGCTTGCTAAAAGTTAGTTAGCAAACGGTAGTCTCAATATTTACACATGCTGTCTTAGTAGTGTATAACTTCCTCTTTGTCATTTCTCTTGATTTCACCCTTTCACACTGTAACCACTCACTCTCATGGTTATACTCTTGACATTGGCAAAAACTGCACTTCTCCATCATCTCAATTTCAATCACTTACCCTCTGACCAATTCCCTCCATAGCCGTACTCTAAGAATCTTTTGATTCCACTAGAACCATTAATCTATTGATCCTACTCTTTTTGTTCTATCTTTTATTGTTCTTATGTGTTTTCTTACCTTTTAACCCAGCTTAAAATTTATGGGTAATCATAATCATGCAAGTATAAACCCTCAATTCCTTTGCCCTCTCCAATTTTTCACATTCATTTGGCAAAATTCCAATCCAGCTTAAATTCAGTTCTTTGTCACTCTGAGCCTACATGTTTATAGCTGAATGTTACTTGAGAAAGACAGTCATACAAACTATTCTCCCTTTAAATACTAAACGTTATCTGGTAATTGTACTCTATGTTCCTAGTCCATTCTCTTTCTTAATTTGCTAGATGACTTTTAATCCTTTCCTCTTTCCTCAACTTTTCTACATCTTCAATTTCAGCAGATGATCTTGAATCACACTTCATCTAAAATTTGAAGCCTTCATAGGAGAACTTCTACACATTCCTACCACTACATCTATTCATGCAAATATTCCACACAGTGATAAATAGTAATAAAATAGTAATAGTAATAAAATAACATTCAGTTACTATGAGTGAATCCTAGATAAAGCCAAATCCTTTATGTCTACCCTGGGTTCCGTCTGCTATTATCTACTAAAGAACATCTCCAGAAATTCTCTCCTCTGTCTCCAGCATCATCATTTTCTTTTCTGTTGATCATTTATTTCATCACCCTATACATGCTGTAATTTCTCCCATCTTAATTCCATTTTTTCTCCAGCAACTGACTCATTTCCATCCTCTTTACATCAAAACTCCTTGCGAGAGTCTTCTCTTCCTGTCATCCTCTATTTCTTTCTTTTCACTCTTTCTTGCACACCCTCAAATAAGGTTTTTTACTTTACTCAATGAAACTGCTCTTGTGAAGGTCACCAGTGACCACCATGCTGTTAAATCCAATGGGCATTCCTTAGCATTTGACCATGTTGATCACTCTTCCCTTAAAATCATTTAATACTTGACATCTAAACATACTAACGTAGTTCTTCTTTTACCTTGCTAGCTACTCTAGCTACTCTTTTTCTCAGTCTCTTTGCTGGCTCCTTTTCATATCAACCATCTCTAAAGATCACAATGCCACAGGGAATAGTTTGGTACTTGGATTTCTCTTGTTGTTCTCTCATTATCTATGAACTAATACTCTCTGAAGATGAGTTAAATACCATCTTAATACTAATAACATTCCTCTGAATGCCATACCAACATATCTAACTGCCTACTTTATATGTCCAGTAGGAGGTTTAATGATAAGCACTTCAAAGTTAATATGTTAAAGCCTGAGCACTAACTGACTTCACACCAATATTCTTTCCTCTGTTCTCATTTCAGTAATGACAATTCTGTTTTCTGGTTGCTAGAGTCAAAGAGCATAGCACGGTTTTTGGCTCCTTCCTTTCTGTCACATTCAGTAGCAAATTCTGTTGTCTGTTCCTTCAGAATATATTCTGAATTCAACCATTTCTCACCACTCCTAGTGCCAGTTCAAGCATCTTCTCATCTGGATTATTGTCATAGTCTCTTAATTGGCCTCTGTGTCTCTGTCCACGTCCATTCTTTATTAGTATGTGGAGAGATCCTACACTATGTTAGATTATGCCACTCCTTTTCTTAGTCAAAATGAAAGCCTACAAAGTCCCAAGAAATGTAGCATCCATTATCTGAGATACTTTTCTACTCTTTCTTTTTTCCCTCTTTCCAGCCACTTTTGCTTTATCACTCTTCCTGAAACACTGTAAAGAAGCTGCTTGCTCACTCAGGGTATCAGCATTTGGTGTTCCTCCTGCCCAACAAGCTCTCTCACAGAAGTCCTCAGGAATAACTCCCTCACCTTCTTCAGGTCCTTTGTCAAAGTCACCTTCTCATGTGATTCAACCTTTCCTTTATCTAAAACTTCAAATCTTTGTTGCCTGCTTTACTGATGTTTCTTTGTCAGCCTATTATCTATTATTTAATTCATCTCTTTTTTTTTTTTTTTTTTTTTTTTTTTGAGACAGAGTCTTGCTCCGTAACCTAGGCTGGAGTGCAGTGGTAAGATCTCAGCTCACTGCAACCTTTGCCTCCCAGGTTCAAACAATTCTCCTGCCTCAGCCTCCCAAGTAGCTGAGATTACCAGTGTGTGACACCATGTCCAGATAATTTTTGTATTTTTAGTAGAACGAGGTTTTACCATGTTGGCCAGGCTGGTCTTGAACTCCTGACCTCAGGTGATCTGCCTGCCTTGCCTCCCAAAGTGTTGGGATTATAGGCATTGAGCCACTGGGCCTGGTGCCAATTTATCTTTTTAAGTATCTTCTTCTATTACTTGAATGTAAGTTTCCTGGGTATAGGAAGTGTTGTCATGTGTGTGTGTGCATGTGTGTGTGCATGTGTGTGTTCATGTCTATGTGTGGTTTTATATATATGTGTATTGTTACTGGTTTTGGTTGTGTTATTATTGCTGAATCTAGGATAGTTCCTGGCACATAGTAAGCACTTATTAAATATTTGCTGAATAAATGAATACACAGATAAGGCAGAATTCAAACTTGGCATCAACTCATTCCAAATATGTATGTAATTTCTGTTGTTTAAAATTGAGTCAGCAATCAACTAATTAAATATACTGAGCTCTGTGCTAGGCCCTAAAAGGCAAGCAGTGATGGAGTTTATGTTCTTGCTGTACAGTGCATAAAGCAAGAGTAAATAGCAGAACTTGGGATACAATTACTTGCCAATAATGTGGTACTGATTACAAGTCCTGCAAAAGAGAAATGAACGAGACATAGAGGAACTCATTATAGTTTCAGAAAAGGTAGCATGATTAAGCTGATTAAAGTGATAGGTGACATGTAGCCAGATTATGAGAAAAAGCATCAAATGGGAAGGACACTGCAGTCTTGAGCGACTAGAATGAATTAGAGGTGAAATTGGGGAATTGATTTTAAAATGACAGGTGGTATTCCAAGAAAAATACATGAGAGTTGAAGCTTTATGGTATGGTAATTTGAGAGCTAGAGTGTAATCATGGGCCCACATGCTCACTGTATAATCAGGCTCCTTGGTTATTTATATTTGTAGATCCAGAATACTTTGACTTTATAGAAGTTACACATATACCACAATTCTCTGCCAAAGGGAGTACATTACTCATTGAGCCTTTATTCTATAGCCTTTTATTGTTAGTGGGCTTTGCTTATGCCCTGTTTCTTACCTAAACACAAATGATATACTATTTCCTTTTTCTCTTTCTTTTTCTTTCTTTATTTTTGAGACAAGATCTTGCTCTGTCATCTAGGCTGGAGTGCTGTGGCATGATCTCGGCTCACTGCAGCCGTAACTTCCTGGGCTTAAGCCATACTCCCACCTCAGCCTCCAGAGTAGCTGGGACTACAGGCATGCACTGCCATGCCTGATATGTTTTTTTCATATTTTTTGTGCAGACGGGGGTTTACCATGTTGCCCATGAGCTCAAGCCATCCACCCACCTCGGCCTTCCAAAGTCCTGGGATTATAGATGTGAGCCACCATGCCTGGTGAGTGGTAATTTTTAAATATCAATGCTTCTAATATGGCACCTTCTGTATAGTCCCTGGATTTATTTTGGACTTCTTCTTCTCATTACGAAAATAAAACATTAAAGTTTATACCATAAGGAAAAGAAAGGCTAACGACAAAAACCTTCTCTGAGATGTTTACAAAAGTGTCAGTAGCTCTGGAAGTTTTAATCTATTGCTCAGTGCATGTTCAGCACAAATATTTTTTATATGCTCACAGGAAAATAGATTTTCCTGGATTTAGTTAAAGGGCCACTTTATTTTCTAGCAAAAAGATAATATTTCTTTCTTAATGTTACTTTCTTAGTTTCCCATATGTATAAACTATAGATAACTATTCACTGCATATGGTCTACTTGTTTTCTTTTACACCTCACAGGATGATGGAGAAACCAGAACACTGATGGCAATCATCCCACACAAAAGGGGACTGATTGAGGGTAATTACACTAATGACACAATATTTATCAAATTTTGGAAATGTATGACAAAAATGAAAATTTATATCCATGAGGCTAGTTACAGTGGAAACTAGACACTCTGAGAGGCCTGCTCACATGGTTTCCAAATCTCACTAATTGCTGCCAATTTATACAATAAATATCAACGTTTTATCATGTTTCAGTTTCAAGGTTTGAAAAAGAAAAATGACAGATCTAAGATCTGATCAACGGAAAGTACCCAAATAAACACATGCTAGAGAGAGCAAAACATTTGGACAATCTTGCCAAATGTACTGCATTTGACTGTAGGATAATGGTGAAGTTGGATGGAATCAATGAAAATATTGAATTACATCCTGGGGCATGAACACAGAAAAGAGAGGATTCGGCTAAAGATAAAAATTGAAATGGAACACCTGATATAAATATCTTTTAAAATGATACACGTTATCAAGAAGTGACTACATCAAAACTGAAAGCTTAGGATAATGATTAGAAATGGGTTTCTCTCTGCAGGCATTTGTGGCTGGCAGTCTTTCCTGCATGAACTCTCAGCCAAAATGCCACTCGTCATTTGCTGAAGCTCCTATCTTAACTTCTTCTATCTTACTTTGAATTATTTAAGCCACTGAAAGAAATATAAATGTATTGTATTTTTAGGCAATGGCTATTAACTTTATGCTAATAATAACAATAATATAGTAATAAAGTTGAATATAAATGCATCATAAGCATTGATGTTCTAGCACCATGTTGATTTTCTTTATTTCTCTATTTTTCTAAACACAGTGCAGATCTCTGATCTTCCCAAATTATTGGAATCAAAAGTATTGCTCTCTGGCTTAATGCTTGCCCCTCCCCCAACTCAATTCTCTCCAGAGTGATCTTTCACTCTCAGTTTGTAAAACTCATCACTAGCTTTTCATTACCCTTAGAATGAAGTGCAGACTCTTTTGAGTCTTATCTTACTTGGCCTAAGATGATCTCTTACCCCTCATTCCCTGTACCCATTCACATCACACATTCATACTCTAGTTCCTTTCATAACAAATTTCCTTCAGTTTCTTGAATGTTTCATACTCTCCTACTAGTTTTTCAGAGGGAGCCAAGGCATGACTTCTCCAGGAATCCTTAAAAGGCCACCCTGAACTACTATGTGTGTGTATGGTGATAACATCGTATTCTTCCTCTATCAGTTCACTTGTCACATCATTGAATAATAATCACTTGCTTAATTAATATTTTTCCTGCAGACTGGAGTTCTTAACAATTTCTGGTATCATTAACCTGTTTAGCATTCTGGTGAAGTCTGTAGTTCTTTTCTCAGAACTATGCTTTTAAATGTATAAAATAAATTACACAGACTACAAAAGAAACCAGTTATACTAAAATTCAAATTCAAAGTATTAAAACTAAATTTGTAATATGATAAGATACCTGATTCTTTATTAATGCATTAAATAAAAAAACCTAATGGTGTGTCAATAACAATTTCAAAATCATTATGCACAAAAATGTTCTTCTCAGATGCCTGCAATGCTGAAATGTGATATGTAATTATCTGTGATTTTTAATGTTTCACAAAGTCACAGGTACTGTTTAATACCTAGGTGGTTTATGGCCTATAATCATAATTTAATTTAATGTTAAATTTGAGTTACAGGTTAAGGAAACTAAAGGTGTAATTAAGATGTAATTTTTTTTTTCCTATAGAATTTTTCAATTCTCTATCTCCAAAATTAAAACCCCTGGATTAGAATGTCAGCTTTGTAAGTAAAGGTCCCAGGTCTGTCTTATCACTGAATCCCTATTTATTACTACATAGCCATATAATCATAACCACAAGCATAACTCTGTCTTTTGTGTACACACACACACACACACACACACACACCCCCATACATGTATGGGGTGAAATGAAAACTCTATATCAGGGTTTTCATTCCATTGGAAAAAAAAAGCAGTCCCTAGCACATCATACACTGTTTATAAACTTGAATGTTCCTCTTTTTGCTTTGTCTTCTTCTAAGATCAGTAAGTGCCCACAAACACTGAATACAATAGTTTTTAATCAGGCACTGGAATTTGGAATTAATTGGTGGACAAAGAGATCATTTAAGAAATTGAGTGATTGTTGTTACGCTTAAAATAGACATTATCATAACTGTCAACTACATTTATAGCTCCTTGATATGCAGAATTATAATTGTCACATCTTTGTGTTTGCTTATGCAATTCTTCCTTCCATGAGTACCTACTGCTCCTGATTGAATACTAACTCTTCAAGATTAAAATATCACTTACTCTGTGAAGAGTTCTCTCCATTCTTCTCCATACTGCTTCACCAATGTGGTCAGAAATCCTCAAAACATCCTTTGGTGTTTACATAGCATGTAGGGCAGCATATCTCTATTTTTGGACAGTTGACAGGAGTGAAATTCTCTGCCTGTGTATTCATATCCCCCACTTTCCTTCCCCTAAATTCTAGGTCTACCAGGCATTCCATGACCCTGTGTCTGGTAGAGCTAAAGATCCGCAGAAAAGCAGAGACTTTGTTGCACCCACTGAATCACTGCTTCCAAATTCCTGTAGGAAGAACAGCTTCATGGGAGGCTTTCAAATCTGTGAACATCCATTGCCTTACTAAGAATGTTTAAAGATCCATTTTAAGAGAGGTAGTAGAGTCTCGCATTTTTGCTCTCTCAGAGTCCTTTAAAAAGTGACATTATATGCATTTTTAAAGTTCCCTGCTGTGGGACTCTATGGGTCTGTTCTCTGATGGAGCAGGAGACAGACCGAGCAGGAACCCTAGATGTGATCATCCTAGTTCTTGACCTGCATTGTCCCTTTGCCTCTATTTACCCCCTGGAGAAGTAGTAGAACAGGATGTGTATAGTATCCCTGCCACTGTCCAGTTTTTAAACGTAAGGGAAATGGCACAGACTTAGGGAGGCGCTCAAAAGACTTTCTGGACCTCACTCCATCGGCCTTGTCTAACCTAGGGCCCCCAAGGAGTAGTAGTTCCATCTTATTTACATCTCCAGGAGTCAGCATAGTGCGCAGCATTTGGTAGTTCTCTATAAATGTTTCTTGCACTGACTAGAAGTATTTTAATGAAATTATGAGATTTATTAGCCTGCTGGCACAAGAACTTGTCTGTACTGTGCACTTTTACTTAAATAAGAGAATAAAGGGAAAGTTTGAGAATCAGAGATAACTTTGAGTGTATTGTTGAAAATATCAATAATTTAATTTCTGAGTATACAGTAGTGATCATAGGCAGCCCATCTTTGTATGTTGGACACCCTCTGGTTGGCAACCAGGCATAGATCAGACCCAGTGGTCAGATGCAATATTAAATATTCATTTAGGGTCTGTAACCTGCTCTAAACTATAAGCCAATTGAAGGCAGTGTCTTAATTTATTAAATTATTTTTATTGAACTGAACAATTTAGATAAGGATTTCAATTAGAAATTAAAATCAAACTGATAGGTCTAAGAATAATGATATGTATAACTGCCATTCCTTTAACTGATATTTATTGGAAGAAATAAGCAAATATCTTCAGGTATGTTAAAAGTATATGTTGCTAATTTTGAACATTTAATTCTCTAATATAAAGGCAATGCATGCAAAATTTTGGGTGGCAAATGGAACATGTATCAAAGTTATTACTAAAAATTGTGTTTGTTTTCCACATGAAAAAGTACCTAATTTATTCTTCATGAGAAACTTTTAAAAGAAATGGTGCTTCTTATAATACAAGTATTACAAAATTTTAATGGTAGGTGTGAGATTTGTGTTTTCACTATTAGTGTCAAAAGCGTTTCTCTCACTGGAACTCTCTTATATAATGCTTTTAGACAAAATAAATCGCAAATTTGACTATGACCACTCCTTTTGCAAGAGACTTTTTATATCTGAATATTCTTAAACTATTTCAACATAATTTAAGTTCTAGCTCTTGATGTTTGTTTATTTTTTATACTTTCTGTATACTTCATCATATTCCACAAATTGGTGTTCGCTTTTATCTTGCAAACTTAATAGTCATTAGGAAGTTCAGTATTATTTTATTCCTGCTGTTCATATGAGAAGAAACAAGTATAGTTTTATGTGTTGGCATTCTTGAAATTTTTTTCAAATATATTTTATTGCATTTTAGGTTTTGGGGTATATGTGAAGAACATGCAAGATTGTTGCATAGGTACATACATGGCAATGTGGTTTGCTGCCTTCCTCCCCATCACCTATATCTGGCAGTTTTCCCCATGTTATCCCTCCCCAACTCCCCAGCCCCTGCTGTCTTTCTCCTAGTTCCCCCCAACAGACCCCAGTGTGTGATGCTCTCCTCCCTGTGTCCATGTGTTCTCATGTGCAGAAAGCAGAAACTGGACCCCTTCCTGACACCTTACACTAAAATTAACTCCAGATGGATTAAAGACTTAAACATAAGGCCTAACACCATAAAAACCCTAGAAGAAAATCTGGGCAAAACCATTCAGGACATAGGCATAGGCAAGGACTTCAAGACTAAAACACCAAAAGCATTGGCAACAAAAGCTAAATAGACAAATGGGACCTAATTACACTCCAGAGCTTCCGCACAGCAAAAGACTCAATCATTAGAGTGAACCAGCAACCAACAGAATGGGCAAAAAATGTTGCAATCTACCCATCTGACAAAGGGCTAATATCCAGAATCTACAAAGAACTAAAACAGATTAACAAGAAAAAAACAAGCCCATTCAAAAGTGGGTGAAGGATATGAACAGACACTTTTCAAAAGAAGACATATATGAGGCCAACAAACATATGAAAAAATGCTCATCATCACTAGTCATTAGAGAAATGCAAATCAAAACTACTTTGAGATACCATCTCACAGTTAGAATGGCGGTCATTAAAAAATCTGGAGACAACAGATGCTGGAGAGGATGTGGAGAAATAGGAACACTTTTACATTGTTGGTGGGAGTGAAAATTAGTTCAACCATTGTGGAAGACAGTGTGGTGATTCCTCAAGGACCTAGAAACAGAAATTCCATTTGATCCAGCAATCCCATTGCTGGATATATATCCAGAGGATTATAAATTGTTCTATTAGAAGGACACATGCACACGAACCTTCACTGCAGCCCTGTTTACAATAACAAAGACTTGGAACCAACCCAAATGCCCATCAATGATAGACTGGACAGGGAAAATGTGGCACATATACACCATGGAATACTATGCAGCCATAAAAAGCGATGAGCTCGTGTCCTTTGTAGGGACATGGATGAACCTGAAAACCATCATTCTCAGCAAACTGACACAAGAACAGAAAATCAAACACCGCGTGTTCTCACTCATAGGCGGGTGTTGAACAATGAAATTTTTTCTAATATTGTTGACATGTGGCATTTATAAAACATATCTTAAAATAATTCAGCTACCTAAGGGTAAGTGATATTGCTGGTTCTATTTTCATTTCAGCCAACGTTAGATCAGTTCCATGGGAAAAAACTGTCTTACATGAAATTCCCTGAGAATATCCCCAGCTCTTCTACATCTCCTATTTGTCATCCTGGAATAAATCCTCTTAATAAGCTTTAATGCTATAGAGCATTCATGACATTGCCCACGTGTAATTCACTTTGGTATTAAATTTCTAATGTTAACTTCAAATGAACATTCAAAACTCATATTACTGTAGTGTCTTTGGACACTGGGGGCCTTATTTTCCTCTACCTTATGATGACAAATTCTCTGTAAGTTTGAGCCAGGTCATTCCTTTTGAATGGTTGAAAGAACCACTGAGTGGCTAATACTACCAGGTACAGGTTTTTGTGCAGATACATGTTCTATGTAGTTGAGAAGACTGAACAGGACTAGAACTTGGCACTCTGTGGCACATTTAGAAATTGGTAAGAGAAACAATCGCTAAGAATTGAGGGAAGAAACGGGAGTACTCTTTGTTAAAAATGAATATGGAAGCCCCACATATATATTGCACTCATAATATTTTTAACCTTAAAAAACAATTAGAAAAACAATTCCAACTCTATAGAACAGTATGTATCAAGTGCATAATCATTGTTTTTTTGTTGAGACCAACCAACAAAATACACTTTGTTTGGACTTAATAGTATTGATATAAATATAAATGCATATCACAATTATTTCTCTTTACCACTGTAGACAGACAGTATCTTTACTTTGGTGATTGTCTTGGGATTTTAAAGCAGCACTCTAATTCATAATTCTACTTTTTGTTGTTGTTGCTGTTGGCTCAGACCAAACTGCCTCTCATGTATTTTATATTAAACTAGCCAACTTATGGGGAAAAAAGCAAAACAGAACTCTCAGACATGGTCAGCAAGAAGGCCATCTGGGCTGGAAGCTCCCTCAGCACTTTCAGGGATGGATCAGCCAAGCTCATCACCTACCCAGTGGGAAGGCCAAACTCAGAGAGATCATTGGGTCTGCTGACACGGGCTGTGCATGATGATAAATAGAGTAGAATGCTGTCAATATGAAGAGGGTTTTGCAATGGACATCTAAGGTTCTTCAGGGCAGCAAAGAAAGCAAATGATCAAACCACATGAAAAGTAAATGGAAAGATACATGCTTCCACATATATTGATCTATTATTTTAATTTGCATTTTCCAGACTTAGCCCTTTTCTTCATCTTTTTTGGATCTCAAAGAACTTTTCTGATATATCTATCAACACATTACATTTAAAGTGTCAGTAGTAACATGATAATTCTATGTCTTGCAAACCTGTGCTTAGGCTTCCATCCATTGCTACATTTTTAAATTTATAGCATTATGTTTAATCCTTTTAGTTCCCTGACTTGAGACAGAAAGGTGAAAAAGTAATGGAAGAATGGGTACACAAGGGCATTGAGGTTACTTTAGAGATGCTTCATGTTTTGTTATTCATTCTCTGTGCTTGCCAGGGTAGTTCAAAAACTGGCAAGGGAGCTATGGAGGTAGTGTGTCATTTTAGCTGCATGGGAGAAGATAACTAAGCTCATAGATCACCTGCCAGTGTTGTCTGAATTGAGGAGTGGGCAACATATGTACCCTTAGTGATTGATGGATCAAAAGAGAGTTTTCAGACAAAGCTTTGTAAAAAAGATTTGTCCTAGTATTGGTAGGGAATTACTAAAGCATGACACACACCAATGTGCATTGGCTTCTACAAAAGTAACAGATGTGTCTCTGACAGGTGAGCTAAAGAACACAGTTTGTATAGTAAAAGAATGTACAAAGGGAGACAGAATAAAGAAATTTGGAGAAGTTCCCACTCAGCCTGTGGTGCTTACCAATGCAGGTGGAAGGAAAGAATGGATTAGCTTCTCTCAGATTTTGGTTGGCAGTTTTGCATTTTGAATAGCAAACAGCATTTTATAGCTGTGTGAGAGTGATAGAAAAAAAATTCTGCAGTTTTTTTTCTCACTTTCAGAAGCATAAAGTCCCCTTGTGTGATTCAGACTGCCTTGATCATCCATCAATGTTGCTGTCCATTCTGTTTTAAAAAGGAGTGCTTCAGAAGAAGCGGCCTATTCTTCAAATTGACATTTAGGACTGTTAAGAATACCACAATGACTTCACTTAGCAATTTTTTGGTGCTGCTTCTTTTGATCAGTAAAGTCACCCTGAGCAAAAATGAAATTAAAGACATCCATTTAGAGAATCTGCTTACATAAGCTTATATTTCACTTAACATCAAAATATTATCTTTACTGTTTTTCTTTTAAGTAATGTCAACAGAAATAAGATGAAAAAATTTGGATTGTTGGAGCTGCAGTGAGAAAGGGGCATGATTGACTCTATTAATTTTCCAGCTGAAAAACTGATGCCTAAAGAGGTAGAGCTGCTCATGGTCACAGGGCACGTTAATTAAAGGCCCTTCAGATCCAGCACCAAGGCTGATTATATTCCAAGAACAAAGGAGGGGTGGGAGGACATATCTGACCTGTCTCTGAACACTTTAAACACTTATTTGAATATGCATTTTGCTTGGCATACACAAATGCTATAAGTGGTATTAGACTTTTTTTAATGATCTTGATGAGTTCAGAAAAGATACAAATCAATGGGGGCTTGAATCATCATGGAAAGCTTTCTCAGCACTCTGAGATCTAATATAAACCTATAACTAATGATGAGACTCTACCCTCAGTGGTCTTTTATGATTTCAATTCCGATGGCTTGGAAGCATACTATTACTATTTTTGTAGATCTATATTTCATCATATCAAGGAATTAACATCTTGGATTGTCTTTTCTGCCTTTTATGCCTTTTGGTCTTTACCAGTTCTATCTCTAACGTTTTAAAAGTTTATGTTCTCTGTTCCAAAAAAAAAACAGTGCTTATTTATCCTTTGGTCAGATTTTATTTTCAGAATGAGGTTCCCATTAAGTTCTTTTATCTACCTGCGTGTCACTAGAAATGTCTAACTTGTACTTTTGGTTGTAGACAATTTAGTCCTAAGTCCTAATTTCTTACGGCTTAAGGATTCCACCATTAATTATTCAACTTTTTAAATGTGATTTTCATGTCACTGCCTAGTCTTCATATAAATACTTTTATCAGAGCTATAAGATTTTTCAAGGGACAGTTGACTGTCTTTATTTTAGATTCAATTTTTGGTTTTTCATCCAACCAGTCCTGGAGATACTGACTAATAGTAGAAAGCCTTTTTTTTCCTGCTATTAATTTGCAGATATTTGTAGCTGCTCATTGAAGGTAACAATGATATTGTTGCAGAAAGTCTTGATTCTATTTTTTTAAATTTTATTTTATTTTAGATTTGCAGATACACGTGCAGGTTTGTTACATGGATATGTTGTGTAATGACAGAGTTTTGCCTTCTAGTACACCCGTAGGTCAAATTGTGACCATTGTACTCAATAGCTAATTTTTCAACCCTCACTATCCCCAATCTCATCCCTCATCGAGTTCCCCAGGGTCTGTTGTTTCCATCTTTTTGTTCATGTGTACCCATTGTTTAGCTCCCACTTATAAGTGAGAGCATGCAGTATTTGATTTCCTGTTTCTAAATTATTTTACTTAGGATAATGATATCCAGCTCCATCCATGTGGCTACAATGAAATGATTTTGTTCCTTTTTTCTGGCTGCATAGTATTCCATGTTGTGTATGTATCACATTTTTTTTATACAGGCAACCACTGATGGATACTTTGGTTGATTCAATGACTTTGTTATTATGAATAGTGCTATGATAAACATGCAGTTCAGCTGTCTTATTAATATAGAGATTTATTTTCTTTTGGTTAGATAACCTACTAGTGGGATTGCCGGGTGAAATGATAGTTTTTAGTTGTTTGAGAAATCTTCATTTTTTATGGGTTGTACTAATTTACAGTTCTACCAATGGTGTAAAAGCATACCATTTTCTCCACATGCCTGTCAATATCTGTAGTTTTTTGATTTTCTAATAATAAGATGTCTTAGTTATCTTAATTTTAGGACAATCACATACCATTTTATAGGTTGATTTAGAAGATTTGAAAGCCATTTTATAATACAGCATATTGCAAATACAGCATTTTGTGAGATGTGGTCATTCAAATTTCATTTTTCAAATTGAACATTATTTTATTGTCAACAATAGTACTTTACCTACTGACCAAACCTTGACTAAATCCACGTGTCTTTCTTTCTTTCATCCCAGGGGAGAAGCTCTTCTTTGTAATGGGCAATCTACTTCTATTCATTGAATAGGATCAGATTATACAAAAGATACTATATTTTCAATAGTAATGCTAATAAAACAAAATAATAAAACAACTCAAAACTAGGGGAACTGTCATGATTCATCTTTTTATGTAGAAACAAACAGTACTTAAGCAACATTTTTAAATATTCAGCTTGTGTGATATCAACAATACTTATGTGATTCCCCTAGTCTGCATCAGCTCTTCCGTACAAGAATTCTTTACCTCTCCTACCAGCCTGGCCAACATGGTGAAATATCGTCTCTACTAAAAATTACAAAAATTAGCCAGGCTTGGTGGCACATGCCTGTAATCCCAGCTACTCAGGAGGGTGAGGTGGGTGAATCACTTGAACTCGGGAGACAGAGACTGCAGTGAGCAGAGATCATGCCATTGCACTGCAGCCTGGGTGACAGAACAAGACTCCATCTCAAAGAAAAAAAAAATTCTTTACATCTTTTAGACTGCTTTTAGATTGACCTGTGTTGATTACAAAATGTTTCCCTTGTCTTGGATTTCTCTAAATTCTGTGACTTAGAGCAGTATCTTATGTTTTCTGTATACTTCAGAGGGTCCAACACAGCCTTTACTCAAACAGTAGGGCCTTATGTACCTTAATTGATTGGCGAAAAATAATCACTATTACTTAATTTACTATGTCTGCTCAAATTTACATTATAAAGGTTTATATAATAATTAATTAATTAAATTGAATATGAGTTTGTCATAGAGTCAAATGCCTTTAGACTTCTTTATACACAGAAAAATGAATTTTGAACACTTCTGAACAGGCACTGAGATCAGTGCTCAATTAGTTGTCTTTGGCTTGGACTACCAGGTTAGAGTCTCTGTTCCTTTCACCAGAATGGCAGGAATGGAAATCACTGTAAAGTTTAAAGTATACAGTAAGAAAGAGTGTTTTTTGGCTCTTTCTGAGGAGTAGCTGGGAGAGTCAGAGAACAATGCCTGTCTCCATTGGGGTGAATGTTAGCTCTGATAGGTTTCTGTTTACATCCTCATTTGCTTATGGGAGTCCAATTCTCTTTTCTGAAAGTCCAAGATGCATTATAATAGCATGTTTGCAGTCTAATTCACAGTATAATTGCTAGTGATTCAATTAAAACCACTGTTTTGTAAATTAAAGATTTTAACAGAGCTTCTCCTGCAGAGCAATAGCAAAATTGCTTTTAAGCTTACCTTACAAAAAACCAAAAAACCCAAAAAACAAAGACCACACATACACGTTTAATAAAAAGCTTTTCTGGAGGAAAGATTTTTCCCTCTACTGAATTAGAAGGGAAAGACTAGGTTATGCACTATGTCATATTTATCTTTTAATTCCAAGAACCTAGTATAGTACATAATATGACATTAACACTTGACAATTTTGAGTTGAATGAATAATTGATTACACTCCAGTCTTGGATACTATTTAGCATGTTATTTTTCACCTAAAGAATTCACATAAGAGGAAATTCAAGAATAAGAAATCTAAATGTTACACAAATCAATAGTATACTGAGATGTAAAATCTATATTGTTCAAACGATCCAATTTTGAAATTTGTTGTAATAAACCTAAAAGAAACAATTTATGGCCACACTTTCATTATGACTTGAGATAATCCTTTTGAATAGAAGATTCAACTCAGTAATGTGATCTTAAGAGTTATAATGTGGGCATAGATATTTTATAAAACATTGTCATAAATTGCTGGTCAATAGCAGATATTTTCTTTTTCTTTTCTTTTTTTTTTTCTTTTTTGAGACAGGATCTCTGTCACCCAGGCTGGAGTGTAGTCATGCAATCTCGGCTCCCAGCCATCTCCACCTCCTGGGTCAAGTGATTCTCCTGCCTCAGCCTCCCAAGTAGCTGGGATTACAGGCATGTGCCATGTCCAGCTAATTTTGTATTTTTGGTAGAGATGAGATTTCACTGTGTTGGCCAGGGTGGTCTTGAAATCCTGGCCTCAGTGATCTGTCCTCCTCAGCCTCCCAAAGTGCTGGGATTACAGATGTGAGCCACCACTCCAGTCCAATAACAGGTATTTCATTCTAGGCATGAATACTTCTTTGTTAGTCAATTAATATAATTGACAATTTATACAGATTAAACCAAGAGTTTGCCACGATTTTCTTTTGTTTTAGTTATCTGACTTTAGTACCAGAGTATTAGAAATGTCATCTATCAAATGTCAAATATTATACTAGTAACTTTTAGTTTTCATATAACCTTAAAGATATAAACATCACTTGATTTATAACGTTAGTTTCCCATGGGAAGGACCTCGATTTGGAAAACACTAAAAGTTTAAGATACACCAGCATCTGCCTGGTTCATGCTTTAGAAATGTTTGATCGTGATGATTTTCCAAGAAACAATTGATGCCCATTGGTACTTTATAACAATCATCTAAATCAGTCTTAACTAGTGTTCTATTCATTTTTTATTCTATTCTTTTTTTGTAATGCCTTGCTTATTCGTCATTTAACATAAATAAAATGTACTGTCTTTCAGATTGATCTAATTGATGAATCCAATAGCAACAATCAATATATTCATATTTATATATATGTGCAAAATACTTTCAATATGTATGGATTGAAATTTATTTCTCATTTATTTCTCATTCTAAATAAATAAAATTTGAATTTTCAAATGAAGAAATTGAAGTTCAGAGAGACTAGTTGATATCTTTGATTATCTGAGCCCCAATAACTTATAGTATGCACCAGCAAGAACCTAGGCTGTGGAGGCAGACTGCCTGGGTTTGAAATCCGGCACAAGCATGTGTTGGAGGATTAAATTAGTTAATTTATATATAGCATATAAATAGTAGCTAGAACATTGCAAGGACTTAATACATGACAGATTTTATTATTATTACCTCAGTATTTCCCAAACCCTGGTATTCAGAATCATGTAGGAAGCCTAAGACTACAAATTCCTGACCCATACCCTATATCCACTGAATCAGAACCTCTAATTTATGAATCATGGCTGTACTCTTCCAATAAGTGATGTCGACCTTTTTTAAAAATATATTTTTTTCTTTGCAAAAGAGTTGTTTTGATTTAACGGGTCTCTTTCTTACAACACTGATCTTATTTATGCCAACAAGATGCTTAATTAAGGAGGATAGTACGGTTAGAACTTTGAATGCAAAAAGCACTTGTAAAATTTTAACTTTACATACTTCTGAAAAATTGATAATTTTTTGGTATAAAGCAGAAAAGATGGCTTGTACAAAAAAGCCTAAGCCCATTCATTATTTACTGAAAATCTGCTGTTTGCTAAATAGCTCTCATTCATGCAGTGCATACTGACTGAGTGGCCACAGGGGCCCTGCATTCTGCTACCTACCAGGATTTCAAAGATGAGAAAGGCCAGACTTGAGCATTCATGGCAGTTAGAATAATGAAATGCTCCTTTCAAGGATAATATTGAAT
Source organism: Ateles fusciceps (assembly GCA_036589455.1). NCBI lineage: Eukaryota > Metazoa > Chordata > Mammalia > Primates > Atelidae > Ateles > Ateles fusciceps. The sequence goes on along the minus strand of JAZHEH010000479.1, from coordinate 3,301,245 downwards.
TAAATATTTTATTAACAGAAGTGTATTTTGAATATTCACTATTGATCAAACCTGTATGTAAATTACAGAAATGATGAGGGGTTTACAGAAACTGCTTTTGAAAGTCTTCCAAATTGATTCTGGTTATAAGGTCACTAAATTTTATCACAATTAATTTGCAAAAACAATATAGGAATACGTATTTCTGCACATTTCTAGGATAAAGCCAATAATACTTATTAGTCTTAAGACAACTCTAACCTTCACAGTGTCAGTAGTAACCCAGGTACTGTTCTAAGCATTTTTTACAGGTAAGTTTTATTAAACTTCCAAAAACAACCATGTCAGGAAAGTACCATTATTAAGTCTGCATTTACTCATGAGGCTGAGGTACAGGGAGATTCAGTAATCCAAGACCAGCCATATAGGTAGAGGAAGCAAAGTCAGGATATAAATCCAAACAGGCTTACAAACAAGTCTACTCTGCTCTAATAATTCTGTTACATTCAAATCTACACTCAAGTAATTTATTTGTTTCAATGCAGCTTTACATTGCTGGGTGCTGTGAAGCTAGTTGATGGTGTTTTTTTCCTAAAATAATTCTATGTCTTGGCCTTTCAGCCTCAATTATGATAGAGTGATAAGACTTTTACTCTTACACACACACACACACACACACACACACCCCATCCAGAATCCAGAATCTGTTTTATCTCTTTTTATTTCCAGGTCTGTCATTTTTTGAATAGTGTAGTTCATAAAATGTTTTAATACTGTCTGTGAGTAAAAAATATTCAATATATTTTGAAATTTCAACTATGTTAGGAAGAAACCTATGGATGATAAAGGAAGTTTTGCAATGTTTCTGATGAGCAGCTGTTCTGGTTGGTTGAATCCTTCCTTAGGATGACCGTTATTGAGTCTTTATACTTCTGCAGTGGCATTATGCTTCCTCTGAAAGGAATTCAGAATTATCCAAATGAATGGAAAGAGATCTATCTGTGTGCAATTGGATAATTCCCAGTGTAACAGCTGTGTGGGGCTAACACTGAAAGTGACTCTTGAAATGAGATTATGTGATTTTGTGTTCCCTTCATTTTGTATTTCAACTTTCCCAAGTGTTTGAGAATTGCATCCATTAAATTGTTCCTATTAGATTAGTTCAAAATGTCTTTTAGTTCACTGCAGTAGTATAGCTAATATGTATATTTTCTTTTCTTCTTTGACAGTTATATATTTGGAGAGAAAAAGAAACATAGTAAAATACATTTCTCCATGAATTATTTTACTCTAATTTTTTTCCAGGATAACACAGAATTATACAAGTAAAAACATAGAATTTAGTTTCAGAAGATCACAATTTTATATTCATTTCAGAGTAAAGGGGGCATAGCCCTTATTAAACAGCTATGGTGGGCCAGATACTGAGTTGCATATTGATAAAACTTTACATTTATTATTTAGCTTGTTTGTGTATGTATATACATATGTATTTATTTTATATTTCACTGAATCTTCCAAGCTACTTGAGATTTAGAAAGTTGAGAAACCAATCAGTAAATGCTGAAGCCAGACCTCAAACCTGAACCAGGTCTATTTGAACCAAAAGCCCTTGACCTTCTTATAACATACTAGCATTGCTCTTCTGTTTGTGAAATGTCATGTTGGTCTTGCATAGAGGAGGAAGAGGCAGTTCCTTGGTTGGATCTGAGAGGCATACAAAGATTTACTTATAAAAGTGCTTAAATACACACCCCTTACTCTGTTGGATGTAGTCTTTCAGGTAAAGATCGTGTTTCTCACAATTGAGAAATCACAGAAACCAGAGACTATCTTCAGACTTCCAGGTTTCCATGGAGCCTAATGTAAGAAACTCACCTGAAAAAATGAACTCTGTAACTTTGCTTAATGGTTTGATGCAGTGTAATGGATAATGAAAATTTACACCATTACAGAAACACTGAAATCATACATTATTTGGTTATAAGAGGATTCCTAATAAGCCATTACTAATTTTCTCTTATTATGATTGAAATGAAAGCACACATTTTAAAAGTCTCAGAGAAGCTGTGCATTTATATGGAAACTTTTGAACATTTAATTTTGTTTCTAAGAAACACTGTTAACACCAAATACATATCTTGATAGGTTGTACATTACTCAGAATTATTCATCAAAAAGTTAGCACTGATTAATTGTGAGGTTAGTTAGTAAATATCTAGAACAATTCTGAGGGAATAAGGCTAGATATATTTCTCTATGGGAAAGATGTCTGAACTATCGGGTAAAGGGATATTAGTAAGAAAACTCAGACGTGGGCCAAATGTATTGCCCCTGAGCTGATCGTACAGGTCTCAAATTCAGCAAGGGGAACAGGTTGCAAGCTTGCATCTACGCTTTGGAAAACAAGATGAATTTTCCTAGGCACCATCTTCTGCTTCAGATTTGTTTATTTTATAATGAACAAAGGGGTAGTGTCTCCCCTGAATCCTTAAGCAAAATTACTCAAAAGCCTACTACCCTTTTGTTAATTGTAAAATAAACAAATCTGCAGTGAAGAAATAAATGCCTCTTTTTATTGGGTGGTGGTAGGGTGTCTTTTTAATTACTTGTTCTAGGCCATCTGGGTATGATTTACTCTTGAGTTCACTATAACTTTAAAAGTAAACAGAAATTGCACTGCATATTTTTGTGTCTCTGATTCTTGTGGGGCTTGTAAAAGATTGTTAAAAGAACTGTTAATTCAATTACACTCAACTATAAATTGAAAGAATGCCAATGAGATAATTTTTTCTTCTTTAAGAACTAACACTTACTCTATATCTAGGCATTCACTTTTGTTTTCTGTGAGCAGGATTACCAAAAAAAAAATAAAATGTATCCCAGAAATTGTGAATCAAAATAAAAAGAAAATAGGTATGCAATTTACTTATGTAGAAACTTCACTTATGATTCAAAAACCTACAAAATTTAGACTCCAAATTGTGGAGAGAAAAGAACAAGAGCATATATGAATAAATAGAGGCAGTAAAACAACTAGGAGATCCACAGGTAAGACGCCTTTGTTGGAGTCCTTGTACAAAAGAATGGGAGCACTGTGTGAGAGAATTTCAGGTTGTGATGTGGGCCTGTAGACACACCAGGGAAGCAATATAATAACAGAATGGGGGCCTGGGGAAAACATGTATTACATCTGACTAATGTTAACATTTTCAAAGAGTTTGTGGCAAATGTTAAATTAGAAAAGACAAATGCAAATTTTCAAGTTCGTGTAATTAAATTAGTATAAAGATCAAAAGTTATTAGCAGTTTGACTGTAGGATCAGTTTTGAAACTGATTTAAAAGTCTAGTCATAATTTTGTCCTTCACCATTCAACTTGAGTCATGTAAATGGTGACTGAAAAGATGAATTAGATAATAGTGACATGAGTTAGAGGTTGAACAACTCCAGTTGTGGGGTGGGTGTGTGTGTGTGTGTGAGAGAGAGAGAGAGAAAGAAAGGCATGACACAACAGTATCCTGCCATGTTTCTTTTGTCACTTTAAACTAATCAAACCTGTAGAAATAAGATGATTACATTTTTGGAAGGCAGACAAGAAGTGTTAGTGGTTTGACTGTGCCAAGTTCCCTGGAGATTAAAGTACATAAGTTTTCATTGTTGAATTATGGCTAGGATATGATTATGATTATTTTTCTTTTATTTCATCTTGTAAAACTTCTAATACAAATTCATATATCACTTGGAAAATAATAAGAACAAAAAAGAAGTGGCATTACTTCTGGTAAGGTTTTTATCTTTCAGTAATAATATTTTTTTCTTTATATTACATTTTTTTTTATCTTGGAATATTTAGTTTTAGTCTTGTCCTCCTTTGTATACAATACCTAAAATTGAAATAAGATTTAAAAAACTTTATGGACAATATTTAAAGTAAAATTTGAAGTGTGAGCTAAATTTCTTTTGCAGTATTGTACAGAACCAGTTAATTTATCTGCATGAATACACATCTTATTGACAGAAATAGGTACTCTATACTTTGTGATGTTGAATAAGAGTTCCATTCTAGAAAATAGAGATTATACTTAATTCATCAGATTACTAGATACTCAGAGTCCTTGGCATATTTCATGTTTTTATTATTCAAGTCTGTTGCTTTTCTTTCTCCCACTAAGAACAGAGCCTGTATCACATATTAATAATATTAATAATCTATAAATTTTGCCTTTTCTCCTGTTCTTAGTAGGCAGTAAAGTGTATATGCTAAATAATCAAATAACATTAGGTAACAAAAATAAGGACTTTAAAGCATGGGGGAAGATTACACACAAGAGACCACTGTAGCAGGTAGTCAGGGCACACCTAAGGTTCAGTGTGTTGCAATTATCTCTTTGAGAACTATTCAATGTTCCACAATTCCACCATCTTAATACTTTTACCCTTTAAAGCAATTCCTCTAGTCAGTGTGATATGCCCCCACTGAAAGATGCCATTCCATAGCTTTGAAATAACTAACGTTAAATATAAATGACTGATTTTTCATAATCTATAAATGTGAGCTATTGTATATAAATGTATGTTTTATCCTTCTATTGTTAGCTTCCCATGATCCTATGAATAAAGCATGAGCTAAGATCTATACTATGCAACACTGATTTAACGTTAATAATGCCTTTCTGTGCTTAGTTGGTGCTCTTAAGTAGCCACCCTTGTACTTAGTTTTCTTAATGTTTTAGTTATACTCATTTAATAAAAGTAGACGAGCAATCTTCAAGACTCTATTTAAGGATTTCTGCATAGCATACAATGATCCCCTTCCCTGACTGTTCAGTCCACTAACTGTGAATCCCCATATGTATTTATTTAGTTTTTATTTATTTATTTAATTTTGGAGATGGAGTTTTGCTCTTGTTGCCCAGGCTGGAGTGCAATGGCGCAATCTCGGCTCACTGCAACTTCTGCCTCGCAGGTTCCAGAGATTCTCCTGCCTCAGCCTCCCGAGTAGCTGGGATTACAGGCATGCACCACCATGCCTAGCTAATTTTTTATTTTTTTTTTTTGAATTTTTAGTAGAGATGCGGTTTCACCGTGTTAGCCCAGATGGTCTGGATCTCCTGACCTCATGATCCGCCTGCCTTGGCCTCCCAAAGTACTGGGATTACAGGAGTGAGCCACCATGCCTGACCTGAATCCCTGTATTTATAATAAAATAATATTAGGTCACAAAAGTAGAAAGACTTTAAGAGGATGGGTGAAAACTACACTTGAGGAAAGCACTGCCTTCAGTATTTTTGGATAAGGGGAATTCCTTACCAAATCTGAGCCAATTGAATTTTTTTTCTAGAAATTTGTAATAAAAACTGAAAGGACTTTACCTGGTTCAGTTCAGTTTGGTTAACCTCAGTATTTAAATCAGTATCTGTAAAGTGACTATCTCTTGAGTCCCCCTTGCAATATAGGGAAGCTGGACTGTAGGAAACTATGAAGAAAAGAATGAAGCCCAAAAGAGTCCTACTGTCTGGCCTGATGGTTCTTCATTCAGTTCTTGGCCTTTTTCCCTTTCTAAGGTTTCTACATTCTTGAACATATGATTTATGATGTAACCCTGCATGCTAGCTGTTGTGTTTCTGTTAGTTTCAGCTGAAGAATTTGAAAAAGTAATGTTTTTTGTGGTTGTTATTGTGCATCTATTATTTTTATGATTAACATGACTGAGATGAATGGTTGTCACATCTGTGTGAAATGGAATGGAAAAGCTGAACTTTTCCAGGCTCTCTGCCATTTTTCCCATGAACCTAGGCTTCATCTTTATGGTATTTAGATCCATAAATTTTTTTAATAGAAAAGACATATTATTTGAACAATCTATTATTTTAGATACCATTGAAACAACTTTAAAGATTTTCTTGAATGGTTATGTATTAAAATGAATGGGACTTAGTTTAATGAGGTGATTATAGCTTTTGTTTAAATAAAATATAAGACTCTAAGGCAAAACACACGAATGTTAAACATGCAGAATGTTTCATCTCAATGGGGAGTGATATATTCGATTATTGTCATCTGCCTGACATTACTGGGTAATTTCACAAATCATCTCGTGTAAATAAAAATTTCTACCTAACTGAAGCATATAACTAAATGACAATAAAAATCATCCACTTTGAAGGAATATTTTCTTAGATTTATTTCAAACCAACTCTCTTTCTTTTAAAACATGTTTTTTGTTTTCCTGATTTTAGGAGCAAAAGCTGTTCATCAAAGAAGAAATCTATTGTAAAATAAAGAAAAAACTTAAAAACACTTACATAATCTCAATTGCAGAAGTAAGCACTGTTAATGACGTTGGAGCATGGTTTTCATTTATAACATTCCATTTGTGTGCATGAACGTGTGTGTGTTTATGTGTTGGTGTTGGCTGGCACTGAATCCTCCAAGAAGAAGTCACACTGTTCTCCCTGAATAAAACCGGGTACCACGTGGATGCAGGGCCAAGAGAACTCCCTGTTAGTACAGGTTTGTCCAAAATGCAGTTTGAGATTAGAAATACTTTTTAGGAAAAGGGAGCAGAGATTTTTGTTTTAAACTGATGGTGCTTGATGTCACCTCTTTTCATGACCCCAAGCATTTTAGTGAAATCCATTCACAAATGCTTTATGAGGGTAGACTTTCACATCTGGCTTTCTGCTATGTGGGGAGAGATGCAACACTGAATGCAGGAATCCTTGGGAATTTCCTAACTATGGAAGTGTTGGTTCAAGGAACTTCTATCTAGACCTTAGAGACTTAGGGAGATTGCAGGAGAGACCTGAGATATACATGTGTGTGTTGAGCACTGCGATGTATCTGGCACTCTGTTAAATAGTTTACATGAATTATCTCACTTGATTTTCATAATAATTTGATGTGGTTAGTGGTAGACCTGGAATTCAAATACAAGCCATCTGTTTCATGAATCAATCTCTCTGTTACTATTTATCCATTATGTATGTCACAAAGAATATACTGTTCTATTTTTTATTATTAATGTTGAAAAAATTTTGATATATTCATATGATTTATTGAAAATATGATTATTCCTTTCTACATAGTATACTGGTAAAATATTATTTTTAAATCCAGATGTTGCATATTTAAGTAGTTTATTTATTTGCTGCCATAAATAATAGTACAGTAAATAATCTAGCATCATGATGAAGTGAGCAGATTTTATTGTCAAACTATACACTCTTTAGTGTATTGTGTACAATGATTTATTCTTTAGTATTTTTGTAGTTTGTAGCAACTCTCCTAGCCTCCCTGAATCTCAGTGTCTTTACCTTTGAAATGGGAAAAATAATTTTATAATAAAATTGTTAGGTATTATTTCCAAAATACTAAGCTGGCATATGCTGGAGTATTCAACAAATAGCATCTACTTTCATATTGAAAATTATAAATATATTTATTTACATTATGTTTTTCGTATGTCTTTATGCAAATTTCAGATTTTTTTTTTAAAAAAGAAAATTCTGACAGGTGGAAGTTCTTAATGTAGGTTTTAGTCTCTATTATAAAATTTTCTAAAAATATTGATAAAATTTATGCCACCATTGATGATATTTGAGGGGGACTTATTTTCTAAATGCTTGATAAAGTTGGGTATCATTATTAGAAAAAGATACTTTCTGACAAGTGTGTAATGTTTTACCTTTTTCCTTTTAATTATTTAATATAAGGATGAAAATATTCTATATATCTGTCGATTGTTCATTTATACATATTTTTAATTTTATGGAATGACTTTTTATTTTTGTCTATTTTAAAATTTGCTTTCTTTTTTCATATTGATTTGTAATTAAACTTTATATTTATTCCCAGTCATATATAGTGAAATGGTTTTTCCTAGCTGTCATTTGCCTGTCAATTTTGTTTTCATACAGAAAATTAAAATATTTGTCAGACCTATTTTTGTCTTTAAATTTTTTTCCTTTGTTTTTATGCTTATCCATATCTCCTTTGGCCAAATATATAAGTAAATACATAAACATATAAATAAATAAATGTATATAGTATCACTAGCATGCCTTCAAACTTTACATTTCAATATTTACTATTTTGTCTGGTAAGTTAAATAATGGTCTCTGAAAATATCCAGATCTTAGTCTGAAATTAAGGTGTTGGCAGGGCCAAACTCCTGAAAAATGTGTTTTTTTGCAGATGTGATTAAATGAAGGGTTTTGAGATGTGGGGAATATTCTGGATTCTCCAGGTGGCTCTGTCGTCACACAAGTGTTCTGGTAAGAGGGATACAGGAGGAGAAGGCATGTGAAGAGGAGCAGGGAGAGATTTGAAGATGCTAGGCTGCTGGGCTTGAGGATGGAGGAAGGGGCCAAATACTAAAGAATGCAAGGAATGGAGCTCGGGAAGCCAGAGAAGGCAGAGAAATGGATTTTCCTCTAGAGCCTCCAGAAGGAGCTTGGCCCTGCGAACACCTTAATTTCAGCCTAGCGATACTAATTTTTCCTTCTGACATCCAGAATTGAGGGAGAATAAATGTGTGCTGTTATAAGCCACTGACTTTGCAGTAATTTATTACAGCATCCATAGAAAACTAATATATATTGATAATGTGTTGTGAGAGTCAATAAAATGCAGGGACCTAATTTTATTTTTTCAAATAACCGAATGATCAAGCACCATTTATTGTGTAATCCAAAAGTTTCAAACTGACCTGAAATGTCATCCTTCCCTAAGTATAATTCATTTATTTGTATATAACGTTCTTTTTTATTGATAGCGCTATAAATTTTGGATCAGGAATAGAGTTGAATATTTTAATTTTATAAATTGTAGCATCTGGTAAGAAGGCATCTGTTTCCCGTTTACCTTTCTTCTACCACCAATATGCCTTTACATTTTTTTTATTAGCCTCAAACATTAATACTACTTTGAGATAAATGTGAAAACATATTTGTCTTTTGAAGAAACAAGTTCTTGAAATTAACTTATATGTTTTCCCTATTCCTTCAGTTTCCACTTTTATTATTTCATATTTCCATCTCTTCTTAGAAAACTTATGTGCTGTTTTTATTTTATATGTTGTAGATTTACTTTTATCTTTTACTACTTGATAAACTTTTTACATCTATAAATTTATATCTCAGTATGGCTACGATTCATTATTTAAGGTGTTATTTGGTTTTCTTTTCATTATTTTTAAATAGTTTTACATTAAATTTTTGATTTCCTCTTTGCCTCAAGCTCTTTTTTATACTTTTAAATATATTTATATAAATCTTGATTTCTAATCATTATGTTTTGCTATTAGCATATATTTATTTATTCACTACACTAGCAAATATGGCTTCTATAATTTTACTTTTCCAGAATCTATTAATTTTTATTGTACTTAATATATACTCAATTTTTATAAATGTTCCATAAAGCACATACAACAATGAAAGAATATTTATTCTCTCTTTGTAGCATAAGTAATTTTATATCTTAAACAAAATGCATTAAGTATAATGCTCAAATCCCATATATCCCTACTTTTAATGACAGTTTTATTACTTATTAGTACTTTTTACTTTAATCATACTCTTACTTTTAGTGATACTCTTGTATAAAGCAAGAGTAATATTTTAAAACTCTATAATTTTTATAGTTTTAAATTATACGTGTGGATTTGATATTATATTAGTTCATGGATAAACATTAAAGATTTAAATATTAATTATGAATTCAGTTATTATAAAGCCAGTTTAATTTTTTCAATCGAGTTGCTTGTTTTATACAAAATCGATATATACCTACTATTTTGTTTGTTCCTTTCTTAGATGCTCAGCTGCTTGGTTGGAACCATTGCGATTTTCCTTTCTCCCTTGTAAGGAGGAAGAAGAGACCTGTACCTTGTACTTGTAAGAAGGTGAAATTTCAATAGACAAACATGGAGAAAAGCACATTTAATATATAAAGTCAATCTTTTTTTTTAAAAAAAAAGAATGAGAAGGAGGAGTAGGAGAAAATAGAAGAGGAAATGGACAATATTTAGCAATGAATGGGTAGCTTAAAATTCTCTGTGGCTTTGTAATTATGTATATTCATTTCTGCCCTCATCTGCATTATTTAATTCATTTTGCCATGTTTAGACTTGGGATGTTTCTCCCTCTCTCTTCTCTCTCTCTCTCTCTCTAGCTTCTTGAGTTAAGCTTAGCTTGTTTGTATTTAGTTTTCTTGTTTTATAATAAATGTCCTCAAAGCTATGAGATTTTCTTTCAGTACTTTAGTTACATCCCGCATATTTTCATAATTTTTATTTGAAAATAATTTTAACTTATAAAAATGTTTAAAAATAAATATAATACAAGAAAGACCTATATATTCTTTACACAAATTTACCTATTGTTAATAGGGACACAAACATATATAGGTACATGCATATGTGTGTGTGTGTGTGTGTGTGTGTGTGTGTGTGTGTGATTCTATGGATAATATATACAATTAACTTTTGAACAACATTACAGTTGGGGGAACCCACCCTAAACTCAGTCAAAAATCTGAGTATGACTTTTTAACTCCCCCCAAAATTGATTAACACATATTTTATATGTTATATGCATTATATCCTATATTCTTACAATAAAGTAAGAGAAAAAAGTTAAGAAAATCATGGAAAAGAGAAAATACATTTACAGCATTGTACTGTGTTTCTTGATACCGTAAGCTTCCATTGTTTGTTTACAAGATGAATTGTCTGTCTAAAACGGTGAGCAACTGTGGCTGAACACCTCAATCTATGGAAATATCAAGCAATTCAAATTTTTCTTATACTGTCATGACATTTGTATGCTTCTTGAGAGCACTTCCAGCATTACCAGTGACATGGGTACCATGGCGTTATTCTGGATTTATGGTATTGCACTAAACATGATGGAGAATCGTGAATAATCTCTTTTTACTGCAATGGGCAATTTACTGGAGAATTGTGCTGTTCAGGTAAAGATGATTAGCATCACATGTCGTTTCAAGTGAATACTCACAACACTTGAGCTCACTGCGTTAGCAACAGGAGGTGGCTATGAAATTATTACAGTGGATTAGTAGGTACTGTCATTAATTTTATGCAGTTATGACTTAACACGGCATCTTTGTTTACATTTCTTTCCACTGCAAATGGAGCTATATACAGTCTGTGTTTGTGTGTGTAAGTTTTGATACATTTTAATTTTTATAAAAGATTTATATATTTTTTATTGTAGTAAATGATAAAATAGATTAGTATTTACATATATTTTAGGCATTCATCATATTCTAATTTTTACTTACATTTTGATATTTCAAGGCTACCTGGTTCAACTACAAGTAATCATCAAAAAATTTTCCTATATGATTATTTTAAAAATTTACATATAATGGACCTGTGCAGTTCAAAACCGTACTGTTGAAAGGTCAACTGTACATTTTTTCTGAAGCAAAATACTTAAATCATGACTTTTTACTCCTAATTACTTCAGTGCATAGTTTCTAAGAATGAGCTAACATATATGGACTGTGTAAATCAACATCTTACAAAAATATGTTCCTTATACTTTCTTAGAGAAATTTGTTTGCAAAAAGGACCAAAGTTTCAGCATTATCTCATATAGAGATGGGGATTTTGGAATTGTTTACATCAAAATCTTACAGCAAGGTTGAAAATAGCATTGGCTCCAAAGAGAATGTTGAGAGAGCAGAGTTGAGTAATAAGAATTGAATATAGAAAATACTTTAGGATCAGGAAGACAAGGCAGGAAACATGCAATATTGAACATAATCATGGGAGCGTAATGTTTCAAAAAATAGTGCAAAATAGCATTTGGACAAAGAAGGTTAATTTTTGAAGAGGCAAAATTCTGTAGAGTGGTATGAATAGAACTAGAATGGCAAAGGATTAAGGAGTAAAGATGCAGGAAAAGCTTTGTAGAATATGCTTTCAATAAATGTGGCAATAAAAGACCTAGCATAACAGCTTAAGAGAGTACAAGTTATAGAGGGTATTTGATTATTCATAGGTTGGGGAAATTTTGGCTATGTGTAGTCATGTGTGTAGACAGAGGAGGAGAAGAAATTTAAGGTTAAGGAGGCAGTACAGATAATTAAAGAAAAACATCTTCAAGTATGAAAGAAAACATGGGCTCATTTGGAGAGTCAGCCTTGGATGAAGGGAATAATTATTTCTAGATGGCAAGAAGAACATAGTAGGAAATGGATAGATTTATATTCAGAGCATTTTGATGTTTTTAGAATACTGAAGGGCTCATGTTAAATGGTCTTAGTAAAGGTAGGCTAATCTGTATAGAATTAAAAGACTAGAGAAAGTCCAGCTTGATATTTGTGAAAATTGGAAAAAACTTTTGGAATACGGGCTTTGGGGAAAAATAGTAGGTTTTAACGAGGGATAAGTAGAATAATTGTTCAGCAGAAGTGAGGGCCTCAGTTGGTGCGTAATGGAGCAAAGTGATCCCATTTTATGCTTTTTCCAGAACTACTTGGCAACTGGAAAATAGGAGGAAATTGGATGATTTGGTTTATTTAAAACTAATGTTAAATGGGAGGATATTCTTAAACCATATATTGAAATACTTAAAATAAATTTTGGGTTTATTTTGGGTGAGTAAAGTGGAAGACTGAGAAAGTTTGACCAAGTATCCAAACTTATTTAACTTACACAAATATATGTAGAGAAACTAAAAAGGAAAATATATAATCTGACAAAAATATGCATCATAAGTGGAAAAAGATATTGACCAACATTTCATATATTAAATATGAGGGTTTTAATAAGGAATTTCTTTTCTTGTAAAATTGCAAAATTCTACAGAGTTAAACAACCAAATAAACATTCCCTCACAAATAAAGTCTGTTTTCAAACTGGGGACATTAGGATACAAGCAAGGTGTCACCACAGGTGAAACTCTTTTTGCATCAGGATGTTAAAGGCACTATAAAGTTGAATAGCAAACTGGAGCACTTGATCATCTGTATTCTATGTATATATCACTTATATATGCCAAAAAAGTAATATAAAGGGTATATTATGACATAAGGAAAATGTAGCATTGACATTGTTACTAGCACCTTTAGTCATATCGAAATACACAGTAGGTGTAGGAATCCATGAGTTAGCGTAACTATAGTGTATATCTTGTTTCTGTTACTTTTAAGTTAAATTAAGGGGAAAAAGTCTCTAAAATAAGATTTGGCTCCAAATCCAAATGATAAACTTTGACTAAAGCCAGCCTATTTTGATGACTCATGTACTTGACACCTTCTTAGCATTTACATATGTAGGTTTTACTACGCTCATTTTCACTTGTTGATGTGTTGCAATTGTGACTTCCCTGATTCCTTTTTCTTGCCTGCAGCCTCTTCCCACCTCCAGTTCATCCTCCGCACTGCTTTAGTGTTATAATTTTGAAAGATGAACTTTTATCCTGTCACTACTGTGCTTTTAAGTAACTCTTGGTACCCCCTGCCCCCCATCTAGAGCATAGAATTCAAATTTTCAGGTAAGGTATTCATAGTCTGACATTAACTGTTCTCATCTGTCCCAAACAACCTTGTCAACCCTATTCTCCCTCAAAGTATCCTCCATTCCACTCCTCTCTTCTTGAGCCATAATGAGTTACTTACCAAATGCATAATATATAATACTCGTGCACACTGTTCTCTCGATAAACACCTTTCTCCCTCCACATCATCTGGAAATCTCCGTCTTTAAGATCTACTCGGCTCAAATATTATCCTTTCTGAAGCCTCCCCCAACTTTCTAAGCAAAATGATTTGCCTCCTCTGTAACTGCACAGTCTTGCATGTGCCTCAATGAAAACATAGTTTTACCTTGTAGTATAGTTGGTTATCTGTACAGAAGCCTGCCATTTCATTTCACATAACTTTAACAAAACACCTATTATATTATATTCACTGGCTCAGGTCTCCAGAGCCAGACCAAGACCTAGTCCTTGTCCCTTGCTTCATGATGCTCTTACGAGAATTCAAGCTTCTCAAGTTACTGAGCCTGTGCCCAAGAAAATGTGGACACTTGCCATGAATATTGATCCTTACCTTTCACCTCTTCTCCTCTACTCTTTCAGTTTCCTCTCTCTGGAATGCCTTTTCTTTCTTCTAATTGAAAGACTGTATTAAATCTTAGGTACCAATTCAAATTCTGCCTCCCACTTAGAATCATGGTCTCTAATTTGATATGGGTTTCTTTCTTTGAATTCTAACTTTTTTTTGTACTTCCCTTATGTTACTTAGTATGTTTAACATTAATTAGATTTGTATTTTGTTTTTTCTTTGCTATCTAAGTCTATAGTTTATATATGGATTTACCCAGCATGGTACACATAGCAAATAATCCATGAACATTTGTTTAATCCAATGGAACAACTTAACTCATAGTAGGAAGGCCCTCATCCCCTTTCACCAAAACATCACTTATTCATACTGATTCACATAAGCCATCTGTTAATAGAAAAGTACCAGGTGTGTTCTATTTGTGAAAAGGTACTGAGTATAATTTATTTCTTCTCTTTTTTGTTGTTGAAAGTTTTTTTACATAAAAACTTAAGCAATACTTTGACTTCCCAAACTTGAAATATGTAGCTTCTGATTGTTGTTTATTTCATCCTCAAGTTTCTTGACATAACTGTCTGATTTTATCACCTTATTTTCTCCAGTTTTTAAACCAAATCTTAATTTTTAAGCCTACTAGTACTACTATTTTTATGCCAATATCATCCTTTATTCATACACAGATGATTTTTTTTAGAAGACAACTTTGTTTTTCATCAATAAAAATTCATTTAGAAGAGAATTGGCACATGCATATGTTTTACTTTCAGTATCAAACTTGGCATTACCTCCTGGGGTTGGCAGTCCCTACTATGCTTGCCTTGTCATCTGCCATTATGTGCTCTCATAGTACAGCCAACACCTGTGACCATACAAAAGACCATACACAGCAGCTGCAGGACTCAGATGTCCATGCTGAAATAAATTTCTAAAGCTGAAATATTTGGATCTGTGACTGGTTCTTTTTTTTTTAATATCCTTTCAGGAACTGTTAGGACTGCCCAGTGCTGTATAGTGTTATGTGTTAACTGTCTAGGATCTGCTTACTCTATATTTTCTTTGACTGACTCTGATTTAAATTAAAGGGAGAGGTCCTCATCGGCAGCATAATGGAGTGGTTAAGGGCAGAGATTTTTAATCCAAACTGCCTGCACTTGAAGCCTGGATCTGCTACTTCTTGTGTGATCTTGGATGAGTTTTTTAACCTCTATGGGCCCCAGTTTTCTCATATGAAAAACTGAAATTATACCACCTACCTCATTAGAATGCTACAAAGATTAAATACATTTACATATGGAAAGCTTTTAGAATTGTATTGCACATGGAAAGTACTATATAAGTGCTTGCTATTATTATGAGATCATAAATTCTTTAAGAACTTCAGATATTACTTAAAAGCATCTTTTTCATAATATCTATGATCAATCTTCTCCCCTGCTCATAGTTTTTAATTTTAATTTTCATTTTTATGGCATATGATTCTTATTTCTCCAAAACATGCACAAGGAGTCTTTAAAACATACTGGGCTAACCTGGTAAATTTAGAACAAAACATGCTAGAGATTTCCTCTCCTTTTTAGGCATCTTTTAAGAACATAATATACACCTTTTTTTTTTTTTCTTAAATCTTTTCAGGGACTGTTGGGACTTCCCAGTGCTGTATAGTTAACTGTCTAGGACCTGCTTACTCTACCATCCATCATCTGTGTATGGATAAAAAATGATATTGGCATAAAAATAGGAGCACTAGTAGGTTTAAAAATTAAGATTTGGTTTAAAAACTGAGAAAATGAAGTGATAAAATCAGACAGTTAAGTCCTCTGTCATAATGGTTACTAACTGTTAAATGCTAAAATAAAACATACATATTTTCCTTGTTCAACTATAGACAACTTAGTAAGTGATAAAAATGTCAGATACTCCATGAATTCCATGCATGTCCTAGAGGCCAAGCATTCCTGATCATTTATTAGCAGGCTTTAGGCCCCCCTGACCACCCTGCCCCATAACTATTAAGTGATCGTGTATTCTCCAGTACTTTGTTGCTTTCATCATTATTGTTTCCCATTTTTAAATTCACTTATCAAATTTCACTTGACAAATATATATGAAGCACTTCTTATGTGCCAGGTACAATCTAGATCCTGAGAATACAGCAGCAAATAAACAAACTAAATATCCTGTTGTAACACAGCCTACCTGAAATGTAATAGAACATAAGATGATACAATATGTTGTAGATAATAATAAAGCAAGAAAGGACAATAGGGAATATCAGGATGAAGAATGATGGTGGTCACAGAGGGCCACTTTGAGAAGGTAACATTAAATAACCTTGGAGAGGAAGCAGTGAGGTCTTCTTACACATGTGGCAAGAGTATTCCAGGCAGACCAAAGAGCATGCACAAAGGCTGTGGGATAGGATGTGGCATCATAAGAACTTTTATTTTACACTGAATGAGCTAGGAAACCACTGGGCAGCTTCAAGCAGAGGGATAATCTGATGGTCAGTAAGAAACCTGCTCACAATCCAACTTGAAGATGATGGTGCCTCTACCTTTAGTCCACTTCTTAATTGAATTAGTAAGTGTGCAAGTTGTCAAACAAAACTAAGCCATATACACAGGCCCAGTCAAGATGTTAGAAATAAGTCTAAACTCATTCTAAAGTTAAAAGTACTGTTACTACATTGCAATCATTCCAAATTTAATATCCAAAGTTCATATCAATAATGCAAAACATAAGGCATTAAAAAAAAAACACAGAAATTATGACCTGAGATACGTGAAAATTCATTATTTTATGTAGAAATTTACTTCAACTACCATGCACAGATAAACAGTAGAAACTTCTAAATGCTTGAGATGCCTTTGGGAAATAGTTTTTTTTTTTTCATAGACATATCTCTTATATGAAAGCAAACAATTGATATTCAGCGTAAACCCTAGTTTGATATTTTACACTAGTGGATTTGATTAGGCTTGTAATTCTATGGTAGCCTTAAAAATGGGAAATATCATTCTTTAAGTAGAATGGCTTGAGTTCTATTTACCCAGTAATTGAAAGCAATATTTAATCATTATTGTTAAAGAAAACTAATGCTTTGTTAGGTCTAGTGTAAACATCTACATTTACATTATGGATTTACAGTCCTGTTTCCATGGCATCCATAGTCACCCCCTTGCATAAATCCTGAAATAAACTTTACATATATTTATTGAGTTGCTTTTATGAATAGTTTTGAAAAGGCATTTTAATATTATGGAAATTCCCTTTTCTTAGTAATGAAACACTAACCTAGTTATCTTTTTCACATAAGACAATTCTATGGAAGCAATCAGTTTTCAATGAAGGTTCTAAGTTAAGGGTTGAAAGCTTCTCTAAGTTAAGGGCTGGCCAGCTAGAAAATACTACAGGCTGTATTGTATCTGTTGCAGCTACTCAATACTGCTGTAGAAGTAGAAAAGTAGCCATAAATAAATGTAAATGAATGAGCATGGCTTTATTCCAATAAAACTTTTTTTGCAGAAAGGCTGTTGGGCAGATTTTTTCCACAGGTTGTAGTTTGCTGATCTGTATTTTAAAGGTTTGGAATGAAAACCTGTGGACCCAGGAAGATTTGAAGTTTGCTGATAAGCTCTAGTCATTGTGTGTGCTCAAAGGCATAGTCTCAGACTTGATGCTATCTATGAGCTTCAGCATCATCCGTTCCACATTTGTTTCAACTTAGCTGCTCATTTTCTCATCAGTGATTTCTTGAGCAATATGCTGGCAGGGCTTCTTCAAACTCACTCACTCTGATTTGTCTAATGTAGATGACTCTTCAGTACTTTAACGCTTGCTATCATTGTTGATGCAATTCTATTGTTGTTATTGTTTAAAGTATTACTCTATGTCATTTTAATCGAAATATCTGAGTACAGAATTACAGTTTGGAATAGGAGTATTTCTCTATGTCAGATCAGAAAAACCCTGATTATTTCATTATCTGTTCCACTTTACACTTTGTATTAATCTGTACTGAGTTTAGCTGCATAATGGCTTTTGCTAAGTTGGGCTGCTGTTTCAATTCAATTTTTGATATTATACTGCTTCAATGCTCTCTTCCTTCTGTGGGCAAATCTTAGACCTGTATAGACATATGGCTGAAGGCATCTTTGGTCAGATACTTCTAGTCACATACTACTTGGCTATAGTAACATCTGGTCCAATGGATAGTGCTGACCTCATTCTAACAACTACTAATGGTTGTTAACTAATTGATCTCTTGGATCTAGTAAGGGTAAATCTACCTTGTTCCCATGTTTTTGGACAAGAAACAATAATTTCCAGTCTACATGTTGCTAAAAGGACTATTTTTTTAAAAAAGTAAAAAATTCCCTTTCTATTGCTTTTTTTTCTTTTATAAACTACCTGCTTTTTCCTGGCTACAGTAATGTGAAGGTAACATAAACAATATGGAAGAACACAACTCGCTCTCAAATTTGTCATTTTAGTTCAACAACCATTTTGGTCATTTAAAATCTGCTAACTCTTCAATATATTATATATAGTTCCTATGTAAATCAATACAGATTTTCAGGCTGGGAGTAGGGAGGTCTCTTTCTATTATAAATTTACTTTAGAAGGGTATTTTTAAGACTGATAGGCATGTAGACTCTATGGTTCCTTATACCATTTATTTCCTATACAATTGAGTGAAAACAGAAATAATGTAATGTATTAGAATAAACTTCACAACATAAAATAACTAAAACGATTCAAATAACAAATATTGCAGGTCAAAATGTGAATATAAATTAACATAATTCATCATTTTTAATAGTAAGTTACAGAAAAAATAATCTCTTAGAATGCATCAGTGACAAAATTTCAGTGTTACTTTCTGATTCTATGTACTGTCTGTTTCTGAATTGGCCTTTTAAGATTGTGTTTGGGTATTTTAAGATACTTACAAATAGAAGAGCGTTTTAAATTAGTCATAGTTCAAGTCTTTTTAAAGTGAGAATTGATAGAAATCTTACATATCTGTTGCTAAAGTCCATAAGACTAAACAGTTCCCTATGAAGTGACAGAGAATAATGTGTACTCACATAAAGTACCCATGGCATGGAATCCTTTTGGCAGGCTATCATCTGGCAAGCACACAAAAGGTCCAGAGAGGAATGTCCCTCACAAAATTCTTGCATCGACCTTCCAAATGGAAATGACAGATTGCTGTACGGATAGGAGTTTAAGCTGTTTTTCTCTTGTAGAGGATGCTTATTTGTTATGATTTTAATCTGGCATCTACCAAAACAGAATGAAACCCTTAAAAGAAACCTTGGAAAAGGGTAAGGATGTAATCTTTTTTATGCTTATGACTACTGTCTTTAGATACTAAAATCTTTGCATGTTACCAGATGGTAGACCTTATCATTCGAAGGAAAAAAAAAATAAAAATCTTTTAGACTATTGTCATCAGTTTAATAGATCTTTTTTATTCTGCCATGAATAGATGAATCTAGTTACATTACAGGCTTTTTTTTTTTGAGACGGAGTCTCTCTCTGTCGCCAGGTTGGAGTGCACTGGCGTGATCTCAGCTCGCTATAACTTCCGCCTCCTGGGTTCAAGCGATTCTCCTGCCTCAGCCTCTGGAGTAGCTGGGACTACAGCCCTGTGCCACCACACCCAGTTAGTTTTTGTATTTTTAGTAGAGACAGGGTTTCACCATGATGGAGAGGGTGGTCTCGATCTCTTGACCTCATGATCCGCCTGCCTTGGCTTCCCAAAGACATTACAGACTTAAAAAAAATAGCTTAAATATACAGTGGTACAGAGCCAACACAGAACCCTAATGAAATCTTAATGAAACACTGTCATCACACCCACATTGCCAACTTCCACCTCCTTATGCTTCCCATGTGCAAAAGGTTTTAATCAAACCAGACTTCTTACCCTCTGCAAAACTCCACGAACTTCTTCATCTCCTTGCTTTGGTTTCTGCCACTTGCTCTACTTGGGAGTGCTCTCTTCTCTCACTCCCATTTCTTCTAGAAAATTATATTTCTTGAGACCCTTCTTTTCCTTCTTCAAAGAGTATTAAACTCTCCTACCACTTTGAACCCAATATTTACCCATGCCACATTTTTATTTTGTATCTCTTACTCAACTTAGGTTAGCACCATGTATTAACCCACCAAGCACTGAAACATGGCTCCTCAATATGATCAAAAAATTGCATCTCTGACATTGATCTCAAAAACCCCTTTATGCCATTTTGCTATTGTATAATCTGTTAAGATGAGTTAAACAGTTCATCTATGTATTAGCATGTTCTCACACCGCTAATAAAGACATACCCGAGACTGGGTAATTAATAAAGGAAATGGGTTTAACTGACTCACAGTTCCACATGGCTGGAGAGGCCTCACAATCAAGGCAGAAGATCAGGGGACGTCTTACATGGCAGGAGGCTAGAGAGCATGTGCAGGGGAACTTTTCTTTGTAAAACCATCAGATCTCATGAGATTTATTCACTATCTGAGAACAGCATGGAGAAAACTCATCCCCATGATTCATCACCTCTCGACAGGTCCCTCCCACGACATGAGGGGCTTATTAAAATTCAAGGTGAGATTTGGGTGGGGAGACAGAGCCAAACCATATCAATATATGACACAAAAAATGCTCAAAACAAAAACAAAAACACTTGTGGCAAGTACATATTTCCAAAACAGATAAATACTATATAGGATAGAGATTTGGCTAATGTTGTGGTGAATCAGAAGGATATTCTATTCACTGACTAATTAGAGACAAAACCAACCAGAAAACAACTGTCAGAAACATTATTACCTGACTAAACAAAAATTTATCAATTTATACTTTAAATATTAAGACTTCTCAGGCTGGGAGTGGTGGCTCGTGCCTGTAATCCCAGCACTTTGGGAAGCTGATGCACGTGATCAGTTCAAGATCAGCCTGGTCAACATGGTGAAAGCCTGTCTCTACTAAAAATGGAAAAATTAGCCAGGCATGCACCTGTAATCCCAGTTACTCAGGAGACAGGCATGAGAATCGCTTAAAACTGGGAGGCAGAGGTTGCAGTGAGCCAAGATTGCACCACTGTACTGCAGCCTGGACAATAGAGTGAGACTTAGTCCCAAAATAAATGAAAGAAATAAAAAATATTAAAACTTCTCAAAAGATTATGAGCAAGGGATATCTTGGGGGGTTGTATATGTGCTCACACATGGGTGGTAACACTGCTTATCCATGTAATTGGGAAATCGCTTCTAACACATTAGTGAATTTTCAATTTAACACAGGCTAACCTTTTAAACAATCACACAATATTTAAAGATTATAGCTTTTCTTATGGAAATCTGTACACATACTGAAAACTACTGCTGATGGGCAAAATCTGGCCCACCACTTGTCTTGTCTTTGTATAAAGTGTAAACTATGAATTGTTTTTACATTATTTAATGTTTGGGGCAGCAGAGTGGGACAAAGAAGAGTAGCATTTTTTGACACATAAACATTTGAAATTCAAATTTCAAATTTGACAGTGAAAACATAAAAATAAATGTTTATATATATATATATATAAATATATGGAAACGTCAATAAATGAAAATGCCTGTGTTCTAATAAAACTCTGTTTATCAAATAGAGTTTTATCAAATAGAGTTTTATTAAAACACAGGCATTTTCATTTATTTATATGTTGTCAATGTCTACTTTTCACTGTCACATTGGAGTTGAATTGACAGAGGTAATTGAGTCCTAGCTCTGTCACTGACTGCTATGTGAGTTTGGGCAAATTATTTAAACGCTCTAAGTGTTAATTAACTCAGGAATAATACAGAATAATAATTATATTTGCCTTTAGAGATTTTGGAAAATTAAATATGTCAACAGACATAGTAAGGTACCTAGTGCATAGTGGTGCCAAAAAGATATGTTTAAAACATAAGGATGCCGGAAAATTGAAAATAAAAAAATGGCAAAAGATACACTTTTGACAAACATGAGCCAAAAGAAAACATGAGTAGCTATGCTAGTAGAAAAAAAAAAGACCTCAATACAAAAAGCATGACAAACAAGAGAGGCGTTCATTACCTAGTCTAAAAATGGTTCAATTTACCTGGAAGATACAAAAAATTTCAAAATACTTGTATCAAAGTATATCTGACATTAAGTAAAAATTTATAGAACTAGAGTAAGAAATTGACAGATCTGTGACCAAGGTGGGAGATTTCCTTGTACTTTTCTCAATTAGGTCAAGCAGTCAGAAATTTAATAAAGATGTAGAATATTTGAACAAATGTAACCCCAATATAGGTTCTGCACTGCATTTCAACCTTAATTGTGCATTGTGATTATATAGAACCTTGCAGCTAAAAATCAGAAATAACTATTCTTCTAAAGCTCCTATGAAATATTGTTAAAATTGACCATGTACTCAAACATGAAAAAAAAAATCCCAAAGAGTTTTAAGGCTTAGTATGAGAGAACACCTTCTTCTGACCAGAATCTGTTGAATACTTCATAACAGTGCATGCTATGTACCTTAACAAACAGGACACAAGAAGTGAATGAAAAAGCATGAATAGGCCTTAGAATCATGAAAGAAATGGAAGTATTGGTTAAAAAGCCTTTACAGAGTTTATGCACAAATAATTTAAGACATGTTCTACTAAACTTTTGAGAAGATAATTTGAGCATTATGCAAACTCATCTGGAAAACAGAAAAATATGTTATATTCTGCATCATATTCTGGAAGGCCAATATAACCTTGCTACAAAATTGTCAAGTACATTAGTATAAATAAAAATTATATGTCTAAGGAACAACATTCCAAAAAAGTATTATTAGCAGATAGTTCACTGTGGCAAGTCCATAGAACCTGGATTTGAGGAGGGCGGTACTGGGACCAAGGAGAAATGTTGGTTGATGTGCAAGAGTGAAGAGTCCCAGAACAAGGGCGGCAGTAGTTAGAATGCAGAGGAGGAAATGCATTTAGGATATTTTTAGGTGATATACATTTGGCAGGATTAATGATTAGTTGGATATGATTGCATGAAGGGAAAACATGGAGTAAAGAAGGCTCCTATATTTCTAGGGCATGCCACCCTCTAGGATAGAAAATGAACGAAAAGAATTGAGGAAGCAATGAGCCAAAAGAAGCAATAATTCACTCTTGAAATAATGAGTTTTGAGATACAAATGGGATATCCAATAGTTACTATGTAAATGAGTTTGGCCCAGGGGGAGAGGATTGAGTTCTAAATACAGATTTTGAAGTCATTGTTATATAAGTGGAATTGAGACCATGTGATTCATTCGTTCATTCATATTTATTAAGTGTGACTGTATGGGGGCACTATTCTTGTTCAATGAGCAAGACAGAGTCCCTACTACGATAAATCTGAAAAAGCCTGATGATGAAGACATAATTAGACAAATAGTTAGAATAAAGTGTTTGATAGAGATAATATAGATGCTATGGGAATGCACAGAAGGGGTTTTAACTCACTTGAGGGTAAATGTGTGGAAGAAGACTTCCAGAGGAAGTTATGCTCAGATCCAAATGGTGAATAAGAGTTACCCAAGAAAAAGGTTGAAGGAATGGCATTTGCAAAGCTGTCAAGGCAAGAGGAAGAACTCAGTGTGCTAAAACCTTTAGAAAAATCATTTCATCTGGATCTTGGTGTTTCAGGGGGAAGTGGGCTTTGAAATTAGCTGGAAGAAACAATCAGGAGACAGATTGTGCAGCATTTTTTAAATTTGGACTTTATATGAAGAGTAATGAGAAGTCATGAAATCATTCTAATTAAGAACATGACATATGTAGTTTGTATTGAAGAAGTTTACAGAGTCAAAATAGCTGAAGATAGAGCCCAAGTAAATGTCAGCATTTTAGGAGCAATCAGAGGAAGGGACGTTTATGAATGAAAAGGAGAATAATTTATCACAAATTTATGTTTGTATTTGTTTCTTCATGAATTTAGCAGTAGCAATCAGAAACGTGTATAAGGTTTATATCTTATATTTTATAACATAAAATATTAACCAAACACCTTGATTCATGGTTACGAGTATTAAAATAATAAATATTTATTAGAGTTTAAAAATAAATTATTAGCATATTAATGATGATGAAGACAATAAAAGAGCAATAGTTATAACTTAATACATTTTTTACTAGTGCCAGGAACGTATAAGTACTTTGTATGAAACACATAGTGACCCAGTAGATTTGATTATTAATACTATTTTTTCAGACTAGAAAACTGAGATCTCATGATGTTAGGGAAATTATCCAAGGTCAAACATGTAATAAGTGGTAAAGCTGTATTTGAATTCAGGCACTTCACATTGCAATATTATGACTGTCCTATACTGACAACATCTGGGCTATAGAACTGAAAATTTCTATTTGATGTAAAATAGAAAATTTCCATTTAACAATCAAAATATTGACAAGTTTGTCATAATTCCAACTATAAGGAATTTATACATTTACAGTTATACAGTTACCCCTGACCTTCCCAATTCCACCTCTATCTGAAAGACGTTTTTAAGAAGTAGTTGATATCTGTAATTTTAATTTGTTGTGAACTGATGTCATTATGCTATATTCCTTGGAGATATCTGCCTTGTCATCCTCCTAGATTACTTATGAATTGGGGTTTAAGGGTTTTTAGGAATCTTATTAGTCTCCAGAGAAACAGAAGCAATAGAATATATACAGACACATAAAAAGGAATTTATTATAAGAAACTGGCTCATGCAATTATGGAGGCTGAGAAATCCAATAATCAGTAGTACCAGTAGAACCAGTGGTGAAATTTCAGTCTAAACCTGAAAGCCTGAGAACCAGAGGAACCAATGACATTAAGTCTCAGTCCAAGTCCTAAGGACTAAAATTCAGGGGATGAATGTCATAAGACCTGAGAAACAAGAGGACCAATGTCCAAGGGCAGAAGATTGATGATCCAGCTCAACCACAGAGAACAAATTTACTCTTCCTCCAACTTTTTGTTCAATTTAGGCCTTCAATGGATTGGATCATGCCCACCTACACTAGTAGGAAGTATCTGCTCTACTCAGTCTACCACCTAAAGTGCTGAACTCTGCTGGAGGCAACCTCACAGACACTTTCAGAAACTATCTTTTACCAGCTATCTAGGCATCCCTTAGCACAATCAAGTTGAAACATAAAATTACCTATCACAGCATCCATATCTGGTAAAAGAGAAGGACAGATGTTCCCAGTGAGCCTGAAATCATGTTGCCTAGCTACTCAGTACTCTAGGTTCCTAAGAAAGGAGGAGAAAATGGGAAAGAACAAAATAATATTTGGTATTACAATGCAATACGAAGGAGAAGAGTATTGGTGCTGTGAACCCAAAAAGAAAATAGGAGAGTTCCCTGGAGTGATTTATAGAGACTTATTTTGGAGGGAATAAAAGGCATGCCATTTAAAGGTGTTTCATGCCTCTTACTCTTCATTTGTTCCTTTTTCTGTTACTTGAATCTTAACTTTTTTTTTTGCAAGAGGATTCAAGGCAGTTGAAAAATAAAAGATATACACTAAAATCCAAAAAATAGAAATAAAATAATAGGATCTATCTCTTTTCCTGCACAAACATACTACTCTTTGCATCCCCTCATCACCTCTTGCATTAGCTTTAGTATGCAATCGCAGCACATGCATATTTTACCACCCAGGACATCATTCCCCAGGTTTTGGAAAATATGTTATACAATATATGGAATATGTGTTTGTAAAAAAAATGCTAACAAGAAACAACACAGACCAAAGGAAACAAGCCAAAGGAAATTTTTCTGCTCTATGCTTTGCCAAAGACATCTCTTCTAGGAACAATTTACATAATATTATAAAATTTATTGAGATATTAGATACAAGATATTTATGAGCCTCTAAAATAATACCACAAGCTTCCGTAGCACTGATGTGAGCAAAACACTGAGCATTAAGCATTAAAAAGAGTCAGGATTACATAAAACAAGGTAATTGTCAGCCATGGCAGACTCTGGACATGATATCAAAATCGCTGGCCCTCATAACAGCTTTGAAAAATACCAGCAATGTTTACTAGAAATTAAAAAGTATTTGTATTCTGTTCACCTCTCCCTCAATCATAAATTCATCTTGGTACATGGGGTGTTAGGAATGGCCATAAACACATCATTAACATTTAAAAATCTGGGCAACACACATAGGGAAAAAATATACTCCTTTGAAAAAGATGTATTTCAAATGGGAAAATAACCATTGCTTATATTAAACATATTGAAATTGATGTCTTTTTCACTCAAAGAATTGATATATTTATTTAATTTAAAAAATTAAAAGTTTTCTATTACCAGAAAAATTGATTTTTAAACACTTTCTAAATATTTAGTTTGATTGGGTCTAAGTAAAAATGTTATCTCTAAGCCTACTCAACATTTTTTTGTGATAAGAAAATTACATTTAATTCAAGTAACATCTCTCCCAGTCAGTTTTTCATTTTGGCTGTTCTATTAGCTATTTGGTCTATTAAAATATGACACTATTAATCAAAAATGAATTATATTATTAGTTATTAAGGCACTAAAATTGTTTGATACCTGTTGCCACGCACTTCACTAGATTAATTCATTAATTCAGTTGGTATCCATAGCATGCCTCTCAGGGGTTACTATGCTAGACAAAAAAGGTAAATGTAATAAGAAACAGTGATTACTGGAGAAACACAATTCTGGGGGAAGAAAAGATATGTAAATGTATATACAACGCAGTGTTAAAATTATTAGCGAAAGTGTTATGCACAGGTTGCTCAATAAGTTCTTGTATAGTAAAATATGAGTCAATAAAGAGATTTAAAAACTTCACTCATAGTGAAATATGTTATTTTGTATGAGCTCGATGGTTAGATGTGTTAGTTGTCCAGTATGGTAGCCATGGCTATTTAAATTTAAGTTTATTGAAATTAAATAAAACTAAAAATTCAGTTTCACAGTTGTATAAGTCATATTTTAAACCCACAATAGCTTCATGTGGTAGAGATAACCATATTTGATAACTCAGATTACAGAATAATTCCATCATCACAGAAAGTTCTCTTGGGCAGTGTGGGTATGGTGGAACTAGTTTACTGATTATCTCATTAAAGTTTGTAGTTAAGTGATGTTTTCTAATTGTTTTTCCAAAAGAGGCAATTATCTTTTTGGAAAGCAGTTGTGTTCCAAATTAAAATTTTAAAGTAT
The DNA here is from genome assembly GCA_036589455.1 of Ateles fusciceps. Classification (NCBI taxonomy): domain Eukaryota; kingdom Metazoa; phylum Chordata; class Mammalia; order Primates; family Atelidae; genus Ateles; species Ateles fusciceps. Next base: position 3,273,899 of record JAZHEH010000479.1, on the reverse strand, counting down.
TAGGCTATACGTCAAAGGCAAATTTCTGGTTGTAAGTACAGTGTTGTGTAGTATTTCCTAATGAAGTCATAGCACCAGAGTTAATTCATTTTCAGTAGTGTGTTGCTCATCATTGACTTCTCAGTATCTATTAAGGTGTCTGATACAAATTGAAAAATAAATACTTATTGAATGTTAAATGAATAAATTGAATAAATAAATGAATGAATGCTTTTTTTTCTTCGTTGAGAGGTAGTCAAATGAACAGAAGCAGGTTTTCCTGCTGATAAGATCAGGTATGCCATGTGCTACCTTTCTGTTTCTGTTCACCATTTGCAGGTAAGAAACTGAATATCTGAATTAAAAAATAAAATGAAATCTTAAAGATAATTTGAAAAAACCTTAAATATAATGCAATTAGTTTTTTTAAAAACAGATACAGCCAAAAGCACAACATAGGCAAGTTCATACAGCTAATTCATAACAGATCATAAGACCTCTATCATAGCAAATAGACGATCATTCCTTTAATTGCCGAAATTCAACATAAAAACAGTACTCCAAGGAAGGACAGAGTAAGCTCTTGTATTTGAAAAAGTGTTTTGGCACTGTTGGGATTTAGATACCAGAATGACTGAGCAGCCCAACAAAATATCTTATTCCAAAATACGGATTTATAATGCATCGGAGAACAATGCTCCATTCAAGTTGGTAAAGAAATTCAGTCATTAGGGCAATTACTTAAAATGGAAAAAAAGTTTAGATAATCAGTTCATGATAACAATACAGGAGGAAAGAAAAGTACCAAAATATACCAAAAAGCACCAAAAGAAATGATAGTATTTCACTTAGTATCTTATTTCTTTACACTTGGTTTTTGTATATTATTTTTTAAATATTTTGATTTTAATGATGTGTGTAATTATTTGAAATCTTCTTTTTTCTCTTTATGATGTGAAAATGTGAATCACTCTTGGCTGACTATGTTTATAATGAGTTAATAATCTGTTCGTACTTCAGTTGGTGAGAGTGATACATAATTATAAGCACAGTATCTAAGAGGAAATAAATAGGATTTATGATCTTAAACTTATAAAATGAGCACTACAATTTCTAAGGGAGAAAAACTTATTCTCCTGCTTTGAAAATGCTCAATTAAGATCAAGAATGCTGGGAAGCATGATGGTATCATGGCAGGGAAAGCCATCTGAACATCAAGAAACAGCCATTTTCCTGACATGTTATTTTTTGGTTCAGGCAATTGCTTCTTGAAATAAAGATGTCTGTTTTGAAGTTGAGTTGGTAATTACTATAGGTGACAATATAAAGAACTAGTTATTCATTCTGAAGCAACAACTGAAGAGAACAAAGAAATTCTAGAAATTGCATCAATTGGTTAGAAGTAGAACAGTTAAATTCTAGGATGACTACATGCAAAAAATAGGCTTTGCACAGCAAGCCAGGAAACAGGTTAAAGGCTTACAAGTCACCACTATTAGAAGAAGTCATGGCTGTACCATGATGGGTTTAAGACTCTGCAGGCAGAAAGTTAATGAGACAAAGATTATTTAAATAACCAAGTATATTTCTGCTTATAGCAGAGAGATCTCTTGGTAGGAGGTAATGGGAATGACTCCAGTTTGGAGCATCTGACTTGTTATACAGGAGCAAGGACCTTGGGAAGTATAAACGGATACAAAAGCCAAGTGCCACTTTAATCCCCGTTCTGTGTCCCCACCAATGCATGAATTATACCTACAACCCTCTCCTTGCAAGAAATGGATTTATACAGGGACATAAAGAAAAAGTGAGACACAGGTCCCACTGGTATTTCCATGAGAATAAGTCATAAAATAAGCATCTTCTACTGAGGGTGAAGAACTGGACTATGTTATAATGAACCATCTCTTCTATATCCTGATATATATTTATTGACATTATGATGCAATATTCAGTGTCCTCTTGCTTAAGGATTTTTCCAACAGTTAGAAACGAATAGAGTGTTGTTTTCTCTAATATGTAATTTATCCCCCTAGGATGCTTTCGATTGTAAACTAATAACAGATAATAGTAGGCAATATAAGTAGATTCCGGTATTTCCAAATGAGAATTAAAGTATGCTGCAACCTTATAGAAAATATGATGATGATATTGAATTTGCTGAGCTTATTTCTGAAAGGGAAATTTACTAAGAATACCAATAGAAATTACGTACTAGCAACACCATTGGTGTGACATCTTAAATGACATTGTTTGCACTGAATTAAAAATGTAAATTTTAGTGATAAAGATGAATTCATTTCATGGGTTTTCATCTATGAATATTGGAAATTATACTTTGGATTCTGGAAGGTGGATTATATCTTCAAAAGTTTGAAACAAATCTTTTGAAAAGATTTAAGGATATTTATTATACTTACTTCATAGATAGAAAAGGCCATTTATCACCCTTACCCATTTTATAGACAGAATTCCATTCAAGAATATTCTTAAAATACTGCCTATTACAACCTTTATTTTAACTTCCTACCTTTTCATACTCTTAAACCTTAAGAAGAAAAGGACTGAAGAGAGAACCCACAGATGGTCCCCTAATGTTTATTTTTTAAATACAGTATGTTGCTATGATTCTAGTCACTAAATAAAAAACAGAATTGGAAAACATGCATGAGAACTCCTTAAGTTGTTCCTCCAGCTGAAAAATACAGCTGTATCAACCACTGAACAAAATATATGGATTGTTAATAATGCAATATGTGAGTTATTCACCTTGTCTCTCCCACACACAAGGGATCACTTATTAATCTTTCAAAACTGGTAAAGTGAAATGTTGCCAGCAAGCGTAGTCTTACTGCCAAACTTCTATCATCACTATCATGGCCCTTCAATTACTCACTTAGAGTTTTGTATTTCAAACTCAACATTATGGCTCAATTATTTTAATATGTTCCAAAACATTAACTCATTTGCCTCTGGAGCAAAGTAACATCTTTATGTAACAACTGTACCTGAAATATCAACATAGAAATTTTTTTAAAAGTAGTTATTGTGAAATTATGAAATATGTATTTGATCTTTCTCTCTGTTTCTGGATTTACAGTTACTAAAACCCCTGGAATTTCTAGGGACAGAAGATTGTCTCTAGTATACTAATGAGAAAGCTGGTGGTTGGGGGCCCTTAGATAGCTCCAAGATGGGAGTTTGTTACCAAAAGATGAAGGCAGGATCAGAGGGTTGGGACTTTCAGCCCCATACACCAACGTCTGGGGAAGAAAGAGGGACATGAAAGTTAAGTTGGTCAATGGCCAATGATACAATCAGTTATGCCTACACAACGTAGCTTTCATAAAAAATGAAAGGACAAAGGTAGGAGGGCTTTCAGATAGCTGAAAATGAGGAGATTCCTGGAGGGTGGCTCACCTGGGAAGGACATAGAAGCCCCACACTCCTTTTCCCACACCTCTCCCCATCCATTTCTTCCATTTGTCTGTTCATCTGTATCCTCTATAATATCCTTTATATAAAGGAGGAAATGAAAGTAAAGTGTTTTTCCTAAGCACTGAGATCTTTGCTTGCAAATCAATTGAACCCAAGGAGAAGGGTCACAGAACCCCAATTTATAGCTGGTTGGCTTCCAAAGTAAAGTGCAGTCTTGTGGGGGACTGAGCCTTCAACCTGTGGGATCTGATGCTAAATAACTCCAGATAGATACTGTCAGGATTGAATGGAAGTAGAGGTGTGCTCTGGAGGGTCTGCTGGAGGGTCACTTAGCTAGAGTATGGCAATAACTTCCACACATGCTGGTGACCAGAGGTCACAGAAATATTCTTTGTTGATTGTTGTGTGAGAGCAGGAAAAGCACTTTGGTTTGTTTTTCTTATTCACATAGTTATCTTAACTTCAGTGAAGTTACAGAGCATGGTTTGTTCATGAGTAACCTTGTCAATCTGAAGCTTGTTTAACTAGAAATTTTTTCCCAGAGTCAAGATAAAAATACACATCAACAATTTTCTAATTTTAGTGATTAATTAGAGATCAAAACAATTTGCTAAAAATCCCAAGTCATGTAAGGTCATTTCACATTGAAAATTAGAGTTTTGCTGATGGAGATAAAGAAACTGGACTCACCCCCTGTCTGTGTCGTACAGGAAGACAAAACAGTTCCATTCGTAATGATCCAAGAGACTCAAGAGTGCTCCTCGTAATGAAGGTCTTAGTTGCAGCACAAACTGGCTCTCCCCCCTCAGTAGGAAAACTTGGTGTGATGAGGGAGATATGTAAGGCGCTGCAGAATGAGGTCAAGGTATGTACCGACCTCTTATCATAGAGTCCAAAAATGGCAAATACTCCTCTAGAATACTGGGAACAGACTGAAACAACAAGAAGAAAACACCACAAACTATTAGCACACTAAAACTGTTGACTTTAAAGTCTACATTCTAGAAAATTAAAAAAATAAAAATCACTGAATCATTGGATCTGTTAGGAATATAAGATAAAGAGTAAAAGCAAAGTGTGCAAATTGCACAATTGATTAATTAATTCTTGTGTTTGTACTAAAAGCCCTGTATTGAGTGACGCTGATCTGAATTAAAATTCTACATTAAGAAGCTGATTTCATTAAAGGGAAATTTGATTAAAATAAAATAATACATGGCCTTCCATGATAATGTGGCAAATCCTATGCTAGAGAACTTTAGGTGTGACAAATCCAAAATTGATTTTTGTATTTTCTTCTTACATGCAAAAATATAACAATGTATGTTTGAAATTTTTGAGTATTAATTGAAGGAACATTTATAATACCTTGTTTGCCCTCTTGCCTAAACTATAAGCATATACTTTCTATTCTTGAATTGGACTATATTTTTCACTCTGCCTAAATTGTTACTTTTTGTTTGTTTGCTTGCTCTGGCAATTTCATTTTAATCACAATCTTAGAGTCTCCCTGAATCATGTTTGAAAACAGATTCTAGGCAGCTAGAAAGTCATTTTTGGCATATCTGAGAGGCTTAGTGCATTGGGGCCAGCTGCACATGTTCTAGGTAGATCAAAAAGTAAAGACATAGCAATTCCAAAACTCAACAGAACCAAGCCAAATAAAGTAAGAAGACCCAAGGGAAATAGGTACACAGCCTCACCTTGCCTTTCTTTGTTCATGTTCTCAGTTGCTACTAAAACCATGAGGCAACATCATAAATAGAAAAAGATTCTTCTAAAAATTATTTTCCAATCATGTTTTTATCACTTTTTTAACAGAACTGATTTCTGGTCCAAACTGGAGAGCCTTTTTCTAATTTATATTTTAAGGGACAGAAACCTACAAAGGAGATATTCTCTTTGTTTATACCATAAAGAAAGTCTGTTTGAATTCCAGATTCTTACACTGTATGACGTATGGCTAACAGTCCTATGTCTTCTTGGCTTATGCAGCTAGCTTGAGAAGTATTTAGGTCTATAAAATTTTTATGTTTTCTGATTTCAGTTACTAATCTTACTTGCATTAGCTATGAAAACATAATATGGTAAGAATTAAATGAGATTATGTAAAAGTGCTATGCTATGAGGACACAGGAGGTGATTAGTAAGTGGCCGATTTTAGCATAGATTTTCTATATGCACTTATGTAATTAAGAAGTTTTACATTTTAATAAGACAGTCAAAGGCTAAGTGAATAAAATACTACACTTAATTCAAAACCAAGAAAGGAGGTATTCAAATTCTAAATGGAAATACCATTTATTTTGATAGATATTATATTAGGGTTTATAAAGAAATTCTATCAAAGATGAACCATCAACTAATTCTATGCTCACCCAGGAACTAGAATTTGGTCCTACGAGAAGATTGACCAATATTGAAGGCTTGTTCTGACAACATGACTGGCTGGTATTTTCTTGCAAGACATAAGGAACATTCTAATTTAACCTTTGGGCATCTTAAGTTTAACTCAGTTCTTATAACTTAAGTGATCTAATAAGTCAAGTTGCTGCATCAGACCCTAATCAATAAGTGTTCCACCAAGGCTTTGGATGCAAGTATGTAAGTGGTGCACATTGAACACCAGTAGAACCTGGAGTTAACTTAGCTCCTTCATGTTTTCATTTTTCTTTCTTTTTTTTTTCTCTTTGAGACAGAGTCTGTCACTGTCACCCAGGCTAGAGTGCAATGGCAGGATCTCGGCTCACTGCAACCTCCACCTCTCGGGTTCACGTGATTCTCCTGCCTCAGCCTCCTGAGTAGCTGTGATTACAGGCACACACTACCACATCCAGCTAATTTTTTGTATTTTTATTAGAGATGGGATTTCACTATGTTGGCCAGACTGGTCTCTAACTCCTGACCTCGTGATCCGCCTGCCTTAGGCTGTCAAAGTGCTGGGATTACAAGTGTGAGCCACAGTGCTTGGCACACATTTTTTGTTCTACTGATTTTCTTAAAAACTGAGGGCCAACTCTCAAGCTTTACATGACAAATAATCTGGGTCAATTAATTTTTATTTTACTTTAGTGAAAAAAATAAATTGAGCTATAGAATTCAAATATAAGATTCCGGCTTTTTAGTTTGGTGCTGAAACTAAACACAAATTTTAATACTTGTCTAGAAAATGTAAACAAACACAATTTACCAGTCATGCACTTGCTTGTGCATATAGTGAATATTTACATAATCTTTTAAAGTATGCTTTAAAACCATACTATTTTCAAGCTTTGGCTTCTAAATTGTGTTTTTCTAGTAACCTCATACATTCCCTAGAAGTACTGATGTAGCTTTGTATGAAAACTTTTGATGAGATAGCATTGGGTGGGCAATGCTAGACCCCTTTTCTTGGTAGCCCTCCCTCCTACGCTCACGAAAATCCAAGGGCACTTCTGCTTTCACCTATTTTAAATATTGAGCAATTAACTGTATAAAATTTTATGTGCAAAGAGTATTACACTGCTAACGTTCAAAAACAATTGTACTATGCATAAAGTCCATCTGCTCTTTATTTCTATTATATTGTTTTCAATGTAATAATTACGATTTTTCACTATTCTAGTACTCACTATACTATTTAATATTTTAATATTAACAATATTTTCTGATATTGTATCATCTTCTCTTTGCTTTCATATTCATTTGCATCATCATACATATCATACATATCTATTTATTCCGCTTTTCATAGTTGTCTGTCATTCTTCCTCTATTCATATATAACTGAAACTATAGTCTCAGGCTAATAAATTTGCTTCTGATGTATTCTGTCACTCACATTCTACTTTCCCTTTGCAAATTTATAGCTGTAGTCTTATTCTTTTAACATTTATTTTTTCTATTTTATCTAGAACATAGGCTTGGCAGGTGAGGGTTATTGGGTGTTGTATATATGAGTATAGATTTTCAGTCAAATATTCAATGTTATTATATTGGTATGATACCTTGACAGTATATTTTATTTGGTTCAATAGATTCAGATTTTAAAATATAGTTATTTCCATATATAGTATTATAATCTAGCTTTGGAAACAGTCTTGAATCAAAATTTTGTTTGGCTGAATCTTATCTATTGTTGCTTAGCATATAAATAATTATTCAAACAATGAAACTTCTTAGATTATATAAGTAAATTCAAACACAAATTAATGAAAGTAAACTAAGCTGAATGTGAATGTGTTCAGAATACATAAAAGGGAAAAATCTGAATTTTTATGTTTTCATAAAATGGCAAAATAAACGAGAATTAATGCTTAGCCACTAAATACATGCAATGATATTAGATTGATCTATATTTTGAGATACAAACACTAATCAGAATAAGACTTCAAATGAAATAATTAAGACATAATTTTGAGTGCATGTTCTGTGTTCTGTTTCACTAATGAGATCACTTGGATCATGTATTACATAAAGACATACAATAAACACATGATACTCCTCCATTTTTTACCTGATTGTGTCAACTAATAAAATATGTCTTCTCATCAAGTACATTACCAATTTCATTCCAGATGCCACAATCCAGATGCCAAGCTAAGTCAAATTATTATATAATTTGTGATGATTTGTAGTTCTATATCACATATAAATCAAAGGACATGGCCTTAGCTCAGTATTTCTCAAGTTGTGGGACATCAATCCAAGAGACGTGCTGAATTTTACTGATAATTGCAGCATGGTGAGGAAGAGCACAGTTCTTTCTTCCATCTATGGCCTTTCTCTTTCTCCTATGTCTTCAGTTTTCCACCTCTTAAGGAGTTCCTCTAACTGCTTTTAAACAAGCTCAAGTCTTTTCTTTCAAAAAGCAAAGAACTTTCCTGACCTCATGCTTTCTATCTTTCTGCTCTTTCACAGCCATATAGTTGAAGGAGTCTTCTGCTCACACTCTGCTCAATTCATCTGGCTTCTGCATTTTCCAACCATCAAAACTAGTCTCTTCAGCTTTGGTAGTGATGAACTACATCCTAAATCTTAGCGTTTAGCTCTTATCTTACTGGAAGTCCCTGGTATGTTCGACACATTTGGATACTTCTTTCAAATGCTTCTTTGCCTTGCATTCCTAACGCCGTTAACTATGCTCTCTCTCTGTTCTGTCTGGGCATTCCTTAGTGTCTTTGAACACTTCTTTTCTTCTGCTCCGTTAAAGTTGGTGAAGCTTAAAATTCTCTCTCTATTTGCCTTTTAATTCTAAATAAATTTCCTAAGTAAAATCATCTAATTCTGTGGCTTTAATTAGCATCTATGTTCTCATGATCCCCCAAACTGTACCACCCACTTCAAATCTTTCTCTTGAACTCCAGATCTATGTACCTAATTGTCTTTTGTCACTTCTGTGCCTCAGTTAATTTTCTGAGAAATGGTTGCAATGGTTTTCTTCCTTTTTCACATTATCTTCTAGAACTTTGCCACTTCCCCATTCAGAATTGGAGTCTTTTCTGTCATTTGAACCCGGGTTGGACTTTGAGACTGCCTTGACTATCAAAGTATCACAAAAGTGATACTGTGTGACTTCTGAGAACATCATTCTCATTCTCTGGGGGATATACAAACTTCTTTTACTTAACCACTATGCTGTAAGGAAGCCCAGGTGATATAATGAGGCCCACATAGAAAGGAACCAATACCTCAGCCATATCTAAGTTCCAAGCCGACTGCCAGAACAAACTTAACAGCACGAGGAATAAATAATCTTGAGAAATGCCCTCAGTTAAACTGCCCCAGCCAATGTTGTTTGAAGTAGAGATTAAGCCTTGCCTTAAATGTAAAATCATGAGCAGAAGAAATCATTGTTATTTTAAGCCATTCGGTTTGAGATGGTTTGTTATGCAATAATAATTAACAGGTAAAATATATGTGTACAGTACTTAGGAGTGTGACTACCCATAGTAAGCATTCAATAAATATTTTATAGACATGTTTATTAATAAATACTGTTTGAGGTATATGCCAAAATTTATTTTTTTAAATTTCTTAATATTGAGCATTTTGGTTAAGCTTAATATTGAGCATTTTGGTTAATTTTAATTTTTGGTAGTGATAACATGCTCTTATGACAACCGTTTCATGTATATCTGGCTATTCATTGGGATATATTGCTAGAAGTGAAATTATAAAATAAGGTGCATGAATCTTTTTGGTTTTGATCAGTAACACTAAATTTCTCTCCACAAGTTTAGACTAATATACATCTCTCCCAAAAGTATACTATCTATTGGATTTGTCAACATTTATTAATTTTCTATATTCTATATTTATTCTTTCAGTTGTTGCTCTTGTTTTATATTCATACTTGACATAAAATTTTTATATTAGTAAATATGTCCATACTCCATCTGAATAATACACAGACATTTAAGCATTTTAACGTTAGACATTGCCCTCCTGTCACACGTGTTACTGTTGTCTGGTATCATAGTTCCACATGTGTTTAGTCATTTTAAACATTTCATTTCCTCTATCAAATATATCTATTGCCTAAAATCCTTGGTAATTTGATACTATTTTGTATTTTAATTTGTATTTAAAGTGGATTGTCAACATATTTGTTTTATAATTTTGAATCGTGAACTAATTTTCAGCAAAAATTAAGAATTTAAGAAGGCTGTTTCAGAGAAAAATTTCTCTAAAGTGATTTTGCATTTACTTATCCCAATCATTCTAATATGTCTTTGTAAGTGATGTGTGTGTGTTTGTGTGTACACATGTGTCTGTGAATTTCTTAGTTTATGAGTTCCTAGAAATTGATGATAGTGTAAATTTGAACAGAAAGTTCACATGAGAGCAAACAAAAATGTAAAAATTATCATGGGAGTCTATTATTTTTTATGCAGAACTCAAGGGAAGTCTTCAGGAAGTTTCTAGGATTTCCCTTTGAGTCAGGGAACAGATTTGTTTTTTGTTTTTCTCCATCTACTTTCTCACTGATGTTGTAGCCTTTACAAATCCTTGTTTTTATGGCGATCTCATTTCCAGCTTTTTGTCAGTTGTTGGTTCAAGGTCTTGAGAATCATTTTCCCATTTAAACCTCCCCCAAGGGAAACTAAAGTACCTGCTCCTCTCGTCTAAATTTTTCTGTTTTCTAGTTCTGTCCCTTTTATATTTTCTTTTTTTTTTTTTAAATTATTTATTATACTTTAAGTTCTGGGGTACATGTGCATATTGTGCAGGCTTGTTACATAGGTATATACATGTCATGGTGGTGGTTTGGCCCCATCATCTACATTAGGTGTTTCTCTTAATGCTATCCCTCCCCAATCCCTCCACCCCCTGCTATTCCTCCCCTAGCCCACCACCTCCCAGGCCCTGGTGTGTGATGTTCCCCTCCCTGTGTCCATGTGTTCTCATTGTTCAACACCCGCCTATGAGTGAGAAAATGCGGTGTTTGATTTTCTGTTCTTGTGCCCGTTTGCTGAGAATGATGGTTTCCAGTTTCATCCACGTCGCTGCAAAGGACATGAACTCATCCTTTTTTATGGCTGCATAGTATTCCATCATGTCTATGTGCCACATTTTCTTTATCCAGTCTATCATTGGTGGGCATTTGGGTTGGTTCCAAGTTCTTGCTATTGTGAACAGTGCGGCAATAAACATACGTGTGCATGAGTCTTTATAATAGAATGATTTATAATCCTTTGGGTATATACCCAGTAATGAGATTCCTGGGTCAAATGGTATTTCTATTTCTAGATCCTTGAGGAATCACCACACTGTCTTCCACAATGGTTGAACTAATTTACACTCCCACCAACAGTGTAAAAGCATTCCTATTTCTCCACATCCTCTCCAGCATCTGTTGTCTCCTGATTTTTTTAATGATCACCATTCTTACTGGCATGAGGTGATATCTCAATGTGGTTTTGATTTTCATTTCTCTAATGACCAGTGATGATGAGCTTTTTTTCATATGTTTCTTGGCTGCATAAATGTCTTCTTTTGAAAGGTGTCTGTTCATATCCTTTGCCCACTTTTTTATGGGGTTTTTTTTTTCTTGTAAAATTAAGTTCTCTGTAGATTCTGGATATTAGCCCTTTGTTAGATGGTAGATTGCAAACATTTTTTCCTATTCTTTTGGTTGCTGGTTCACTCTGATGATACTTTCTTTTGCTTTGCAGAAGCTATTATGTTTAATTAGATCCCATTTGTCTGTTTTGGCTTTTGTTGCCATTGCTTTTGGTGTTTTGGTCATGACGTCCTTGACCATGCCTATGTCCTGAATGGTATTGCCTGGATTTTCTTGTAGAGTTTTTATGGTGTTAGATCTCATGTTTAAATTTTAATCCATCTAGACCTAATATTTGTATAAGGTGTAAAGAAGGGATCCAGTTTCAGCTTTCTGCATATAGCTAGCCTGTTTTCTCAACACCATTTATTAAATAGGGAATCCTTTCTCCATTGCTTGTTTTTCTCAGATTTGTCAAAGATCAGATGATTGTAGTTGTGTGGTGTTCTTTCTGAGTCCTCTGTTCTGTTCCATTGGTCTATATCTCTGTTTTGGTATCGATGCCATGCTGTTTTGGTTACAGTAGGCTTATAATATAGTTTGAAGTCAGGTAGTGCGATGCCTCCAGCTTTGTTTGAGTTTTTTTTGCTTAGGATTGTCTTGGGTATGTGGGCTCTTTTTTGGTTCCATATGAAGTTTAAGGTGTTTTATTGCAATTCTGAGAAGAAGGTCATTGGTAGCTTGATGGGGATAGTATTGAATCTATAAATTACTTTGGGAAGTATGGCCATTTTCACAATATTGATTCTTCCTAGCCATACTTTCCTGTAGACTCACTATGCATTTGAAAAAATTATCAATTATAAAAACCGAATACTTCTAACTGTTCTTAATAATTATGCTCATGTTATAGAATTTGTAATCTATGGAACTTAGGTCTTTGCTGCCTTTGCTCTAAGGTCAGAATTTATCCAACTTTATGTTTGGCATAATCCTTAAAATATTTTAGCTTTTCTGTGACTTGTCAATCCTGATAGTGCAGAAATTTCATTTTCAACAAACTTTCCCTGATTCCATTAAATTGAATTAACAACCTTTCCTTTTTTTTGTCATAATACTCTGTGCATTTCTAAAAAAAAAAAAAAAAACCCCTGAATTTTCATAACAGTATTTGTTATAATTATTTTTGATGTTATCTATCTCTAACAATAGCCATGATTTTCTTGAGATTCTTATCTTATATTCCCAAGGGCTATATTTTCTGAATGAACAAGTAAATAAAAAAAATAACAATATTTTCAGGAATAATATCATTTTATATGATCTCATATGTTATAATTCTCTCAGAATATTTATTACTTCATTACTAGGATATTATAATAATATTGTGATACAATTACTTATCTTTTTCCTACCTACTACACACACACACACAAACACACACACACACACACAAATGCATGCCTACATATATATATGTAATTATTATTAGACATGACATCTAGCAAACATATCACATAAATGTTTATGAAAATATTTTACTTATAGAAATAATTTTTGGATAGTATTAATAAAAAAATCTCTACTAATTTTGGAAGAGGGAAATATATTAATTGTAGTTACCAGAAATAGGATGTATTGAGTCAGTACATTCATAAGAAAAATAATAGTCAGCAGAACATGGAGGAGAAGCAGGCAAGCTAAGAAGAAGAGGCTGCTTAAGAAAGAAGAGGCTTCTTAAGCACATCAGTGAGATAAGCTAAGAACAAGGTTAAAACCAGGTTGAGCAGGACAAAAGTCTCAATGTAGACTGGACTCCACAGGTCCCATTCCTGACGGCTATGATTATGGAAGTCCTCCTCATATGGGTGATATTTTACTAATAAAAGTAATGTAAATGGTAACTAGAACAACATGTGAACTAGATAGAAACTATATTTTACAGATAAAATGAAGAAGGCATTTGAGACAAGTTTGTACAACAGATAGAGGTAGACTTACGAGGATCGTGAATTAATGGCATTGTGCTGGGTATTTTGGCTTAGAACTGCATTTCTGTGTTTCTTCTTTTGGATTAGTCGGTGCAGATATGGTAGATATTTTGTGTTTATCTGCTACTTTACCTCTTCTACAAGGTAGCCATTATTAAAGAGATGGAAACTCAAGAACTAAACACATTCTCCTGCTCCCAATTTGGCAAACTGGTTCAAGTTGTTAGCTTTGTAAAAGTCTGCTGCCTTGAGTAATAATCTTCCTAGCTCTTGTTGCTACCAAGAAGGGTTAGGATAGGTAGACAGAAGATTTAAACACAAACAATGATACAAACAAACATATTACTTTATACAGATGTTTCATAAAGAACTTTATAATGAACTTTAACATATATAACCACATTTATTACTATGATTATTATTATTTCATTTTTACTATTATTCACATTTTGGAAGAAAAAGTTAGTTATTAGTACCAGAAAAGAGAGGTTACAGAAATGTATCTAACATTTTAAAAGTCTCTCTTCCAAGTTTGTATTTTCTTCTTATTTAGTCAACTAGAGAATGGGACTTACAAAAGTTTTTCATATATTAAAAGGTTTACTTATTCCCTTTGAAATGTACTGTATCCATAGCAACAGAAACCAGATTGGAACCTGCAGCTGGAAAATGTCATTATGAAGGGATCAATAAAAACTAGAAGCACTATGAGAAAGTTGTCCCTAAATTAACAGTGTAACATATAACATATGGTTACATTGGACCCAGGAAATAGGAAGAGAGTAGAACAAAAAAGAAAAAGCTACTGAAACTCGTTGAATTTCCTTAATATTGTCCAATTTGTATGTGATGTATACGGTACATTTGTCTAAATGTCATCATTTTCTAAGCTAAGGTAACAGAAGCTACAGGTTTTTACAGTACGTCTTACAGCAGGGTTCACCAACCTGAAGCCATGGATCTAGAGAAGATGAGCTTTATTTGACGGCCACATTTTTTCCCCAATTGAATATGAAGGCTTTGAGGTGACGTATGTATTCCTCAACAAACTGCAAGCCTTACCACTCCTTATTACCTCTACTATGACACTTCAAGTATTCATGTTAACTGCCCAGCCTTGTAAATATCTGAACTCGGATAAATAATCTATGCATTTTTCAACATGAATATAACTGTTTCTTGGTTTGGGGCAAACTGTTTAAGGTTGTATCAAAAGTATGCTTATTAGTGTTTTCTCCTTCTTTAGTAGAAAGAATGCACTGCCAAAAAAAATTTAAAAGGTGGATTTAACACTACCACTCATTCTTTTATTCAAATATGTTTATATACTTCCTAGTTTATTTCAGTCACTGTGTTAAACACTTCAAAGAAAATACAAAATAGTATTCCCACTAAGATGAGTTTCATAGTCTAGTGGATAAGACAGGGCTACAAACTGATATTTCAACATGGTGAATATAATAAGGGACAGTCAGAGGGAACTGGGAAGCACAGGAAAGGGTGGAGGGTGGGGAAGGCTGACTGGAGGAAATCCTACCTGTCTGTGGATATTAGGCTGAAAAAGACATACAAACCAACAAGTAGGCTATTGTAGTAGGCAAAGAAATAGTAAATTAAAGAAGATGTGGTGGGCATACAATGTAGAGGTCACATTTGGGAAGCATTTAGAAGATAAATAGGCAGAATTTAATAAATTATTGAATGAGGAAGACAAAGAAGAGGGAGGAGAAAGAGGGAAGACTGAAAGATGACTTTTTATTTATATCTTGAATGACTGAATGGATAGCAGTGATATCACCTTGGGTAATATCTTGGATAGCTTGGAAATATTTTTCTTGGACACTATGGGAGAAGTACAGCTTTATAATACACAGAATACATAGGATTCCATTTTGGACATGTTGAGTTTGAGGTGTCAGGTGTTACCTGGTAGTATCATATACGAATATGAAGTGGAGCAAGAAGAAATTGGTTAAATATGTAGATTTTGAAGGAAATGGCTGTGAAAGTCAACATGAGATTCTACAGGAAGAATATGCAGTGAAAAACTCATGTCTGATGACATAAATGTGGAAAACAATTCATTTAAAAATAATAGCAGATATTATCAGAAGAATAGGAGACCTGGCAGATGAAATCAGAGAGGTAGAATTTTTTAAGAAATGAATGCTCAAAAGTATCACATAATATAGAGAAAGATTTTTCAGATTTGCATTTGAGGATTTATTTTTAGAGATCCCTGAGTTGTCTGTGAGACTTTTATAGAGCTGTTGTTAACATTTTAATGGTTATTTTAAAGTAGTGTAAGCATATGCTGAATCATATAGATGACCTCCCTGAAAGCAAACCACATTGCCATGTGTATACCTATGCAACAATCCTGCTTGATCTGCACATGTACCCCAGAACCTAAAGTACAATTAAAAAAAAAAAAAAAAGAGCAAAAAAAAAAAAATGGAGAGAAATGCCTTGGGATTTCAGTGCCTGTACTTCTATTTTTGAATAAAATCACATTTAAAATACTTCAGGGATAAATGATACCTAGAAATGTTAGGTAAACAAATGCATACCAACTGTTTGAACAAAAGCATAGTGATAAGAAAATGGAGGCCTTACATGAGTACCCAGTTTAGGTACACAAAACATAAAAGTCTGAGGGGTCATGCTTGTAATCCCATATCTTTGGTAGGCTGAGGTGGGTGGATCACATGAGGCCAGGAGTTCAAGACCAGCCTGGCCAACATGATGAAAACCTATCTGTACTAAAAATACAAAAATTAGCCAGACATGGCAGCAGGTGCCTGTGATCCCAGCTACTCAAGAGGCTGAGAGAGGAGAATCGCTTGAACCCGGGAGGTGGAGGTTGCTGTGAGCCGAAATCTTGCCACTGCACTCCAGACTGGGCAACAGAACACAAAAACTGATTTTTCAGGTTCACTATTCCAGTAACAACTGGGTTAGATACCAATAAAATGTTGGTTTTGGTAATTATGTAATGCTAAATGTATCTTCAAAGGAATATGACTTTACAGGTTATCAAGAGAGGCCATATATATATATATATATATATATATATATATGTGTATGTGTGTGTGTGTGTGTGTGTGTGTGTGTGACAAACATATTTGATAGGAGAAATTTGAGCATGTTTACAAGTTAAGGGATTGGAGTCAATAGAGAGTTAGGATACAGAAGAGATAAGGAATACTAATTAAATGAGGCTCCAGAAAGACAGAATACATGGGGTCAAGGGCAGATATAAGGTTGGCCTTGAATGGGATGTGCAGGTGCTTGGGTGGGGAGATAAGTCATTCCATAGATTTCATAATCAAAGATTAGGTAAGATATGTATAGGGATTTATAGCTCTATAGTTGCACTGATTTACAAGGGAAGGTTGCAAATCAGTGAGATTTGAAAAGGATATTTGAAAGTAGTACAGTTTCAAATTGTTTCAAAGGGCTAGAGAAAAAACTAACCAAGAATATATGAAGTAGCTTATAAACTCTGTTATGATAAGGAACTAGGCTTATTTTATTTAAAGCTATATCCAATACAACACATGTAACACACTAACTGCCACATGATAAATGCCCCACAAGACCCTACTAAATGAATAACCAAACAAGCAACATGAATGATTTTTTAAATTATGAAAACACCTGAAATCTACCAGCATATTTTTAATATATAATACAATATTATCAACTATAGTCCTCATGCCATACATCGACTTAGTCACCCTACATAACTGCAAGTTTGTACCCTTTGACCTGCTTCTCCCCCATTTCTCCTCCTTCCTGTTCCTGGTAACCACCATTCCTGGTTCCATAAGTAACCATTTCACTATGTATATCAAAGAATCATGTTATATACCTTAAACATATACAAAAAAGAAAATTAAACGTAACAAATGATTGAATGACTATTGACAGATGACAAGATCTGAAACTGTGAATTGGGAGGGGCCACAATTTAGAAATGTATGACTCTTCAGGCACAGATAAGGATGGTGACCAAAGGGAATAACTATGAGGAGTTGATGTCTAGAAGTTTGCCACTTCCCTTCTTGGAACACACTCCTCTCTTGGCTTCCCCAACAAGCATACTTTGCTGAGTTCCCTCTTACCTGATAGCTTATCCAGCATTTCCTTCTCTTGCATTACCATTTGACCCATTTTAAAATATTGGAATAGCACTTCTTCTACAATGTTTCTTTAGATAGTCTCATCCATTTTCATAACTTCAACGATTACCCATGTTCCAAAGCTTCCATGTTTAATATCTTCCTATTGTCCTTTTCTTTCCTATGAGATTCAGACTCAAATATCAACAGTTTGCTTGACACAACTCTTTGGATGTGTATTCTGCACCTAAAACTTAGCTGGGTTAAAACAGAACCCTTCTCTTTTCCTCCCAAAACCTTTTCTCTGTTTTCTTCCATTCCAACCGAAAGCATGGCTATCTCTGAAAATATTCTTGATTCTTATCTTCCTTTTATTTCCACATCTAACACATGAGCAAATGTTGATTATTTTATCTCCAAAATATCTAAACTACATCTAAATCCATTCACTCCCTTTGTCTCTTCTCTGCTGCCATTTTCTTGCCCAGTCACCTACAAGTCTCCTAACTATTCTTCCTATTACCAGTTTTCTTCCTCCCTAATTACTCTCCTCTGAACAGAGAATGTAAATAGACTGCATCTTATTCCTACTTAAAATTCCAGTGGCTTCTCATTGTATTTGGAATGATATCCATGTGATCTAAAAGTCACACGACTTTTGTCTTTACTAAACTCACCTAATGGTGCACTTCTCACTCCCTAACCACAGCCAAACTCTCCTTTTTCTTCTATTTAAACTTATCTTTTCCTCTCACTTCAGGGCCTTTGCAGTAGCTGCTCTCACCTGACTTTCATATCACTGGAGTTCTCATCATTCTTTTCTCAACAAAACTGTCAACTCCTCAGGGGAGATCATCTCTGACTCTTCTCTGTCATGAAGCTCTCATAGCTCCAGTCATTTCTTAGCATATTTATTTTCTTTTTAATTTATAGCTCTTACCACTATTTGAAAGTATCTTATTTATTTGATTGCTTATTTGTCTTTTATCTAGGATAATACACGTTCCACAAGAAGAAGTAACTGGACTATTGTTCACTGACATATCCCCAGCCCCTAAAATTGGCACATGGAAAGTGTTCAACTAATATCTGCAGAATGAATGCTATCATGGTTTCTGGCAAAAGATGAAAGGAAGAGAGACTGCAAGGGTGTGAAATGACTGGCTGAAAGCCACAGAAGCCTACTTTCAGGTTGCTTAGTTGACTCTGGCAGTTAAGTTTCTGTTTCTGCAGTGAATCTTCCTCCCCTTTTGACTATGCATTAACTTACCAATAGTTTTAAATTAAAGCTCAGTCTTTGAAAATTGGCAGCTATTAAAACAAAGAAGTGTAATGACTCCTTGTGAGGAAACTAGTTATAATCATAATTATATATTAACTGTTTCACAATTTAAACCCAGTTAAGATATTCCCCTTTACACTTGGCATAAAATTCCTCTATATTTTATGTTTTTATCAGGGGGATGTTGTCATTTTAATACATTTAATTTTTGCTAGCTAGAATGTGATGAGGCTGTCAGTGCATCTGGCAACCTAGAGCCTAGAATTGACTGTGAAACACAATTAATTTCGGGTCTTGCAGCCTCTCCCAAAACTCTCACTGCACAGCCTCTGGTCTTGGACTCTCCTGAATATTTGTCTTTCATTCTGTGTCTACTTAATTTTTACCTGTCGATTTTCAGAATCCTGCTATGTATCTTTCTTTAAAATGAATCTTATTACCCTCTGGATTTTGAAAAAATAATTTCTCTTAAAATACTGAGAGTTTATTTGAAAACTTCACAAAGTCAGGCAAGAAATTCCTCTTTCTCTAATTATTTGATGTTAAAAATGGTAAGTTCCTCATGTTCAGATTTGAAAAGGCTCAATCAGATGGTGGATAGAGCATGCTGGGCCCAGAATTCATTAATTTATGCCCTTAAGGCATTATCATAGGTTATTAATATGTAAACGCTAATTTTCTTAGAATTCTAAATAGTGGTTAGCTACAGTACATAAAGTTACTGAAGCTAATCATCATAAATGACAAGTTGAAATGCAAATTACACAAAAATATTTCACTTTAATTATATCCCAATTAAGTACTTTCAGTGTTTCAGATGTCTTCTCTGAAGCTGCTTCTGGACAGCACCATCAAAGATCACAATGAGATATAATCATGGGCTGCACTTGTACAGCCCTGCACATGCTTCTCTTTAGTTTTATGACATCTCAGCTAGAAAGCACATTTCGATTCTAAATTAAACTAATTGAGAGCTCAGTAAAAATATACAGGCTTGTTTGCACATTTCTTTCCGGAGTCAGGCCATCATAATGGAAACACATGGCTCACTTTGCTTCCAAGGCCTACAGAGGAATAAGCAGAAGGCTATTTGCAATACTCAGCACTAGGAGCAAGATTCCATTCAGTGTAAAGATGGCTGCCTTGGCAGTAATTTGGGTGCTGAAAAGATCACATCACTCTTTTATACTACTAATCTATAACCATAAGGGTGCCAATAAGTGAGCCCTTGGAAAGAAGAAAGGTAAGAAAAAGGAAGAAAGCAATTTCTAAAGAGCATCTAAATCAAAATAGGTGCATTTGTTTTCTTTACTTGTCGACTTCCAATCATGAACAAAGTATAGGGAAAGAGGCACCCCGTGATTTACTCTTTAGCATTCAAAGTTTAGAATATATTTTTACCTTTAAGTGACCCCTTAATGGAAACATTTGATTCATCGTCTATATTTTGTAGTATATAACTAAGTCACATAATTACGGTAATATTCTTTATGCCAGAGAAACACTTTTTCAAGGGTCTAAATAATAGGTTGAAAGCATTCCTTCATTGGAGGAGACACAGCTGTCTTCCTGAAAATCATTTAAATGCTTTTTGGAAGTGGATAGCAGCAATTAAAAATGGAATGGAATAATATTTGGGTAGATATTTGAGTGGGTTTTAGAAACAACTATTCTCATGAATATTACACTTCCTGAATAACTGAAGTGTCATCACTTATTTTGGATCCAGAATTTTGTGACATTTGTTTAATGTCTGTTTTTATCACTACACATAACTCTGTGGTAGCAAGAACTGTGACTGCTTTAATTACCATTCTTTTTATTCTCCACTAGCATCCAGCATAATGCTTGGTGCATAGCTGGTGGCCAATAAATATTTGCTGAATGAACAGTTGAGTGAATGGAGGCAAACAAGAGGTTATATGTGAAAGATTTGAGATTCATGAAGATATTTAGACCAATTAATCTACTGAATGAATAATTCCTCTTTGTATTGAAGATGACACAAGTTACTGAAGTTAATTTACATACAACTTGTCTGGAATTCACTTACACATTAAATTCGCTTACATGCATTAAATGAGACTCCCCGCTCTGTGCTTCAGACCAAGGATACCAATCCAAGTATCCTAATGCCATATCTTAAGCATGAGAGGGAGCCATCCAGGTAGCTAACTGGGGAAAGGAAACAGGGGGGAAAAAAAACTGATTATATACCTACAGTGTGCCAGACTCTGTAATAGTCATTTTATATTCTTTATCTCCTTTAAACTTCATGACATTCTTATAGGGAGATATTATTGTTTTTCCTTTTCTTTTTGAAAGATGAAATTTGGTGAATTTATGCAAGGAACATAAGTTTATACATCTAAGCGGTGAAAGAGCAATTTTTAACCTCCATCTGCTTCCAAAGTTCACGTTCATTTCAGTCCATGACTTGAAAAGGAAGTCACTGGCTAAATATTTCTTCCATCCTGCTCTGCTGAAGGGATTTTGACCATTATACCTTTATTCCTACTGGAAGAGGCACTCTAAGAATATTTATACTTCATGGAAACAGAAGTAGGTCTTAGGGGATTATGGAAAATTGTTTTTTTCTGAAGAAACCACTTCTGAAAGCAAACCGAGTTTTTGCTGTCAATTTAAAAAGGACAAGCACGTCTTTAACTCAAAACAATAAGATTGCAATATCCAATGCTTCAATACATTTTCTCTTTTTATTTTGTAATTGTCCCTTACTAAAATACCCTGCAAAAAATCCTGGAAGAGAATTTACAGTTAACCATGGCTAGATGGAAATATTAAACTTTTGCATGGTTAATATTCACATGTAAAAACAAATAGTAACAATTTCTTCCCCTTCTAGAATATAATAATTGAACTGTAGTCAAATGTTAGTAAAAGACATAAAGCAGCCGATTTAATTGTGTGTTGTTATTTTTTGGCTGTGTTCAAATTTCAAAAACAATTTTCAAACATTTGGGCTGTACACCAAGAAGGACAACACAAAACAGAAATAATCAGCTATTATTGTTACTTGTTAAAGTTATACTTTTTAAAAAAGTTTATTTGTATTTAATTTTTAAAATTATACTTTAAAGCAATAGCTTTTTTAATTCTCAGAACCATTTTCAGAGATTTTATAGTTAAATAAATTCTGATTTATAAAGCTCCTTACTTCTTTTCTCTGTTATTCAAATATTACAGAATAGAATGCTACCTAATAAAAATGCTTTTTCATTCCCTATGATATTAAACCATGATTTATTACTCAAATACGACACTTATTAATTTTATCTCATTGCTTCTGTATGTGTGTTTGTGTGTGATGAAAACAGTAAATGCTTTGGGTGTTAGGAAATTATAGTAGTAGAACAGAATATGGCTTGGTAATTAGCATAATCATAATCATAAAGGCATTACAACTTGAACTATATATTTTTTGCTTTTATACTAAAATAACATTTAAAAAAATAACCTATATCACTTAGAGGTTATATGTGAAAGGTAGTTTGAATCCCTTAAAACTAAAAGGTCAGACCTAATATTAGAACATAGACTTTTGAAAACAATTAAAATGTATATACACCTATTTTGTAGATAATAAAATAAAAAGAAGTTTAATTATTGGATCTAAAGTAAAACAAATTATACAATGTAAACTCTTATGTATGTAAAATAACTATATCAGGTGTTTATGAGATCAACAGACATGTATACTATACACATACTATACAAGGAGATTCTAAAATTTTTCTAAATAACTTGAGTAGTGCACTGTATTTCAGAAATTCTATAGTTACAGTTATTATTCTGAACAAATAATCATGAGTATTTCAAATATAACATTTTCCAACATATAGAAGCATCTTTTTCAAGAGAGAGAATTACTGACTATTCTTTCCACATGACTCTGAATATCCACCTACCATTAACTTACACGAAATGAAGACTGCAAAGTACAGCATCCACTGGGCCGAGGCATGTAATGTAAATGGGTGAGGCAGGCCGAGGGGAAGGTAGTGAGGTCAATAAAGAAACCGAGAGCACTTACCTCACTACAAGGGCCGCCACTGTCACCCCAAAATGATTGTTGCCAAGAGGGATGAAAGGCTCAATGTGTCTGGGAATTCTGAATTTTTGATAGAATCTTTATATCTGGGTATTTGTGAATATTATTCCAATTTTTAAGCATTAGCCACCAATTAAAATATTTATTTATTTTATAGTGGGTCAACATAAATTTTATTTGTGGGCCGCAGATTGCCTAGGACTGACAGTTTCCTGGGACAATTGCAGCTCCGTCTTCATTTAAATTTGAAGATACACTACCAAACTAAATTTTCTGATTTTCACAGTGCTCACTTTAGCCTGGTGCTCTTAAATTTGAGCTGTTTATTGTCAGTTTAAAAATGTATGTCTAAGTATGTAAGTGTGTATCCTTCTAGTGCCAAGGAGAAAACAGCTTTTCTGGATTATGGATTTTTATGCCTATATGAGACTTTAGAGACTATATTCTTCCCTTTTGCAGAGGAAGACAGTAAACCTCTAAGATATTAGACCACTTGCCCATGGCCTTTAGACACTGACAAAGTAAAGCAGATATCCTTAGCTTAGACAAAAAGTAGAGATAAAAAGTCCATTCAAATAGGAGGAACAGTTTAACAGTAAGATCCTGCTTATAAATTAATAGATATTTGAAATGTATGTAATGAATTTCTTGCTACTGCAGGGAGAGGACACCTGTGAGAAAGGAATGTCTACCTTGTGGCTTGTTGTTATTTAAACTATATTTTATGAAATTGTTGCCCCCAGAGAGTAGGATGAACATTTCTGTGGATATTTGCTAATGAGTCTGAGCACATTTTAATTATTCAAATATTTAATCAGTAGTATTTACATGTTTAATCAGCTATTCTTTTTTCTCCTTTGCTGATTAAGACAAGTGAGTTGCTTGTTCACTTACAGACAGACATCCATGGTTCACTATATTGAGTCTAAGCAGATTTTTATTTTTGCAACTTGGTTTTTCTTTTTCTTTTTTTTTTTAATTTTATTTATTTATTTTTATTTTTTTATTTTTTTATTACTATTATTTTTTTAAACCTCAGCTTAAGCGACTTTTGTAGGTCTTTTTCTTTCTCCCAATAATGTTCACTGATCATGGTAGAAAGTCTCTAAGGATTTAATCTAACAGCTAATTTTTTGAATAATATTTCATGTTTGAGGTATCTGTATATTAGTTCAGTGTATATTTGCTAATTTGCATATTGTATTTTAGGTACTCTGTTGGGGGTTGAGAACCTACAAATAAGTAAAACATATTCCATATTTTGAGAATATGCAAAACTAGAACTTTATGTGATAGTATATAATATCATCGTGGCTATAAGAACTATTCATTCAACAATATTGAGCATGAGTTAGACACTGCCAGGTGCTGGGGGGACACCCCACAGAGAATCCACATGTGATCCTCACTCTTACATTGACCAAGTATTGATTAGTATTAGTGCATTAGTGTGTATAAAATTAGTGCTTATAAAAAAATAAAGGGTAGTATAAGGTTGCAAACTCAATGTGAGAGATAACTAGGAGTACGCCAGTCATAAAGTAGAGAAAACACGTTCTCAGACATAATTGAAAATTGCAAAGTGCTATAAAGTCCGAACAATGTTGTATGGTGCCTGAGAGGGAGGGGGAAATTGTGAGTGGTAAGGCTAAAGAGGAAGAAATAATTCAAGTCTTGGAGAACAGGTAAGCATCCCTGTGGATTTTGGACTTTATCCTAAGGATGATGGGAAGCCACTCTTGTTCTGAAACAGGAGAGTGAAATCATCTGATTTGTGTTTTTAAAATGCTAGCTACAGTAGGGAAAATTAAATGTATTTTTCCTACTGTAACAGATTCTGGGGAACTTGATCTTGGTATTGCAGTAGTCTAGGCGAAAGTTGTAGAAAGTTTAGAATGCAAGGGCTGTGAATAGAAAGAGAAATACATGGACTCAAGACATATTTAAAGAGTAGAATTAATAGGATGAATTACACATGGGTGTTAGGCAAAATTCACATCTCAGTCTCTAGCTAAAGCAACTGGCCAAATGCTGTTGTGTTTACCATTTACCGAGGCAGAGTAAACTGTGGGAGGTATAGTGAGTCCAATTTTATTCATACTTAGCTTGAGATGCTTGGAGAATCCATAAATTACTTTGGACAGTATGTCTATTTTCAAGAAATTGATTCTTTTATCCATGAGCATGGAATGTTTTTTTTTATTTGTTTGCATTCTCTCCTATTTCCTTGAGCAGTGGTTTGTAGTTCTCCTTAAAGAGGTCCTTCACATCCCTTGTAAGTTTTATTCCTAGGTATTTTATTCTCTTTGCAGCAATTGTAAATGAGAGTTAGCTCATTATTTGGCTCTCTATTATTGGTGTATAGGAATGCTTGTGATTTTTGCACATTTGTTTTGTGTCCTGAGACTTTGCTGAATCTGCTTATCAGCTTAAGGAGTTTTTGGGCTGAGACAATGGGGTTTTATAAATATACAATCATGTCATCTGCAAACAGACATTATTTGACTTCCTCTTTTCCTATTTGAATATAGTATATTTTTTTCTCTTGCCTGATTGCCCTGGCTAGAACTTCCAGCACTATGGTGATTAGGAGTGTTGAGAGAGGGCATCCTTGTCTTGTCCCAGTTTTCAAAGGGAACACTCCCAGTTTTTGCCCATTCAGTATGATAATGGCTGTGAGTTTGTCCTAAATAGTTCTTATTATTTTGAGACATGTTCCATCAATGCCTAGTTTATTGAGTGTTTTTAGGATGAGTGGGCGTTGAGTTTCATCAAAGGCCTTGTCTGCATCTATTGAGATAATCATGCAGTTTTTGTCACTGGTTCTGTTTATGTGATGGATTACGTTTATTCATTTGCATATGTTGAACCAGCCTTGCATCCCAGTGATGAAGCTGACTTGATCATGGTGGATAAGCTTTTAAACGTGCTGCTG
Organism: Ateles fusciceps; assembly: GCA_036589455.1. Classification (NCBI taxonomy): domain Eukaryota; kingdom Metazoa; phylum Chordata; class Mammalia; order Primates; family Atelidae; genus Ateles; species Ateles fusciceps. The sequence continues at coordinate 3,248,094 of JAZHEH010000479.1, read as the reverse complement.
GTTTCGGTTTGCCAGTATTTTATTGGGGGATTTTTGCATCAATATTCACTGAAGGTATTGGCCTGAAAGTTTCTTTTTTTGTTGTGTGTCCACCAACTGTGATATTAGGATGATGCTGGCCTCATAAAATGAGTTAGGGAGGATTCCCTCTTTTTCTATTGTTTGGAATAGTTGCAGAAGGAATGGTACCAGCTCCTCTTTGTACCTCTGGTAGAATTTGGCTGTGAATCCATATGGTCCTGGGCTTTTTGTTGGTTGGTTTGTTATTAATTACTGCCTTAATTTCAGAACTTGTCATTGGTTTATTCAGGGATTCTATTTCTTCCTGGTTTAGTTTTGGGAGGTGTTTGTGTCCAGGAATTTATCAATGTGTTCTAGATTTTCTAGTTTATCTGCATAGAGATGTTTATAGTATATCCAATGGTAGTTTGTATTTCTGTGGGATGAGTGGTAATCTCCCCTTTATCATTTTTTATTGTGTCTGATTCTAATTTTTTTTCTTATTAGTCTGGCTAATGGTCTATTTTGTTAATCTTTTCAAAAACCAGCTCCTGGATTCACTGATTTTTTGAAGGTTTTTTTGTGTCTATCTTCTTCTGTTCTGCTCTGATCTTAGTTATTTCTTGTCTTCTGCTAGCTTTTGAATTTGTTTGTTCTTGCTTCTTTAGCTCTTTTAATTGTGATGTTAGGGTGTTGATTTTAGATCTTTCCTGCTGTTTCCTGTGGGCATTTAGTGCTACAAATTTCCCTCTAAACACTACTTTAGCTGTGTCCCAGAGATTCTGGTATGTTGTGTCTTTTTTCTCATTGGTTTCAAAGAACTTCTTTATTTCTGAATAATTTCATTATTTACCCAGTAGTCATTCAGGAGCAGGTTGTTCAGTTTCCATGTAGTTGTGTGGTTTTGAGTGAGTTTCTTACTCCTAAGTTCTAAATTGATTGCAGTGTGGTCTGAGAGACTGTTATGATTTCCATTCTTTTGCATTTGCTGAGGATCGTTTTACTTCTGATTATGTGGTTGATTTTAGAGTAAGTGCAATGTGGTGCTGAGAAGAATGTTCTGTAGATGTCTATTAGGTGTGCTTGGTTCAGAGCTGAGTTCAATTCCTCAATATCCTTGTTAATTTTCTGTCTTGTTGTTCTGTCTAATATTGACAGTGGGGTCAACAGTAAAGTCTCCCACTATTATTGTGTGGGAGTCTAAGTCTTTTTGTAGGTCTCTAAGAACTTGCTTTATGAATCTGTGTGCTCCTATATTGGGTGTATATATATATTTAGGATAGTAAGCTCTTCTTATTGCATTGATCCATTTACTCTTATGTAAGGCCCTTCTTTGTCTTTTTTGATCTTTATTGGTTTAAAGTCTGTTTTATCAGTGACTAGGATTGCAACCCCTGCTTTTTTTGCTTTCCACTTGCTTAATAAATCTTCCTCCAATCATTTATTTTGAGCCTATGTGTGTCTTTGCATGTCAAGTGAGTCTCCTGAATGCAGCACACCAATGGCTCTTGACTCTTTATCCAATTTGCCAATCTGTGTCTTTTAATTGGGACATTTAGTCCGTTTACATTTAAGGTTAATATGGTTATGTGTGAATTTGATCCTGTCATTATGATGTAGCTCATTAGTTTGCCCATTTTAGTTGATGCTGTTTCTTCATAGTGTCGATGGTTTTTACATTTTGATTTGTTTTTGCAGTGGCTGGTACTGGTTTTTTCTTTCCATATTTACTGTTTCCTTCAGAAGCTCTTGCAAGGCAGGTCTGGTAGTGACAAAATCCGTCAGCATTTGCTTATTTGTAAAGGATTTTATTTCTCCTTCATTTACGAAGCTTAGTTTGACTGGATATGAAATTCTGGGTTGAAATTCTTTTCTTTAAGAATGTTGAATATTGGCCCCCACTTTCTTCTGGCTGGTAGAGTTTCTGCATAGAGATCTGCTGTTAGTCTAATGGGCTTCCCTTTGTGGGTAATCCAATCTTTCTCTCTGGCTGCCACCTTAACCTTTATTTTCTTCATTTCAACTTTGGTGAATCTGACGATTATGTGTCTTGGGGTTGCTCTTCTTGAGGAATATCTTTGTGGTGTTCCCTGTATTTCCTGAATTTGAATGTTGGCCTGCCTTGCTAGGTTGGGGAAGTTCTCCTGAAGAGTGTTTTCCAACTTGGTTCCATTCTCCCTGTCATTTTCAGGTACATCAATCAAACATAAGTTTGGTCTTTTCACATGGTTTCATATTTCATGGAGGCTTTATTCGTTCCTTTTCATTCTTTTTTTATGTAATCTTGTCTTCATGCTTTATTTCATTAAGTTGATCTTCAATCTCTCATATCCTTTCTTCCACTTGATCAATTTGGCTGTTGATACTTGTGTATGCTTCATAAAGTTTTAATGTTTTGTTTTTCAGCTCCATAAGATCATTTATGTACTTCTCTAAACTGGTTATTCTAGTTAGCATTTCCTATAACCTTTTTTCAAGGTTCTTAGCTTCCTTGCATTGGTTAGAATATGCTCCTTTAGCTCAGAGGAGTTTGTTATTACCCACCTTCTGAAGCCTACTTCTGTCAATTCATCAAACTCTCTCCATCCAGTTTTGTTTTCTTGCTGGCAAGGTGCTGTGATCCTTGAAAGAGAAGAGACATTCTGGTTTTGGCATTTTCAGCCATTTTACACTGTTGTTTTCCTCATCTTTGTGGATTTATCTACCTTTGGTCTTTGCTGTTGGTAGCCTTTGGACAGAGTTTTTGCTTGGTCATCCTTTTTTTTTTTGATGTTGATGCTATTGCTTTCTGTTTGTTAGTTTTCCTTCTAACAGGCCTCTCTTTTGCATGTCTTTTGGAATTTGCTGGGGATCCACTCTAGACCCTGTTTGCCTGGCTATCACAAGCAGAGGCTGTAGAACAGCAAAGATTGCTGCCTGCTCCTTCCTCTGGAAGCTTTGTCCCAGAGGGACATCCACCAGATGCCAGCCAGAGCTCTTCTGTGTGAGGTGTCTATCAAATCCTGCTGGGAGGGGTCTCCCTTTTAGGAGGCTCAGGGGTCAGGGACCCACTTGAGGAGGCAGTTTGTCCCTTAGCAGAGCTCAAGCACAGTGCTTGGAGATCCTTTGCTCTCTTCAGAGCTGGCAGGGAGGAAAGTTTAAGTCTGCTGAAGCTGCACCCACACCCACCCCTTCCCCCAGGTGCTCTGTCCCAGATAGATGATAATTTTATCTATAAGCCTCTGACTAGGGCTGCTGCCTTTCTTTCAGAGATGTCCTGCCCAGAGAGGAGGAATCTAGCAAGGTAGTCTGGCTACTTTGGCTTTGTGGTGCTGTGGTAGGTCTCCACCCAGACTGAACTTCCCAGCAGCTTTGTTTACACTGTGAAGGGAAAACTGTCTACTCAAGCCCCAGTAATGGTGGAAGCCCACATCCCCCACCAAACTCAAGCATCCCACGTGGACTTCAGACTGATATGATGGCAGAAAGAATTTCAAGCCAGTGGATCTTAGCTTGCTGGGCTCCATGGGGTGGGATTTGCTGAGCAAGATCACTTGGCTCCCTGGCTTCAGCTTTCTTTCCAGGGGGAGTAAACAGAGTTCCAGGTGCCACTTGGGTATGAAAAAGCCTCCTGCATCTAGCTCGGTGTTCCAGGAGCTATTGGGGTACAAAAAACCTCCTGTAGCTAGCTCGATATCTGCCCAAACAGCCGCCTAGTTTTGTGCTTGAAACCAAGGGCCCTTGTGGTATAGGCACCTGAGGGTATCTCCTAATCTGTGGTTGTGAAGACTGTGGGGAAAAGCTTAGTATCTGGGCCAGATAGCTCTGTCCCTCATGGCATGGTCCCTCACAGCTTCCCTTGGCTAGAATAGGGAGTTCCCCAACCCCTTGTGATTCCTAGGTGAGGTGACACCCCATTCTGCTTCTGCTTGCCCTCCGTGGACTGCACCACTGTCTAACAAGTCCCAATAAGATGAACTGGGTACCTCAGTTTGAAATGCAGAAATCACCCATCTTCTGCATTGGTCTCATTAGGAGCTACAGACCGGAGCTGTTCCTATTCAGTCATCTTGCCCCTGCTTTCCAACCTCCTTCTTTTCATTAATAATACTTTATATTAATTTCCCCCCCTTCAAATAAATCATGTGGTTTCTGACACATGATGTGACCCTAACTGATGTAGCTCATAATATTAGATTCTGCTAATCCAAATCTTTATCAATGATGTATAGAAGTAGCAATTATAGGTGCCTGCTGTGGCTGTAATCAGGTATTAGCTATAGTGAATTCCAGGTGGGAGAGTCTGTATGCTTATGCGCAAGGCTGAAACTAGGCAATGGCCAGAGTATCTTCACTTGCCACTCACATTTGTATTGTGAATTTGTGCAATGTTCACGTCTTTTTGTCCTAGATTTAGTTATCCAGTCCTCTAGGATATTCTGAGAATACTTAGAACATTTTAATAAATTATTTTTTGACTCTGTGAGCCAGAATTAGATTCTGTTGCTTGCTACTAAGAACATGGATGATGAGAAATAGCTAATATTGTGTGCTTAAACTCTTTCAATGCTACTTTAATTATTCTATATATATAATCAAATTTAACAGAATAATATTAATTAATCCTCATACAAATCCTATAAAGTATTGATTATCCTCATTTTATAAATGAAGAAACTAATCAGAAAGATTAAGATTTGTTCAAGCTTACAGAACTAAATAGTAGAGATAAGATTCAAATACAAACATTCATTGCTAAATCTGGTGCTCTTAATGGAATATATAGACAATCTCTTCATTATTTTGGTATAAATAAAATAAAAACAATGTTATTTTCCTTCAACAACATAAAAATTATATTTGATTGCAACCTATAAGAGAAAAATCTATGATATATTATTAGTTTTCAGGCTCAGAGCTCAAATTTTTAAAAATTCTATAAATTCAAGGGCTATAAGTACAATTTTGTTGCATGGATATATTGCATAGTGGTGGTCTTGGCTTTTAGTGTATTAATTAGCCAAATAATGTATGTACATTCATTAAGTAATTTCTTATCATCATCCCCTACTGCCCTCCAACCCTTGCAAATCACCAGTGTCTATTATTCCATGCTCTATGTCCATGTGTTTACATTAGTTAGCTCCCACTTATAAGTGAGAGCACGTGGTATTTGACTTTCTGTTTCTGAGTTGTTTCACTTAACATAATGGCCTCCAGTTCCATCCAGATTGCTGTGAAAGATATGATTTCATTGATTTCATTCTTTATCATGGCTGAATAGTATTCCATTGTGTGTGTGTGTGTGTGTGTGTGTGTGTGATATATATATTACATGGTGTGTGTGTTTATACACACATATATATCACATTTTCTTTATCTAATTATCCTTTTATGTACACTTAGGTTATTGGTTCTATCCTTATAATTGCCATGGCGAATATCACTGCAATAATCTTATGAGTGCAAATCACTTATGAAATGATATAAAAAAGATGCCTGCACTCATATGTTTATTGGGTAAATATCCAGTAGTGGGATTGCTAGATGGATGGCAGTTCTGGTTTTAGTTCTTTAGGAATTTCCATACCTTTCTCTACAGAGGTTGTATGAATTTACATTCCTACCAACAGTGTATGAGCATTCCTTTTACTCTGCATCCTTCCAACATCTGTTATTTTCTGACGTTTTAATAGTAGCCATTTTGACTGGTGTCAGATGAGATTTCACTGCAGTTTTAATTTGTATTTCTCTAATGATTAGTGATGTTGAGCTTTTTTTCATATTTATTGGCTATTTGTATTTCTTCTTTTGAAAATTTTCCATTATTTGTTTTGTTGTTGATGCTGATTTGAGTTCATTATAAATTCAGAGCTCAACTTTTATTGAGCTTTAGGACGAAACGGAATCAATTACCTCCCTGGGTATTCTGTTCTCATCACCTTCTACTTACTGTTCATAGTTACATATGCACACAAATTTGATATATTAGGAAGCTGAAGCGAGCCATGATTAGTTCTCTCTCCAGTGAATGGTCTAGATCAAGTATGAAGAGAAAGCTGGAGTTAAGATTAATTCCTACTAAAATTAAGGGAAATCAGTAAGGAAGTAAGAATCCTATATCCTGCTTTTCTCATAGTCTGAATATTTTCCTTACTAGAATTTAGACATCCTAACTCTCCAATTTGTCCTTTCCAACATTATCTCATTGACTTACCATAAATGCTGACCAATCATTATTTTACATTAGATATGCTGATATCTTTTATTCTGGAAAAAATGTAAAATTTATATTTTTATTTTAAAAGTGTAATGACCTAATTCAGTAAGTCATTCTTTAAGGATATTGGTTCAAAAGACAGTTCAAGGCACCTAAATGCTCAATCTCTGGACAATTTTAGATAAAAGAATGTTTTAAAGATCTTAAAGAGCCCATTATACTCAGCTACATTTTAAAATTGCATAATTTGATTAAATTGACATTTAAATGTCAAGTACTTTTCCAGCATTTCCTTTCTCATGATTGCTCACTGCAGAGACATTTGTATGTAATTAGGAGGCTTTTCTCCCTCTTTCCATTTTAGTCAGTGGTCTACTTCTTCAACCTTACCTATTGACAGGTCCCAAGGTCCAGTTGTATTCTTCCTAGAGTTAATTGTGGGGTCACTAAAACTGATTTTCAATATCACTGAAAGTTCAAATATTTAATTAAATAAAAATAATTGAAAAGCAAAAATATTCACTTAAGTTGACTTATAGAAGTGACACATTTTTAGTATGTGATTAAGTTAGTTTGGTTACAATATGATTTCGTTGTAAAGATGTCTAGAGCATGTAAATTTGGTGGAATAGATTACATTTTAAATATTTATCTAACTTTTTACTTTACGTGTATAAGACAATGGACATGAAGTATATTTATATCTTAATAAAATACATGTACCATTATACATGTATACATGTATAACAAAACTAAAATATAATTGCAGAAAGGCACATTAAATTTCACCATTTTAACCTCTGAAAGTAGAGAATGTTTTAAAGAAATAATAGTCAATATTGGTAAAGGTATGATGAGATGGGAACTTTTGCTCACTGTTAATAGAAACATGAATTGGTATAACCTATAAGGCACAATTTATGACTACCTATGTGGAGTCCTAACTTTTGTATCAGGTAGCTTCTGGTAAATGATTCTAAAAGACCAGTACAGATGCTTCTCTACTTACAACTGGGTTATATCTCCATAAACCCATTATAAGTGGAACACATCATAAGTTTAAAATGCATTTAATACACCAATAACCCCATTGTAAGGTTGAAAAATTGTAAGTTGAACCACTAAGTCCAGATGCTCCTCAACTTCCAATGGTCCTGTGTCACAATAAATTCATCATAATTCAAAAACATCATAAGTTGAAAATGAACTTAATACCCCGATAAACCCATCATAAAGTTGAAGACTGGTTAAGTCCAACCACAAAAGTCAGGGGCAGTCTGTATAAAAATATTCTTATCTCAATAACATAGCAGTAGAGGGAAATGAGAAACTATCTGATTTTTAACTATGGAAATGTTTCACAATTTCATATTTACATATACAACATGATTTTAAGTTAAGAAAGAGAACAGAGAGCATGTGTCAAGATATCAAAAATATCTATTTCTGAGAGACAAGTATATATATGATTTATATCTATTCTTTTATAATTTCCAACTTGCATCAGATTTACTATAATTGACATTTACTACCATTATAGTCAAGAAAAAATTAAGCCTTATTTTGAATGCAGGAAGATAATGCCTGGTTCTTCCACAAAAACCAGATAAGCTAAGACCAATCCCTCTCCAATCACGGGCCATGGAAGCTCCTCATGCCCAATATTGATGACTGGGAGGATGAGATTTATCCTGCTGTGGGAATAGCCGAGAGAAGAATGTTCCATGCAGAAGGGAGAAAATATAAAGGTCAGTTTTAATAATTCCACAAGTAATTTGTAAAATTGCTTGTTTAATTAAGTTTTTCTCTTCTGGTTGGTTGCAAACCCTGCTAGGGCAGAGTGTTTGGCAGGAATTTCTCTTTGGCATTTGTACAGTGCTTAGCACTATTAATATATGTAAAATCAATGAAACACACCCAATTATAGAATATTCCTTAATATGTTTGTTTGAGTCTAGGCTCAGAGATTATTTTTGTAAACAATAAAACATATACCTGAATGTTATGGTGAGAACTAAAATTAAAGTGTAAGAATCCTTGAATCTGGTTATTTCCCTAGACAGTCTGTGAGAATGGAGGAGAGACGTGAAACAGAAATGAAATTCAAGCAGAGGAGAACAAAAAGGGGAGGGGCATTCTTGGGTCTTAAATGCTACTCAGAAATAAACTTAGGCCAATAACAGAAAAACTGAAATATTATCCTGTTTCAGAATCTTTCCACCTTCTGTAGTGATCTATTCTTAAAATTTTTGCAATGAATCCCTCAAGATTCTTTAATTAGCAAAAGAGATTGCCTAGATATTAAAAACCCCAAAACACAGGGCCCAAATCATGGTGTGACCAGCTAGATGAAAAATAGGGAGCAAGCTACAATCCAGAACAAGGCTCTGAACCCAGGAAGAAGGACCCAAAAGCATGTAACACTGTCCATGAGAATGTATTCATCAAGTCTGGCAGCCCCATTCCCACTTGACTGCTGGAAACCAACAGCTTTTCTATTAAAACATGGTATAATGCCTGGGGGCCATGGGGCATTGAATAGCTTAAATCAAAGTAATCTCAAAATATTAATTATTCCTGATATACCTAGGGGGACTGGAGGATACTATTCCAAATGAACAGCCAATTGGTCTGCAGCCTGAATCTGTGATGTTGCACAATCCTGCAGTTTCTCTGTGATATGACAGGTTGAAGATTTATCTACTAAATCCCTCTGGACACTCCTTATAAATGTGGATGGCCATTTGACAATGAAGAAAGCAAGATGTGTATTAATGCATTAATTTAAAACATAAATGTCTAAAGGGTCAAGTAAATAAAGTGAGTGAGTAAAGCAATTTGATTGTAAAGTCAAGAACTAGCCCACTTCTTACACTGGTTTGTCCTTAATGGCATCATAAATTGTGCTCTTTAGCTATGGACACATTTTGTTTATACATTCTTCATTTCTCCCAAGAAATATACTTTTCACATCTTTTGAGAAACTCCTCATTTCATAGGCCATATATTTTCTTTTCTCAGGTTGGACTGAATCACAGATACAAGAAAGATTTTAGTTTTGTTTTAAGTCTCCTTGTATATAGAAAATCACAATTCAGCAATAATGAAGGGTGGCACAGCTCCTGGCAGGCAGCAAACTGCTTGGCTGTCTGAGGCTGTTTGCTGCTACTCTGCCAATGATTGCTATGTAGACATGTGGGCCTAGCAATGTTGCCTCTTACATGTTCTGGGAAAAGCCAGAAATAAACGTGGAATTTTATGAGAAAATTCACAATTTTAAAATGTTAGCTCCTAATTTTTAAAAAAGTACTTTTGGCTAAAAAAAATTGCTGGTTTAGAGGTCAAAGTTGGCATACTGACACATTTTTGTCTCTTGAATGCAGACAATCAGAAGAGGTACTTTTCACAGATGGCAAGTGACTACATTTTGCAATACATTAAAAATTAAAGTACAATAATTAGTACTACTACTAAGGAATCTTAGGTTGAAATAGGCTGAGTGAAAGACCAATTGGCTGTTTTTTTACAGTAATATGAGCAAATGCGATCTGTAAGAGTGTTAGTAGCTGTGAAAAATATAGTATAGAACAGGAAACGCTCCACATTTGTAATTTCGTCGCCATTTTTCAGAGAATATTTTACGCCAACTCAGGCTTTTTTTTCCCCAATCAGTGACTTTCCCTGTAAAGCCTAGACGCATCTGAGTTACTGGTAAAGAAAAAGCTGACCACCACCTTTATGGTATTTATTATGTCCCTTTACTCAGGAACTTCACGGAGAAAAGCCCCATGAGTAATGAGGGCTTCTTCATTAGTCTTCAGAATAAACTGAGCATACATGTTTATTTAAAAACTAAGCTCTGCCTTGAGTGACTGTAATGTCCTGCTGCCTGCTGTGTCATATCCTGGACTACATAAGCTCAGCCGCTGCTGTAAATGGCTCCTAATTATACATGCATTTTGTCAGCTCAGATTTCTCCAATGACCTGTTTCTAATATTCACAAAATTTACAGCAGATTCACAGAGAAAGATTACTAATTTCATGAGAGGAATGTTCACCAATGATGCAGATCTTTTTTTTTTTTTTTGAGACAGAGTCTCACTTTGTTGCCCAGGCTGAAGTACAGTGGCATGATCTCAGGTTACTGTAATTCTGTCCTGCGGGTTCAAGCGATTCTTCTGCTTCAGCCTCCCGAGTAGCTGGGATTACAAGGGTGTACTACCACACCTGGCTAATTTTTGTATTTTTATTAGAGACAGGGTTTCACCATGTTGGTCAGGTCTCGAACTCCTGACCTCGTGATCTGCCCAACTTGGCCTCCCAAAGCTGAGATTATAGGCTTGAGCCACCATACCCAGGAATCTTAATACCTGACCATACCCTATGATCAGGAATCTTAATCTCCCAAAACATAGCCAGCCGCTTATGGGACAACTTTATGTTTACCTAATTGCTCTGATAGTTCCTAATGCCAATCACAATTCTGTCCAGCAAACACAATGAGTGATTGAGAAAAAGGAAAATCCTATTAAGTTATCCCTGCCTTTAGAGTAAAAAATAGAACTCTCTGTAGCAGGAAGATAATGCCTGGTTCTTCCACAACAACCAAATAAGCTAAGACCAATCCTACCAAACTCTCAATTTAAAAATTGACTGCTAAGACCAAATACCAATGCCTGAAGAAGCTCAGCTTGTCCATTCTAGAAATCAACACCCATATAGTTAAAATGTCAGCAGTCACCTTCCTTTTAAATTAAAAAAAAAGAGAGAGATCAGCTTTTTAGGAATAAGTGCTTCAACAGTATTAATGCCTCAGATTTGGAGCTCTACAGCATACCTCTGATGTAAGCTCATTCATGCCTGACTCCCTACCTTGTGTCCCCTGGCTTGTTCCAAACTCCTAAGTAAGCAGCTGATTGGAATTGACAAGAATTCTGCTCAAGGGGTTCAGCAAGCATAAATCTTTTCCATTTCAATACTCCTGTAGCTCAAAGCAAAGAGCTGCTAGAGGAGCAGTGAAATGGAAAATCATGCATGCATTCCCTCTCCTTCCATCAGTACCTGCGTTAACAGTAAACTTTGGCCCTCGAGTATCTCCTTTTAGGTGTTCCTTAACTAGGTCCAAACACAACCCTTACCACCATGAACCCTATGCATGTGTTAGATAATTATTCCACCTGGAGTGGACTAAAATTAGTTTCAACATTCTTTTCTATTTGTAGCATTATGAGACATCAATTGTTTTCTGCTGTTACTTATATGCGTTTCCAGGTCTTTGAATGCTTCTCCACCTGCCTCAAATATCCATTCATTTATTCATCCAACGAATCAAATTTGTTGATACTCGCTTTACGCAAAGCATCACAACAGCTGAGGTGGGAGAGAGATTGTGCTTATGGTACTATATTATTGTTATCGTTGTCTGGAGCCTCACTCTCCTTTACAGGCATCAGTCATCTGTGAATTATACCAAGGATCTAATCATGCACCCTTAAAATAATTACGCTATTGAAAGCTTGGAAGAACTTAATTGACTGATCCTCAATCAGTGCTACATGTGTGGTCTATATATTTGTGCGACGACAGCGAATTCTATACACTGGCTTCACAGGTAGTTCTAGCCTTAAATATTTAAAGACTCAATGTTTACTTTTTCCATATACTGGGCATATATTTGAGGGGAACTATAGTAATTTTGGTTTTAATTTTAGATCACAGTTAACCAACTAATAATTCATTTCCTTTTTCAAGAGAACAAAGCCTGTGCTTAAAAATCTTAGCCAGTTTGACTCCATGTTATATCTTTTCTTTGTTGTAAGTCTTTGCAAGACGGCTTCAAAGTTGGGAAAATATATTATCATTGGAATTTGTATTTCTCTCCTCTGGAATGACTATTCCTCCCTTCCAAGAAAAGAAACCAATTTGTAAGAATGTCTTTTTAGTAATTCAGAAATATATATTATTGGATTAATTAAAGAATCTCACTGAGACAGAATCTTGCTTTTGGAGAGAGAGTGAAATTTAGCTTTATTTCTTGTTCTTTAAGGACTAAGAAAATAAGAAATTTTTTTTTGCTAAGACAATAACTGCTGGAGTGGCTCAGGTAGGAGCAGAATTCCCATGCAGATATTTTTCTTTTTACCCTTTTAGGGCAAATATGGTCTATTTATAATTACAGAGAAAAATTAGCTGGTATGGAGCTTGCCATGCTCTGAAATGGAAGAATGAATTTTGAAAGGTGGTTTATAGGACTCAACATGCTTGGATTGGCATTTCAGGAATTCTAAGCTCCAATCCTCCTTTTCTAGTGACTCATTCTATGGAGTTACAGATAATGTTAACCCCATTTTCAAAATAAGGGGAAATATTCACTTGTTTGGAATATTCTGCAGATTAATGAATAAATTATCATGGAGGACTTTGCTAAGATAAATCTCTATATAACACTGAATAATAAGGATTGAAAAGAGTAAGAAAAGGCAAAGACTCAGTTTCTTCTTTTTCCTTTTTTTTTTTTTGTGAATTAGAGAAACTGCCTATCAAGTTGTAAAATGTTAGAACAATTTGCTATTCTAAAAGTAAGGCATCGAGATAATTTACATTATAATATAATATCTTCTCTAAAGATTAAATTGCAGTCCATTTAAGAGTGAATTTTTTGATCATTCCTCACTTTTACATAGTTTGTCCCCTGCTACATACAGTTATTTCTGCTGAGTTATGAAACTTCATAATAGGATGTATCTAGAGAAAGTGGTATTGATGTTAAATGCAAAGTATTCTTCTCTAGGGAATTATACTGGGGTGCATTGATATGCTGCTAATGATATATAGAGTTTTCTGTACAATGATGATGTATAGTTTAGGAGTCTCTGCAAAATTGTCCACCAATTGCTTTCTAATCAGATTCATCAGAAATAGGACATTACCCTGTGTTACAGCATAGATACTTCAGGTTTTCAGTAATTATGATACATTTTAATTTAGGAAACTACATTTTTCATTCAGTTTTAACCACTGTTTTATCATTTAAAATTGTTAAAATTAAGGAAATTGAGAATTCAGTTTAAATAAAGAAACTGAAAATAATTTGAAATGTATACATTATCAAATAAACTAGAAGTAAGTATATTACTTTACTATGTAAACAGGAGTTGTTCTATGTCTTTCTTTTCTGTTACTGCAAAATTTACATATAATAGTAGCTAAAATGTGTTCCACAAGATATAATGGTTTCTCATCAATCTGGAATCCTTCAGTTGATTCCAAAACCTCTGTATGTGTATATAGCTAAAGTTCTTGCATGTTTGAAAAAAGGGATGGTTGCAGTAGATAAGAAACTTACAGGGAAATTATAGTCACGTCTAATATAAAATTATGCTTTTTACTATGCCAAGACTAATTTCATTTTAATTTGTTATTTTTAATATTTATTACAGAGTCCTGTATGTCTACTTTCCTCTTCTTCCTGGCATTCCATTTCTCTACATTTCTGGGCCTCACTTACAGTTAGTTGCAGCTGAGTGATTCTTTCCTGTTGGGCATTGAGTAGAAATAACATGTGTCATTTTCAGGCCTGACACATTTCACCTATGGTGCGTACTTTGCACTTATTTTCTTGTTAGCTGAAGGCAGATGACATAGATGCTTTAAAGGATGGTAGCACCACAAGATGAAGGGATCCTGGGTCCCTTAAGACAAAGTGGAGAGAAACCCCAACTCCATTGAATTGAGAACCCTCTGGAGAGTTATGACTTCTTCTTTATTAATTCTTTGGGTCATTTGGTTACTGCAGCTTAGCCTATTCTAAATAGTACAGAATTACATTCTTTAAAATCCTTTATGCCTGTCTAATACACAAATATATTCTATTCTTTAAGAACTGACTCAAATCTGGTATTTTCTGTGTAGCCTTTCTTATCTTTTGTATTAATGACCTCTTCCTGGTCTGACTTCTTGTACGAATCATTTGACTATTAATGAGAGAGCAACATCTATCTGTAGGCTTCTTGGTCATCAAAACAAGAAGGGAAACATAGACAGTTACATAATTTTATTTTCAGTGGGGATTAAACATAACAGGTCCTGGTTGGAAGTACAGGTATATTTCTAGTACTAAATTCTAAAAGATGTTTCCAATGCAAAACTTAATACAGGAAAGGTAGTCATGTAATAGAAAATGTCCTCAACAATATGCCTACAGCAAATGTTATTAAAAGATGTAATAATATAGTTACAGCATCTTTTGATTATGACCATTGTCATGACTGGCAACTTCTCAGAATGCTAAGGCAACAGGTAGCAAATAAATAATTGCTGTTTATTGGCTAAAATCCAAAGATCAGATTTACACTAATTTGAAAGTTCACCTTTAGAAATTCTCCATAAGATATAATACCTGTTTATCAGATTTTAAATATGATAATTTTATTGCAATCAGTTGTGATTTTTGTCGCCGTCAAGTCTGGCCTTAACAATAGATTCTTAGTTATTGGTTGAAGGTGAATCTATTACACTGGAGACTAGAGAAGCAGATGATTTGACTGTCATCTTTTTGCAGACATTAGTGAACCTAATCTAGACCCTTTACTAATCAAAGTCCCACAAAGATACCTGCAGAAACAGCCAGAATCACACCCCTCAAAGATACCTGCAGAAACAGCCAGAATCATCACAGACACACACACACACACACACACACACACACACACACACACACACAGTTTCTCTCTCTCTCTCTCTCTCTCTGGGGTCTGTCCCAACTGAAAGCCTAAAATGTGCTTAAGATCAATAATTATTCTGTTCAGTATAATTAATTTACATTTACAAAGCAGATTTCATCATCATAGTTTAACATATATCTTCATTGGTCTGTCTAGTTTCAGTGATACAGGGTCTTGGTGAATCTGAATAAAATAATTATTTGAAAATACATTTCCTAAGATGACTTTACTGGAAAAGAATCCATTACATTTTGTAAGATAATTGATGTTTTATAATAAAGTATACTCAAGTCTTATGTATGATAATATTTAGGCAACAGGATCAACTGTTTATTGACGTCACAGCTACTTTCAGACAGAAAGGATATATCATTTTATGATAGAGACTTATTTATTTATTGTAGGGAAGCATTCAACCAAATTATCTCAAAGTGGTATCAGATTGTTAAAATATTAAGACATTTAAGACAGTGTGATTTGATAATATATATTCTCTACCAGAATTTTTTACATAAAATTGCACTAATAACGTTGTTTCAAATATATATATTAACTTTTTTGTTTTTCAAAATTTCAAATATCTCTGGTTTTTATAATATTTTAAGTTAAAAATTACTAAACAGTCTTAAGATAATCAATTATTGGAAGCAAAAATATTAATTTTATATCTCTAAATAATATTTCCATAAATATAAAAATGGAAGTTGAGACGTAAATCCCACAATTCTCACCTACAAGCCCCCAGTATATTTTGTAAAACCTAAATCCTGTAGGCCCTGCCTCAAAGCCTCTCTAAGTTTAGTAGTTTCTAGATTATTGTGGTAACAAACAAAATTAGTCGAGCACACCTGTACTCACTGTAGTGCCGCTGAAGGTGTACAGCTTGCCAGCATACACAAAAGTCTTTCCCTGCAGCTGTACCCACTACTGGTCCTCTGGGTCTGCTGTTAATTATTTTTGAATTGTCCTTTTGTTATTTCAATGGCCTCAAGCTACTTTAAATTTCCATTCTGGACCTATTTGTGCATCTTTAAAGTATTTGTGCTATTAATTAGCATATATTAATTGTTAATTCCTGAACTATGTTCCTGAAGTAATTTAACAACAATCCCAAATTAAAAAGCTTCTTGTACAAGGTAGAAAAGCTTGTATTTGAAAATTGATTGAAAGCTTTTCTCCTCCACAAATCACACAGGAAAGGGCAAAAACTTTCAGGTAAAATTGGAATGTATAATGCACGATACTGTTTCTCTAAATTAACCATTGCTTTTATCTGTAAAAGCATTAGAGAAAAATCTGGAAAGATCCCATAATTCTGTAATTTTAACAAATAATTTCATTTTATAAATTTCCTTCGAGTTTGTGTGCATATGTGCAGAAATAAATGTATTCAGAATTTCAGATTTTTTCTTTTTTTGAGATGGAGTCCAATCTGTCTCCCAGGCTGGAGTGCAGTGGCGTGATCTCAGCTCACTGCAGCCTTTGGCTCCCAGGTTCAACTGATTCTCTTGCCTCAGCCTCCTGAGTAGCTGGGATTAAACGTATGCACCACGATGCCCAGCTAATTTTTGTATTTCTATTAGAGATGGAGTTTCTCCATGTGGGCTAGGCTGGTCTCGAACTCCTGACCTCAGGTGATCTGCCCACTTCAGCTTCTTAAAGTGCTGGGATTAGAGGAGTTAGTCACTGTTCCTGGCCTGTATTCAGAATTATTATTATTATTTTATATTATACTGCAATATCAACCTACTGTTACTTAGTAGGAGGATTTTGTTTAGAGTTGTAAAGATAAACGCAGATTTTTACATCTCCATTATGATATATTAAAAGTATTGAGTAATATGTAGCCTTTCTTCAAGATATTTAAATTAGGTATATGGTTTCCCTTTATTAAATCATTTTTGCTGAGCTCTTTATAATTTTTTTCTTTTTTTCACATTGTGCTCATACTTTTTGAGCTTTCCCTAGTTATGAGGAATGGCCTAAGGCCAAATGTACTTTTAAATCTGGGGCTGCAATGATTCATTTATGGTCAATTTACTTAAAGGTTTTTCCATGTTAAAGAACAAAGCAAAAATAAAACAAAGCAAACCCAAGAGACCTATATGAATGGGATTCACTAACTATGATAAAAGGACCAGGGAAACATAATTTTTTAAATTATGCACCAAAAATAGGATAGGCTGAAATGTTGTGATAATCTTTTTGAAAAGTAAATTTAAATTTCCTTTGTAATTTT
The DNA here is from genome assembly GCA_036589455.1 of Ateles fusciceps. Taxonomy (NCBI): domain Eukaryota; kingdom Metazoa; phylum Chordata; class Mammalia; order Primates; family Atelidae; genus Ateles; species Ateles fusciceps. The sequence continues at coordinate 3,230,932 of JAZHEH010000479.1, read as the reverse complement.
CATTTATACTGGGAAACTTTCACATTATCTTATTCCTTTTCCATTTCTATGGTATTTTCTCATTCTAAGTAAGAAAAAATTAGTAAAGGACTGACAAAGCCTGAATAAGAATATATATATTTATATACAGCCTTTCACATTTCTTTAGTTTATCCTCACTATCTGACTAATATAACAACAGCTTTCTCTTTTTATCCCCAGAGTCTTTGCTTTACATAGTTTAATTTAAACTAAGGACACCAGTTCTCTACCATGAAGAAAAATCCGTCCTATTTTCCAATGTCTTGCTATGAGATTTTGGCTATGAGAAAGCAAATGCCAAAATATGTATTCACTGGGTGAAGTTGGCCTTCCAGATAAATAACAGTGAGCCATACCTATTTATATGTTTATTTATAGTAACAATTTTTTATCTATATAATGATTTATAACCTTTAACATATATACATTTTTAAATTTAATCTTCTCAAAAACTCTATCATAGAGAGAAAGACAAAGGTAGAGACTTATTTCCTGCCAATTATTTTCAATAATTTTACATGTAATTCTCACGACTTTGCAAGGTAAGTTTTGTGGTATTCACATTTTCAGTGGGTCAAAGAGGAATTTAGAGAGGTTTTAACAATTTGCCCAAGATCATAATTTTGCTAGATTCCTGAGCCAGAATGGAATTGAGCCTCAAGGCCTACTTGATTCCCAACATTAAGGCCACATCTTAAAAATGATGTAGCCACATTACTTATAATATCTCGGACATGGAGCATGATTAATCAATGCAAGATTTAACTGAAATAACTCCTCTCCACTTCCCTATATCACCATTCACGTAATTTCTTCATAAATTCACTCAAAGAGATAGTGTTCAAAGTGAGAGTATTTTATTTTCAATGATCAGTCACTCTTTTGTTCATTTACAAGTTATTTCCCCCCGTGGGGAGTATACAGATGGAATTCGCATAAATCAAGTTCTATAATCAGAGCAAAAGTTTGGACAGACTCAAACACAGTATGTTGTATCATATGAAGGAATAACTTTTTAAAAATATTGTAAAATGTTGTCTTTGGAACCTTGATAGGTTTGATCCAGATTAGGTAAATAATAATACATTATATTTCTTACACATAACTAAAATTTATTCACCTAATCTGTAAATTATTATATACTTTTATGATAATTATGCTTGCTTTAGCAATGATTCACTACCTTGGAATTTATAATCTTCTTCAAACAAATAAATTGATTTTTCTTATTTTTAATATATATATATTTTATTGCACTTTAGGTTCTGGGGTACACGTGCAAAACATGCAGAATTGTTGCATAGGTACATACATGGCAATGTGGTTTGCTGCCTCCATCCCCCTGTCACCTATATCTGGCATTTCTCCCCATGTTATCCCTCCCCAACCTCTCTACCCCCCTGCTGTCCCTCCCCTATTCCCCACCAACAGACCCCAGTGTATGATGCTCCGCTCCCTGTGTCCATGTGTTCGCATTGTTCAACACCCACCTATGAGTGAGAACATGTGGTGTTTGTTTTTCTGTTCTTGTGTCATTCTGCTGAGAATGATGGTTCCCAGATTCATCCATGTCCCTACAAAGGACACAAACTCATCACTTTTTATGGCTGCATAGTATTCCACGGTGTATATGTGCCACATTTTCCTTATCCAGTCTATCATCGATGGTTGGTTGGTTCCAGGTATTTGCTATTGTAAACAGTGCCGCAACGAACATATCTGTGCTTGTGTCTTTATAATAGAACAATTTATAATCCTTTGAACACATACCCAGTAATGGGATTACTGGGTCAAATGGACCTTCTATTTCTAGGTCCTTGAGGAATCACCACACTGTCTTCCACAATGATTGAACTAATTTACACTCCCACCAACAGTGTAAAAGTGTTCCTATTTCTCCACATCCTCTCCAGCATCTGTTGTCTCCAGATTTTTCAATGATCGCCATTCTAACTGGTGTGAGATAGTATCTCAATGTGGTTTTGAATTGCATTTCTCTAATGGCCAGTGATGATGAATATTTTTTCATATGTTTGTTGGCCTCATATATGTCTTCTTTTGAAAAGTGTCTGTTCATATCCTTTGCCCACTTTTGAACGGATTTGTTTCTTTTTTTCTTGTAAATCTGTTTTAGTTATTTGTAGATTCTGGATATTAGCCCTTTGTCAGATGGGTAGATTGTAAAAACTCTCCCCATTCTGTTGGTTGCCGGTTCACTCTAATGATTGTTTCTTTGCTGTACAGAAGCTCTGGAGTTTAATTAGATCCCATTTGTCTATTTTGGCTTTTGTTGTCAATGCTTTTGGTGTTTTAGTCATGAAGTCCTTGCCTATGCCTATGTCCTGAATGGTTTTGCTGAGGTTTTCTTCTAGGGTTTTTATGGTGTTAGGCCTTATGTTTAAGTCTTTAATTCATCTGGAGTTAATTTTAGTGTTAGGTGTCAGGAAGGGGTCCAGTTTCTGCTTTCTGCACATGGCTAGCCTGTTTTCCCAACACCATTTATTAAACAGGGAATCCTTTCCCCATTGCTTGTTTTTGTCAGGTTTGTCAAAGATCAGATGGTTGTGGATGTGTGACTTTGCCTCTGAGGTCTCTATCCTGTTCCGTTTGTCTATATCTCTGTTTTGGTACCAGTACCATGCTGTTTTGATTACTGTAGCCTTGCAGTATAGTTTGAAGTCAGGTAGCCTGATGGCTCCAGCTTTGTTCTTTTTGCTTAGAATTGTCTTTGCTATGTGGGCTCTCTTTTGGTTCTATATGAAGTTTAAGGTGTTTTTTTCCAGTTCTGTGAAGAGGATCATAGGTAGCTTGATGGAGATAGCGTTGAATCTATAAATTACTTTGGGAAGTATGGTCATTTTCACAATATTGATTCTTCCTAACCATGAGCTTGGAGTGTTTTTCCACCTGTTTGTGTCCTCTCTTACTTCATTTAGCAGTGGTTTGTAGTTCTCCTTGAAAAGGTCCTTTACATCCTTTTTTAGTTGTATTCCTAAGTATTTTATTCACTTTGTAGCAATTGTGAATGGCAGTTCATTCTTGATTTGGCTCTCTTTAAGTCTGTTATTGGTGTACAGGAATGCTTGTAATTTCTGCACATTGATTTTGTATCCTGAGACTTTGCTGAAGTTGCTTATCAGTTTAAGGAGATTTTGGGCTGAGATGATGGGGTCTTCTAAATATACAATCATGTCATCTGCAAATAGGGAAAATTTGACTTCCTCCTTTCCTAATTGAATACCTTTTATTTCTTTTTCTTGCCTGAGTTGCTTTGGTTAGAACTTCAAATACTATATTAAATAGGAGTGGTGAGAGAGGGCATCCTTGTCTAGTGCCAGATTTCAAAGGAAATGCTTCCAGTTTTTGCCTATTCAGTAAGATATTGGCTGTGGGTTTGTTGAAAATAGCTTTTATTATTTGGAGATACGTTCCATTGATACCTAGTTTATTGAGAGTTTTTAGCATAAAGAGCTGTGGAATTTTGTTGAAGGTCTTCTCTGCATCTGTTGAGATAATCATGTGGTTTTTGTCTTTGGTTCTGTTTATGTGGTGGATTATGTTTATAGACTTGTGTATGTTGAACCAGCCTTGCATCCCTGGGATGAAGCCTACTTGATTGTGATGGATAAACTTTTTGATGTGCTGTTGCAATCGGTTTGCCAGTATTTTATTGAAGATTTTTGCATCTATGTTCATCATGGATACTGGCCTGAAGTTTTCTTTTCTTATTGAGTCTCTGCCAGGTTTTGGTATCAGGATGATGTTGGTCTCAAAATGATTTGGGAAGGATTCCCTCTTTTTGGATTGTTTGAAATAGTTTCAGAAGGAATGGTACCAGCTCCTGTTTATATGTCTGGTAGAATTCAACTGTGAACCCATCTGGACCTGGGCTTTTTTTGGTTGGTAGGCTATTAATTGCTGCCTCAACTTCAGCCCTTGTTATTGGTCTATTCAGGGTTTCTACTTTTTCCTGGTTTAGGCTTGGGAGGGTGCAAGTGTCCAGGAATTTATCCATTTCTTCCAGGTTTACTGGTTTGTGTGCATAGAGTTGTTTGTAGTCATCTCTGATGGTAGTTTGTATTTCTGTGGAATTGCTGGTGATATCCCCTTTATCTTTTTTTATTGGGGAACCAGCCTTGTTTTATTTTAATCTGTACTATTTCTCCAATTGTGTTTGTATTTTAACTTGTTGGGGGACTGGATATACTTGAGTAATTTCTCTCTCTCTCTCTCTCTCTAGTCTGTTCAGGTCTTTCTCTTGTTTTTCTATTGGGGCATTGATCCTTCTTCCTTCAGTTTTAAGTGTTCTTTATGTATTGGGGATAATAGCCCTTTGTGTTAAACATTGCAAATATTTTCTCCCAGTTTATCAATTGTCTGTGATTTTGTTTATGGTGTTGTTTTAGTTTTTTTGTATTTTAATTATGTAGTTGAGTTTATCCTTGTTTTATTTCCTCTGGAGTTTGAGGAATACAAAATATTTTGAGGAATACAAAATACTGTATAATGAGGTTAAAGAGGAATTCACCTCTGTTTTCTCCAGGTTCTTGTTCGTTTGCATTTTGTTTTTTACATTTAGATTCCTAGTCTATTTAGAATTTATTCTGGTGTAATATGAGGTATGCAACTGATTTGATTTTTTTTTTCAAATGGTAAACTAGTTGTCCCACAAGCATGAATTAAAAAGTCCATCTTTGCCCAGTGATGTCCCCAAAGATGTTACCTATATCATATAATAAATTTCTGCATGTATCTGGATCTATTTCTGAGCTTTCTATTCTATTCCACTGACTTCATTATCTATTTATGTGCCATTAACACACTATTTTGATTATAGATACTTTGAAGTACACTTTTATGTTTGGTAGAGACAGTGTCCTCTTATGGGTTTTCTTCTTCAGTGTTTTACTACATCTTCTTGCATGTTTGTTTTTCCATATGAACTTTTATTATCAACTTGTCTTACTCCGTAAAAAGTCTGCTGATGTTTATATAAGGAATGAGTTAAATTAATAAACTAACATGGGAGAAACATCACTGTGATGTTGATTAACATAATACAAGAAAGGGGATGTCTTCTCACTAATTTGAGTCTACTTTTGCATATTTTGGGGAAGTTTTAAAATTTTTCTTACAGAAGTCTCACACATTTCTTTTTACATTGATTCTAGACTATTTAAGTTTTTTTTGTTTTAATTGAAAAGGTATTTTCATATTTTTCTTAGGAGTTCTACTTAAGAAATTCCTGTCAACCAATCATGTCCTCTTTTTAAAAATGCAAATTTGTTCATTTTTTGCAACCTTTCAAAAGCCTATATTTTTATAAAGATGAAGAATGAGCTTCTTGGTTAGGTCTATCAAGGCCTTAGTCATTTGGTCCAGATGTCTACTCCTCTGACCATTCTCTTTTCTATGGACTGCAATCCACACTTGCCAGCTGTCTTTCTATAGAGCCTTTGCATATCTAACTCCCTCATCTTGGAATGTTCTCCTGTACTTAACCACTACTTCCTTATCTAGTCGATTCTTAGTCATCTTTTAGGCCTCAGATCAAAGTCACTACCTCTAGAATGCCATTCTTAATTCCTAAATTGGATACTCTTTTAACAAGTATCCATAAAACCTATACTTCTTAGCACTTCCCATAACTGAAATTAAATAATAAGGATGTTTTAAGTTGTCTAATAGAAGCATCATGGGAGAATGGGCCATTTTTTTAGTGGCTGCTGCAAAACTTTGTACCCTGTAGACCCTTATTGAATGAAGAAAGAAAGCCTATACCTGTTAATTTGTATTGAATAAGCATCCAATATATTTATACACATAGAGGAATAGAGGAATAATGAATGATAGATATAAGATATTTGTATAATGCTAAAATGTCAATAGATTTTTAAGTCCTCTTATTTACTTTTATGTACATTTTTGCAAAAGCAGTTAAAAACTAGTATTTCTTTTCAACAAAGAAGCATTTCCAGTACTTGAATGTACTCTGGCTAGAAGGTTAGATGAAATAGGTTAAGTCTATAAAAATTTACAAGAACCTGCCTATTAATTATTTATCCCATTAGGCTTTGGTGTCTAATGCAGAAATTGCACAAGGTCATAGGTTTGATCTTTTAGCAAATTAAAAATAACATCATAGTGTTAACTTTTTTCTATGTATAACCATATCAAAAAGTCTTCTTTTAGAAAACTTAAAACATTAAAAAAGTAAACTTAGAAAAATCCATAATTTTACCTCCATTGTGGAATACCTACTGTCTTCCTGTGTACTTCCAATATCTATTTGTTGGCTTTTATAGCTTTAATATAGTTGTAATAAGAGTGTATTTAAAGAATGGTATTTTGTACTTCACCTAATGCAATTTCATAAACATTTTTCTTTATTGCTTTTTAGTTTCAAATTCTATCATTTTTATGGTTGCATAAATTTAATTACATTGACATCTCCAATCTATTTAACATTACTTCAATCGTTAAGGCTACATTATTTTTCAGAGTTTACCACAAATATCCACCTTTGCTATACTCAGTTCTGTTTTCACATGTGTTATAATATCTTTGCACAAATCTTTTACATTTTTGAATTATTTACTTGGAATAAAATGGTAAGGAATGGCAATATGAATCAGAAGATAGAATGAAATCATTTTTGTTTTATTATCTAATGATACTCTAAAACAATAATAACAAGTAACTATTGAACTGGTTGCTCGTAAGTTTTATGCTTATTGCATCTTCATATTAGCATAGGTTGATTTTTCTTATTTTAAATACATAATTATGTGGGAAAAAGAATCCATGCCTAAGTTCAATCTAGACTTTATCACTTTCTAGGTAGTTGACTCTGGACAAGTAATTTATTTTCTGCTTTTCACACTTTTAATCCCAGCATTTTGGGAGACAGAGGCAGGTGGATCACTTAAGGTCAGGAGTTCCAGATCAGTCTGGCCAACATGGTGAAACCCCGTCTCTGCTAAAAATACAAAAATTAGCCAAGTGTCGTGGCGCATGGCTGTAATCCCAGATACTTGGGAGGCTGAGGTTCAAGAACTGCTTGAACCAAGGAGACGGAGGTTGCAGTGAACAGAGGTAGCACCACCACACTCCAGCCTGGGCAACAGACGGAGACTTTGTCCCCCTCTTCAAAAAAAAATGGAGAATAAGTTTGCAGATCTTATAGGATTATATGTGTTAATACATGAAAAGTGCTTAAAACACTGCCTGGCACACATCAAATGCTGTCTTTCTTATTCGTTGTTATTACTTTCATTTGTTAATATTTATTTTTTATATTTTTATTATATGAATGTCTTTTCATGTCCTTTCCCATCTTGGTAGCATTGGTTATAGATATTTCTCATTCTATGGTTTTCCATTATGCTTATCATTATTATTTTATTTGGTTTCCTATTATATATATGTGGATATGTATGTGTTTAAGATTTCATACATTTGTATTTATCACTGTATTTTCTTGTACTATTGCTCCAGAATCATCACGATGACTTGGGAATTTATTTCTGTTTCAGCTGCTTTATTTTATATTTAATTAATGAAAACTTATTATGGTTTATCATTGAAGGTGTAGAGATAGTTTTTCTTCAACAACTAGAAAAAATATTAATACACAAATGCAATGTAATCCCAGGCTGAGGTGGGAGGATTTCTTGAGGCTATGAGTTTGATTCCAGCCTGGGTAACATAGTGAAATCCTTTCTCTAAACACGTTTTTTAAATTAGCCGGGTGTGGTTACAGCACTTGTATTCCCAGCTACTTGGGAGGCTGAGGCAGGAGGATTACTTGAACCTAGGAGTTCAAAGCTGCAGTGAGCTATGATTGCACCACTGCACTCAAGTCTGGGTGATAGAGCAAGATCCTGTCTCTTTGAAAAAAAAATGCAAGTGGGTAGAGAAAAACTTGGTATATTAATATGATCAAATATCTACTCTTCCGTAAAAAATATAAATTAAAACATTTACTTTTAAAGTTACACACCTAACTTTAAGTCATTTTAAAATTTCATAGTATCAGGTCTAAATGCATATTATGCTTATTAATTTGTTCTTCTGTATTTTCTAGTGCTGTCACACATCCAACAATCAGCACTTTTCAGGTGGAAGAGGCTAAGGGAAAGTGCAATCTTAATCAATGATTTTCCCACACTGTTTAATTGCATTTAAGGAGGTTAAAATTATGTTTGCCTCACATCTGCTGAAAGTAACAGCCAATCCTTTAAATAAACCTTGTTTCCTATTCATATGAACACATACACTCTCTCCTATAATGGAATTGCATTCTTGATCAATATGTAGTAGATACATTCTGCTTCAAAATAAAGAAATGCTTTACCTAAAATCACACAGTTACATATTCTAAAGCTCCTTGATTGTCTTGAGAGATCTGTGAACTTCCAAAAGTAACTTCCAAGTAGATGTAATCTGAAGACATATACTATCCCATATCATCTCAATCTGTGTAAATACACTTTCATTGCAGTCAAGAACTTGCTCATTCAACAAATAATGTTGCACATAGACTACATGCCAAGCACTGTGTTAAGCACAGAAGATATATTTGCAAGATAGTGAATAAAAAAGCAAAGAAAGCAAGCAATTTCATCACTGTGTGGTAAATCCCATGATAGGAGTGACAACAGCATGATAAATGGACACAGATCAAAAGTGCCTCATTCAGTCCCAGGAGATCAAGAAAAACTCTCGGGATATGGTAGTCTTCAGACTAAACCAGAATGGGGAATAAGCCTCATAAAAATGGGAGAGAGGGTTCACCAAGTATAGAGGCAAGAACAAGCAGAGGTTCTCAGGTAACTCAGAATGATTGACACTCAAAGGAATAGGGATGGTTGAGAAGCTGGGAAGTGAGGCAAAAATGTTCATGGAGAGCCTTTCATGACACCTGAAGAATTTGACTTCATATCAATGAGAAAGAAAAGTCAATACAGATTTGTAGTTTTGAAGTCAATCTTGTTTACTGTAAGGTGAATGCACTGGAGAGGAACAAAGCCAGAGGCAGGACAATCAGTGAAAAGGGAATGCATTCACCCACACAAGAGTTGACAGTAGCCTGAACTCATTTAATGCCAGTGGGAATTAAGAGAAAAGGAGTTTCAAGATAGACCTGACTTGACATTTAAAATGAGTGGATTTGAGAGCTGAAAAAGAGAGAGAAGTCAAAGATAATATCCCGATTTCTGGCCTGAGCATCTGGGTAAATGGAAGCTATCATCAGTGTATAGACATCTGCTGACAAATAAGGGAAAAGAAAAAAAGATGTAATGCAGTATTAGATAGATTCATTGAAAGTTTGCCAGCCTCTGCCTAATTGTCACATGGGATTTGAGCACTTTTGTTGTCAGTGAGGCTTAAATATGGAGGAAAGTAATTGGGCCACATGGGATTAGAACTACTAATAGGGATGATCTACTCTGGTGTAGCAAGATGTGTCTGGCATCAGCTTGCAATTGCCAACACAATTGTCTCACTAATTTAAGAAGAGGAGAATGATATGGTAGGATTCTGGAAATATGTTCACCTATCTGAGGTTCAAGTGTTGTACATACATGAGCTGACTCATTCCCCTCTCTCTGCAGCTACCTAATTAATGCATCACATCAAGTCAATGGTTATCAAAAATGTTTCTGCAATGTGAGTTGTGTCACTGTACAAGAGGGATACTTAAGGTGGCACCTACGTACACACTTCACATATTACCAGTGTCATAAATAAAATATCACATCTGTATGCTTTCTTAGGCAGTATAAATATGTGTGGATTTACCACAGATACTCATTCAATTGACAAATATTTATTGGGTGCCCCACTAGGATCCAGGCACTGTTCCAGGTACTGGGAATACAAGAATGAATAAAACAGACAGTGTTCCTATTTTCATGGGGTTTTTAGTCAATGAAGATGGATGATAAACAAGTAAGTATGCCAGATGGTGATAAATGTCATGAAGAATAATAAAGTAAGGGGTAAGGGGAAAGGGAAGTGTGGGTAGTGGTTGGATAAAAGAGTTATGCAGTTACTAAATTAGTAGGAAGCGTCTTTGATAAGGTGATGTTTAAACTGAGTAAAAGGCTGAGGGACAGAGCCTCATGCATGTCCATGGGATAAGTGTTCCACGCAGAGGAAATAACAAATGCAGGACCTTTCAATTCCTGTGAAGGTGTAGCAATAGAAACAAAGATAAATAAAACCATAGCCCTTGACCTCAAGGAACTTACACCTCAATAGAGGAAATCAAAAAATAGAAGGTAGAATGTGTCAAGATTAAGATAAAAGTTATAACATTTCTTCTGGTAGAATGGACTGAGAAAGTAAATACTAATTAAGAACTGGAACAACAAATGACATCAAGGTTGCAGCCATCTCCAAGTGACAGAAGATTGACAGTGCCTAAAGCTATGGTCATGTTCCAATTTCAATATGGTCATGTGATATGATCTTGTCCTAGAGAGTGCAGCTAGTGTCCTGAATAATTCTATCAATCTCACTCACCTTTAAAATCAAATAAGAAGTTGGGAACATCTAACTAAGGGGTTCTCGGAAGGGGTTTGTCCTCTTCCTGCTCTATTTGCAGCATGTAGCACAGATGAGGGAACAGGGACATGGTTGATCCTTAATAAATATTTTCTGAATGAATAGATAAGTGAAAGAAAAAATAAATGCCCAACACTTAAATGATATTCATGAAGACATATGTTGTCAGTTTCAGCATTAGTAAAGAGTACAAAGGAAACATAGGCACTTGGTGAAAACTCTATAAACTCTTAAATAGGACATCGTTGTAGGAAGTTAGGATAACTTAGCAGTACAGACCAGACTGACATGGCATATTCAGCAATTGGGTAGCCCTTTTGTGCAAAGACTTGGGCCTGACTTCCTATCTAAGTGGCTGCCCCTTAAATAGCATTATGTTCTGTGACTAGCAGTTGCAGCTGCAAAGCTAAGGAATCATCACAACATGTGCAGAGTGAAAAGTCCTGTCATTCCTAAATAGGTCTTTCAGCCACACCTGCATATGGATCATAATTAGTGTCTAATATCATCAACAAATATGACAGATAACAATATGATGTGTTATATTTTATGAATAGGAGAGTGGAGGACAGAGAGCTATGTCCTCATTTCCAAGGTGATTATTTATGCACATTCTCCCTGGTGTTCTGATCGACTATATGCAAGAAGTTTTCCTTGGTCCCATTGCAATTTACTTGAGGCCACAATTACTTCTACGTTGATTTGATCAAAGTCTCCTTTTTGTGTTTCATTGCAAAGCAGTTCATTGTTACCAGGGGAAACAGATTCAACTCCAAGGGCCAATGAAAGACCCAGAGAATTATAATAAAATGGCCTCTGCCCCCACCTGAGTGCCACTGAAGCCATATGACTGCTATCTTCATTTGATAGTTCCCAATGCACATAAATAATTTCAGGGCAACAAAAAGATGCCATGTTTTTCATTAGATTTATGCAAAAACATCACTCTTACTTTAGGCAGTATTATGATGCCTGAAACAGTAATCTTGCACTATAATTACATTAATTATATGTCACATTAATACTTTTCCATTATAGACATTTAATATTAATATAATTAAATTATGTTATGGTTATAGAACTCATTAAAAACTTCATCTGTTTGCACATAATAATAACAATAAGTGAAAAATAGCTAGTGAGTACAAAATCACTAGTAAGTAGTGACACGGTAAGTAGAATCTTCTAAATGAATGGATTCTTTTTCCTTATTTCTAGCATGGTATGCTAGCATATGTGAGAAATACAGAGGAAGTGCCATCTTTCAAATAATTGCCATCTCCACTACTGGGCTTTAACTTTGAGGAAAGGGAAGATGACAAAAGCCACTTAAAGGTGGTTCTTAACCTGTGTTGGGAAACAGCATGCCTTTGAAAACCTGATGAAAGCTATAGGCTCTATCTCTTTCTCTCCAGAGAAAGTCCCAAATGCACATATCAGTATATGTACCAATTTTGCTTACAATTTTAGGACTCTCATGAATCATTCAAGAAAATGACATATTGGCATAGAAGAGCCAATTCACAATTTGTACTCCTTTCACAATTGTACCACCCCTCCTCCCACTCCTAAACACAGTTCTTGGCACACAGTGGAACCAAATAAACGTATCTTAATTAAATGGGTGAATGAGTGGATGTATGAAGGAGCACAAGGCTTCCAAACAATTCAAGTCTTCTTGTTAGGGAGCATTTAAGGTAGACAGCATTCCACAGAGGTTTGCAAAGCACACCTGTGCCTTCTTTGAAAAGATTTGTGCATTCTTCTAAAAGCACATGCTGCTTCCCCCATTTTTCTCAGTCATGTCCTTCCACCTTTGCCCCATCTTATAGCAGAGTCAGGGGCTTTTCAAGCTAATTTAAGCTTAGGGTTTCTTAACCTCTTTTTATTGAATGAATCATGAGAGCCCTAAAATTGTAGGCAAAATTGGTATATATACTTGTACATACATTTGGGCTTTTCTCTGGAGAGAAAGAGAGAAGAGCCTATAGCTGTCATCAGCTTTTCAAAGCCAAGCTGTTTTCCAACACAGGTAAAGAACTACCATTAAGTGCCTCTTCTCATACCACCAAAACAGTCACACTCTGTGTTACATTTAAGTGCTTGTTTTCCTTTTGTTCTATAATAGAAAATAATAAGGTAATGAGCATACTAGAGAATATGAATAAGAGCTATTTTAAAATATAAAATATATCAGGAAAAGTCTGCCAGGCATGGTGCGTTACATCTGTAATACCAGCACTTTGGGAGGCCAAAGTGAGCAGATCACCTGAGGATAGGAGTTCGAAACCAGCCTGGCCAACATGGCTAAACCCCATCTCTACTAAAAATACAAAAATTAGCTGGCATGAAGTCCTTGCCTACACCTATGTCCTGAATGGTTTTCCCTAGATTTTCTTCTAGGGTTTTTATGGTGTTAGGTCTTATGTTTAAGTCTTTATGACCAAAACACCAAAAGCAGTGGCAACAAAAGCCAAAATAGACAAATGGGACCTAATCAAACTCCATAGCTTCTGCACAGCAAAAGAAACAGTCATTAGAGTGAATCGGCAACCAACAGAATGGGAAAAAATTTTTGCAGTCTACCCATCTGACAAAGGGCTGATAACCAGAATCTACAAAGAACTGAAACACATTTACAAGAAAAAAACAAACAAGCCCATTCAAAAGTGGGCGAAGGATATGAACAGACACTTTACAAAAGAAGACATACATGAAGCCAACAAACATATGAAAAAATGCTCATCATCACTGGTCATTAGAGAAATGCAAATCAAAACTACATTGAGATACCATCTCACGCCAGTTAGAATGGCGATCATTAAAAAATCTGGAGACAACAGATGCTGGAGAGGATGTGGAGAAATAGGAACGCTTTTACACTGTTGGTGGGAGTGTAAATTAGTTCAACCATTGTGGAAGACGGTGTGGCGATTCCTCAAGGACCTAGAAATAGAAATTCCATTTGATCCAGCAATCCCATTACTGGGTATATATCCAAAAGACTATAAATCGTTCTACTATAAGGACACATGCACACGAATGTTCATTGCAGCACAGTTTACAATAGCAAAGACCTGGAACCAACCCAAATGCCCATCGATGATAGACTGGACAGGGAAAATGTGGCACATATACACCATGGAATATTATGCAGCCATCAAAAACGATGAGTTCGTGTCCTTTGTAGGGACATGGATGAACCTGGAAACCATCATTCTCAGCAAACTGACACAAGAACAGAAAATCAAACACCGCATGTTCTCACTCATAGGCGGGTGTTGAACAATGGGAACACATGGACACAGGGAGGGGAGTATCACACACTGGGGTCTGTCGAGGGGAAAAAGGGGAGGGATAGTGGGGGGGTGGGGAGTTGGGGAGGGATAGCATGGGGAGAAATGCCAGATATAGGTGATGGGGAGGAAGGCAGCAAATCACACTGCCATGTGTGTACCTATGCAACAATCCTCCATGTTCTTCACATGTACCCCCAAACCTAAAATGCAATAAAAAATAAATAAATTAATTAATTAAAAAAAAAAAATTAGCTGGCATGTTGATGCATGCCTGTAATCCCGGCTACTTGGGAGGCTGAGGCAGAAGAATTGCTTGAACCCAGGAGACAGAGTTTACAGTGAGCAGAGATAGTGCTGCTATACTCCAGCCTGGGTGATAAGAGTAAAACTCCATCTCAAAAAAAAAAAAAAAAAAAAAAAAAAAAAGAAATATGTCAGGAAAAGTCTATTCTTACATCTCTTTTATATTGTATTTTTGTGCAGAATAAAGTTTAAAAATCCTTACCAGATGTAAACATTTCAATTAATTAAATTTCAGTAAGAAGTGGTATCCAGCAAATGATGGAGTGTTATTTATAGAGTGCTAATTCTATTTAATAGAGTCCCAATTCTATTTAATAGAGTCCCTATGATTATTAAATTTTAAACACCTTTAATAGACAACATTCACTTTGGTACATACTAAATGCACTTAGGAAGCCACCAAATATGATTTAATGACTATATACAGCAGAACTTAATTTTATTTGCACACTTAAAATAAATGGTTTCATTAAACCAGTAAATATTTATTAAGGTTTCATTTTGTTGTTAGCCTCTGTGATATACATTACACTAGAGATAATTAGAATAAGACATGGCCCTTGTCCTCAAAGTTAAAGCCCGGTAGTAGAGATGGGCAATGAGAATACAGACTGAGAAGTCCTACCCTGAAGGCACACCTGGGGCACTGTGTGAGTCAAGATCAAGTGTGTAACATGCATTTGGGGCTCAGTGGAAGCTTGAAAGAGAAGTAACTTATAACATTACCAGTTTGAGTGTACTGGACCCAAGGAAAATAAGGTGGGCATATATGGTGGGCGATCAATGAACCAGGTAGTGAGGGCAGCCAATGTAAAAGTCCAAACATAAAAGAGAGGTTAATGCCTTCAGGAAATTGAAGGTTTCTTCAGAACTGAAATGCCAAAGAATTGAGTCTTTTATGCCATTGAAGTGTTTGTTTGCCTTCTTTTCAGAGGGGATGAGGACCTTTTAAAGACTTTTTAACAAGGGGATACAAATGGGATCCAAGGGAGACTAGAATACAATGGTATACAATATTTGAAGTGTTTAGATGTCAATAGCTGAGTGAAATTAGTTTGAATACTCAAGCCTCTAGAGTTTGGCTTCCATAATCTTCAGGTTTAAGTAATGGCTCCTAGCCAAGAGCTAAGCTTAAAAAATAGCAACTAAATTCTCATCTCCTGTCAAAGAAGCAGCCATTTGGCAAACAAAAATAAATATAACTATATAAAGAAAAACAGGACTTTAAAGCTGTGCTCCAAATGCAGTCAGAGATTGGTGCCTTGCAGTTTAGTAAAGAAACGTTGATTGACTGGCATTATTTAGGAAAGGCTACCCTTTTCAAATCAAAGTAAGAATAATTGGAATAGCAAGACAACCATCCCCCTACCAAACAAACGTGCGCGCGCACGCGCGCGCAAACACACACACACACATACACACACTCCCGGATGAAAAGCATAAAGAGCTCAGCAAGTTGAGAACAGAAGGCTGTAGATAAGCACCAGCACTGGCCATGGGGTAGTGTGCCTGGCAAACACCATCACAACAGAGAAGAGAATCATCTGGGACGAGGTGGAAGATATGAAAGCTCTATAATAGGACCTCTCAAACACAAACTAAAGTAGATCAATACCAACAAACCTGAGAGGCCAAGTACAGTGTTCTGTAGGGCTAATACACAGGTTTAGAATATGTAGTTAATTTTTTTCCTAACAATTTTAAGTCCAAATTAAGCAAACAGTGTTTTGGCATGTAAAAGGTGAATCGGGTCTGCATAGTAGGATAGGTGGAGAAAAGGTGTGAATTAAGATAAGATCTTGAGTTCAGACTTCCTATTGAACTAGCTATGTACCCTTGCACAAGTTACTTTGCTAACTTGAGTCCCCAGATTCCATATCTGTTTAGATTTTTGTGACAAATTAAGTGATCAGTCAATGGTAGCTGTTTGATTATTGTTATTAATAAAAATAAGTAAAATCCTATATTGCCTAAAATGCCTCTGTCTCGTATGGTAGCCACTTGAAATGTGGCTAGTTTAATTAAAGGGCTAAATTTTAAGTTTTATTTAACTTTAGTTAAGTTTAAAATCCTTGATATTCACTTTCGTTATTAGAAAGCTTTATGAAAACATATGAGAAAACATTCTAAAAACATATTTACTTTTGGAAACTTGTAAATATATGAATCAACTTATTCAAGAGTAAACTTTAGAAACTTTAAATATAGATGAAATATTTCCAATGTAAAATTGACATCCAAATTAAGGTGTGCAGTAAGTGTAAATTAACTTCAGATTTTGAAGATTTTAAAGTATGCAAAAAGAATGTATTGATGATAATGTTTAGGTTGATTATATGTTAAAATGATAATCATATGTTGAAATAATAATATTGGGTTAAATAAAACATTGTTAAAATAATTTAACTTGTGGCTGGGTGTGGTGGCTCATGCCTGTAATCCCAGGACTTTGGGAGACCAAGGCAGGAGGATCACAAGAGATTGATACCATCCTGGCTAACATGGTGAAACCTTGTCTCTACTAAAAATACAAAACTTAGCTGGGTGTGGTGGTGCATGCCTGTAGTCTCAACTACTCAGGGTATTGAGGCAGGAGCATAGCTTGAACCCAGGAGGCAGAGGTTGCAGCGAGCTGAGATCGTGCCACTGCACTCCAGCTGCAGACAGAGTGAGACTCCATCTCAATATATATATATACTAATAATAATTTAACTTGTTTATTGTTAAAAATGCATTACTAGAAAATATAACATGTTCTTTCTATTGGACAGGACTGGTTTGCTTATTCAAAACAAGTAACTTTATTGGAAGTTACTGGTTTGTGCAAAATAAGTAATTCCCCAATGTTGCAGAATTAAAAATAATTACCATTATTAAATCCCTACTATGCTGTAGACCATGAATTTGCAAAATTCTTTAAAGACTAGATAGTAAATATTTTAGTCTTTTTGAGTCATACAATCATAACCACTTAACTGTCTTTGTAACTAAGAGTAGCCATAGAATGAGCCTGGCTGTGTTTCAATAAAACTTTATTTTTAAAAACAGGTGAAAGGCTGGATTTGGTTCATGGGTTGTAATTTTCTGATCTCTGTGTTGTAAACATTTCTCAAGACATATTTCATACCTCATAAAGTATTTCCAATAATCCCACTGTGTTGCCAAATAGAGCCTATTATCCACATTTAGGAAGGAAGGAAAGAAATATAAAATACTATGAGCTCTGATAGCATTTAAAATGATCAAAAATGTAAGCCAGCAATTACAAAGCAGGAGTGTAATAACATGCTAACTAAAAAGAACTGCCCTGCGTGAATATGGAGGAAAAAAATGGCAGATTCTTACTCTGGCTGTCAGCAAGATCGTGCATCCCTCTAGAAATATTCACATTCCCTTTTTTAAAGTTCTTGAGTTTAAAAAAATAGACTGCTCTGCATCAGGCATTGGGAAGGTATACTGTATTTTCACAATCAAAATTACTGCTTGAGATTTTTAAAAAATTAGTCATTTTCAGAAATCCATAATCTCAAACAAGTTTTTCTTTACCCTTGGCCAGATGTCTTCTGTGTTTGCTGATAAACTGAATATTGAACAGATGCAATAGTGGAATGATAGATAAGAACTATTTCATAACATGTACAATTAGTTGAATTTGCAAGTGAGTAAATAGCAAACTTTATTAGTCATGCTTTTAGTCTAGTATCCTTTTTATTAATGATGGCTTGATTTGACCCTGGTTCTTTGTTTTGTTTATGATGTTTAATCACTGGTTTCTTAAAAATACAAAGAATAACAACCTATTAATAACATAAAGTGGTGCAAAAATAACTGAAGCTTTCAATGCCCTCAGTGAAATCTGAGGCAGCTATGATCAAGCTCTTTAATAGCAGAATATGATGACTTCAGAGTCTAGCGTGTGGTTTTTTCTTTTTGAGAAGCTCAATGTATGCCAAAATGTCATAATTTTATTTTGTGTGCTTCACATCCATTTATATTTCAGTAATTCACAAAACTGTATTATTTAAGTAAGGTAAAGTATACTATGAATTAGTTTAGTAATCTATGTTAAATTATTTGCATTACTTCATAAATCAAACATTACCCAATTTATATGTTACAGATGAGATCACTGTATTTTTGCATGATTGCAATTCATGCGCTGACTTGTGAAGGCAAGGTCTCCTCTTTCACAATTCCATATCCCTAGAATTTGACTTTTAAAGTTGCAGTAATGAGTTACCAAGAAGTTTTATAAAAGCATAATGAGACAAATGGCTATTTTGAACTTAGCAGTTAAGTAAGTACGGTGTGCTATTCTTTTTATTTGTCAAGAGGAATATCTTAAGATGGATTTTTCCAGGTTGATCTTATGATTTCTTTACTTTTGAAAACAATGCTACTCTCCAGTAACAGGAACAAAGCTACAGAAGTGTAGAGCAATAGCATATGTTCAAGTGTTATTTAACTTGTCCCACTTCATATCACCTATCTCTAATAGCACTGGTTTTCCTGGGAATAGAGGCCCCACTCGAATCTAAGCATGCAAATAATAATGTTTGATATGGTGTCTTAGACCCAGAAATCACTCATTTAAATGCCAGCTGTTAGATCTGACCCATGAGGGGTTCTTAATAAATGGGGACTATTACTCTATCTATCATCATTGTTGTTGCCACTGTCATCATCATTGCTATCACCAATCCCAACAAATTTTTATGTCTCCTAAATTCTGTTACATCCTGGAGATCATGCATCTTAAAAATAGGTCAGCACCATGGGGTTCACTTATTACTCAATTTGTGTTGATTTTAGATATTCTCTTTAATGCATAGTTTTGCAATCTAGAGATATGTTATTTACATTTTTACTTTTTTTGTTTGTTTTGAGATGGAGTTTTTCTCTGTCACCCAGGTTAGAGTGCGATAGAGCAATTTCGGCTCACTGCAACCTCCACCTCCTGGGTTCAAGCGATTCTTCTGCCTCAGCCTCACAAGTAGCTGGGATTTCAGGTGCCCATCACCACGCCCAGCTAATGGAGATGGGGTCTCACCATGTTGGCTAGGCTGGTCTTGAACTCCTGACCTCAAGTGATCCACCCTCTTTAGCCTCCCAAAGTGCTGGGATTACAGGCGTGAGCCACTGTACCCAGCCACATTTTTACTTTTTAACATGTGTTGGCATTTAAAATATACTTTAATTAAAAAATAACTGATCTAATCATCAAAATAATCCTATGAGATGAGTACTATTGTTATCCTATTTTACAGATGGAGAAACTGAGGCATAGTTGTTTAGAGCTAATTTTTAATTAAGCCAAGCAAACTACTTATTATCTAGATAACTTTACAAAATTCAAATTTGATTTTCATGAGAAAATTGCTGCTGCTTATGGCTAAATGTACAAAGTAAACAGACTATTTTTTTTCTAAGAAAACTTTTTTTCTGTTATTTTTATTTCTTTATTTTTGTTTCCTATATTTACAAACCACTTTCTGAACACAATTTTTTTTTGATTGTTCAGTCTTGTCACTCTGAGCAAGCATAGCTCAATCTATCTAACTGGGCTGTTGTGACCTATGGAAATATGTACCACAGTATCCTGCCTTTCTGCTCTTGCTTCATTCAGGAAAAAGTTGTTTATATTAAAGAGAGCTGATATAATCAGTTACTTTTATATAAGTGAATGGTAACAACGCTTCTTCTCCACACATGTTTGCACACATACAAGCCCATACACACACACCTTGTCTTAAAAGGCCAGTTCTAGGCTGGGCGCGGTGGCTCACGCCTGTAATCCTAGCACTTTGGGAGGCCGAGGTGGGTGGATCACCTGAGGTCAGGAGTTCAAGACCAGCCTGGCCATCATGGTGAAACCCCATCTTTAAAAATAAATAAATAAATAAAAATAAAATAAAATGTATGGAACAAAAGGCCAGTTCTAGATAATTTCCACATAAGAGAATGGCCAAATCTCAGGATCCCAAGAGAAACCGGGCCTTCCCATTCTAAGATGAGGAAATGAAACCTGAATTTAAAAGACACATATTCATTCAGAGGAAGAAGAAAAAGATTGGCAAATTAACTCATGTAGTTCAAATATTTATTCTTGAAGTTGATTATGATTCTTTAATAACTCTGCCTTCATTAAAAGTGAGTGGGATCGAAAATGTGAATGAAAAAATAATCTCTGGAAAAGGTCACATAGATCAATCTCCATCATTGGCAGGAAAAAGACTACCCACAATGGGTGGGCGAATGTTTTCTTAAAGTTCTGAGAGCATGCACATATCTTTTTATTTCAGATATTTACATATATCTGTTATTTGAACATCTTCATCACAGACGTGAGCATATTAAGTAAGCTTGATCTGCATTCCTAATTTCTTCATTTGGAATGTTTGCTTCAGGAATATCTTTTCTATGTCAACAGTCCTGTTCAGACCCTCTCTCCCCCCCTCTTGTTGAGAGTACTGTACCCTATCAGAGTTGGCTAAGTTCTACTAGGATGTGAGTGATTACTAATTAAAATATTAAGCCATGTACAGCAAATTTAAACACATACACCTTGCAGACTATTCAAATATTAAATTTGTCCAAACACTATTGATTCCTTAAAGAAAAAAAATGAATAGCTTGTGTGAGCAAGTGAATTTGAGCTGGGTTAAGGAAATAATGGAAACTATTAAATGTAAAGGAAAGGTAAGGGTAAACGTGATAAAGGCAGAAGCAGTGGGAGTTGCTATGGAAATCAAGGAATTCTTCCTTTCCAATAAGGCAGAAAAGTTATAGGATCAAGAGGAGGGGAGAAATTGCATTTCTTCTCTCTTTCAATCTTTCTGTTTATGACTTTGAAGAAAAAAGAAAGATGCAAGTATAGGGACTAAGGGAAAATAAAATCAAATGATTCTTGGGTCCTGCCAGGACAAGCAGAAGGTGGTCCTAGATAAGGGAGTTAGCTAAGGTGTAAGGATAAGCACTAATTAAAAACTTGTGGACCAGAAGCTGCCAGCAGGAACTTGATGGTTTTTCAGTGGAGATGGACTAAGCTTCAAAGTAAGAAATAATCACGCTTCCCAGTATCTACTAGTCACAACCTCACAAAGCTCTGCACTGCAAAAGCCACTTGCTAGAGAGGCTGGGCTCTGAACCACAAAGTTCTGGGTTGACTGCACTAGAGGCATTGTATTATATGGCTTGCTGATACTTAGGAAAAGAGAGAATATAATCTAATTAAAGCTGTAACAGCAGCAGCAGTCTTAATTAGAAAGCTAAATGTCTTGTTCAGTGTTTTTGAAAAACCTTGTTCCTAAAGGTAGTCCTTTTTTGGTATCATCATCATTTAATTCTAGAAATGATGAAAATACAGGGTTAATAAAATGTGTAATGTTCTCAAGAAAATAATTATAGCACTGAGAATTTTAGAGGTATGTTTACAGAGAAGAACATTGCTGGCTTTAATTTATCCAGAATTCAGTTCCATTTACTATCATGTGGTTTTACAATAGAACTGAGACTCCAAGTTCTAGGTCATTAAAAAGGTCAGAAAGAACGTATACAATTTACCACACTTTTCTAGGATATTTGCATTTTGCTAAGGCACAAAGCCTTAAATTTTGTCATTGGAGAACAGGCAAAGGAGGATTTGGACCAAGGCTATTTGAGCCTTTTCATTATCTCTTAAGTGACAGTCAAAGTGCTGTTCCCTGCTCTAATATGTTTTTCCTTTTGCCAAATTACAGTTTCTCCAATTTCCTCAAATTCTACCTCTTCTTGGTGATGCCTTCAAATAAGGGTCATGAATAATTGCTGAACTACTTAATATTTTCATCATAAAATATATTAATTGGCTTAAACAGTATATAATCATATTCTGTTTCATGCCTTTTTTAGGAGTAAATCTAAACATCTGTCTTCTATTTTTGTTATCTGCCCCACTCTCTCACTCTTTGGCCCTTGTTGTTCATCTGCCAGAATATTTTCCCCCAGTTCATCAACTGTAAATCACTTTTTTAGATGTCAACTTATATGTATCTTAAGAAATGCTTTCCCTGATCACCAAAACTAGATCAAACCTTCAACATAAACATCTTGAAAGAATTTTTCTTCCTCACACCACTGTCTTGATAATGATGTATCATCCGTGTATTATGTGGTTACCAACAACCACTCTGCTAACAGAATCTCCTTCCCATAGCAGGTGGGTGCAAGGCAGCTATGTTGAAGGTATGATGGGTAAATAGTATGCACCATGAGAACATGCCTTTGTATTTCATTAACACTTGTGTCTGCATCATTTAATTCTGTTGCATATTAGTGGCTTAATATAAATTGTTGGAAGTACATATTTGTTTCCTATACTACTTTATTTTTAACCTATCTTTCTCATTCTTCTTTTCCAGAGACTCTGAAGATCTGTGAAATGTGCCAGTTAGCAGATACACATGACAGAGAGAGAGAGAGAGAGACAGAGAGAGAATGAGAATAAACCTAGGAGGTCTACCTAGTTTCTTCATATAGCCACAGTGTTTTGTTCTCTACTTAGGTCTATATGTGAAGTTATGCTTGAATGGTGCTCAAAATTTCATTTCTTTGAAAACAAACTCATCAATTGATGTTGATGATGGAAATGAAAGTGAAGATAACTAAAACTGATAACCATGACTTTATAAACATATATAGAAACATTAAAGATCAGTTATATTCTAATGCATTTTAGAGATAAAATGCATTAGATGTGTTATAATGACACTGAGCATCTGTGATTGAGAATATCTTAGTGTGGTCAAGTGTTCTCTGTCTAGCTCTGAGCCCTCTCAATAGTAAGCGCCCT
The DNA here is from genome assembly GCA_036589455.1 of Ateles fusciceps. Taxonomy (NCBI): domain Eukaryota; kingdom Metazoa; phylum Chordata; class Mammalia; order Primates; family Atelidae; genus Ateles; species Ateles fusciceps. The sequence continues at coordinate 3,207,907 of JAZHEH010000479.1, read as the reverse complement.
GCACCTCCACTGGTATCTCTCACCTGCAACATAGGTATACCTGACCCATCATCATAATACTGGAGAACTATGCCACTGTGCAAGATGCTTTATATATATATATATATATATATATATATATATATGGACAGCATTGTCATTCTCTTGGGAGGAAAACATAGTTCTTCAATTGCCAACTGTCTTATATCTAATCAATCACCAAGTCATTTTAATGTGCACAAGATCTACACAAAGATGAAGTCCCAGATATAATTTCACCTTTTTCACAGCCATCCTGGCTTCTTCCCCAGGAGAAGCCCTTCCAACACCTGTCTCTTTCAAGTAATACATCACTTTCTACCTTCTATATAGCATACCTGCAGGAGAATCTGGCACTTAGGAGCACTAGGGAATTTAATAATAATAATAAACATTGACTTCACTTGTTATTCTCCTAACTACACTCTAAGATCACTGGGGGCCAAATGTAGGTGTTTTTCAAATATATATTGCATATTGCTTTACAGTGTCCATAACAGGGGAGCAACTAATGCGTTAATTCTTATAGACTGACTCCTAACATCTTTCTCAAGCTCTTCTTCTTTTTTTTTTTTTTTTACCTAGGAAACACCACTCTGGACATCAGTCTTTGAAAATAGTTTATAACTAATTCATCAAAAGCAATTGCAACAAAAACAAAAATTGACAAGTGGGACCTAACTAAAGAGCTTCTGCACAGCAAAATAAACTATCAACGGAGTAAATGGTCAACCTACAGAATGTGGAAAAAAATTTTGCAAACTAAGCACTCAACAAAGATCTAATATCCATAATTTATAAGGAACTTCAATAAATGGAAAACGCATAATCCCATTAAAACATGGGCAAAATACATGAACAGACACGTCTCAAAAGATAACATAATGGCAGCCAACAAACATGAAACAATGCTACACATTCACTAATCATCAGAGAAATACAAATCAAAACTACGATGAGATACCATTCCCCACCAGTCACAATGGCTATTAATAAAAAGTCAAAAACAATGGATGCTGGTAAGGCTACAGAAAAAAGGAAATGCTTATACACTGTTGGTGGGAATGTACATTAGTTCAGTCACTGTGGACAGCAGTTTGGAGATTTCTCAAAAAATTTAAAACAAAACTACCATTGGACCCAGCAATCTCATTGCCAGAGACATAACCTAAAGAAAACAAATTGTTCTACCAAAAAAAAAAAAAACCAAAACACATGCACTCACATGATTATTGCAGCACTATTCACAATAGCAAAGATGTGGAATCAACCTAGCTGCCCATCAAGGGTGGACTGGATAAAGAAAATGTGGTACCTATACACCATGGAATACTACACAGTCATGAAGAAGAATGAAATCATGTCCTTTGCAGCAGCATAGATGCAGCTGGAAGCCATTAGTCTAAAAGTGAATTAACACTGGAACAGGGAACAAGAAACCACTTGTTCTTACTTAAGAGTAGGAGCTAAACATTGGGTACTCAGTAGGGCATTAAAAATACTGATACATCAATTTAAACAATATTAACAATTCTGAAAGAATTAATTTTATTTCCACAGTGTCCCCCTTTAGAAGAGGTTTTATTTAAGCCAAATTCTTTTCCTTCTCTATTAAGATTGAGGACTGATTTAAATACATATATATATATATTTAATATGTAAAAATAAATATATAATATAATATAATATGAAAATATATTTATATTTTGTATATATTGTCAATAAATACAGGTATAAATATATATATGTGTGTGTGTGTATATATATGTACATATTTACCTTATTTTTACTCAAAAGAGAAAACCACCTAAGGTTTTTGTTTGTTTGTTTTAGTGTGGTCACTAAGTCAACATAATCTCATCTAACTTTATTTTAGCAATTGAAATGAAATCAAACTCATTAATCTACAAATGTCTGATGTACAGAACATTAGAATTATATATAGTTGTTATTGATTCCTAGTGGAACCATGAACAAATGCTGTTATTTCTGTGTTTTCCATCTGTTTAATGTCATTGATAATATTTGTAAGATAAGAATATCTTGACAGAAACATGATCACACTTCTGATACTAGTCCTCCCCTGAAACATTCTGCTTGGCATTCTCTCACTTTAAGAATATGCATTTGGCAGGGTGCTATGCCTCACGCTTGTAATCCCAGCACTTTGGGAGGCTGAGGCGGGTGGATAACCTGAGGTCAGCAGTTCAAGACCAGCCTGACCAACATGGAGAAACACTGTCTCTACCAAAAATACGAAATTAGCCGGGTATGGTGGTGCATGCCTGTAATCCCAGCTACTTGGGAGGCTGAGGCGGGAGAATCGCTTGAACCTGGAAGGTGGAAGTTGCGGTGAGCTGAGATACCGCGGCATTGCACTCCAGCCTGGCGACAGAGTGAGACTCTGTCTCAAGGAAAAAAAAAAAGAATACGCATTTATTTCTACTTCTTCTCTATCTTCTATTTTACCCATTTGATTGCATTAGGCCTTTAAAACTTCACTTTTCTCTGCTTTGCTTTTGTCATAAGGGCATAGTGAACAACTTTGCATGGTCCAAAATTATGCTGAATACTCAAATAAATGTATTGAGTATTACTTGCTAAAGGAGATGATAATCACTCAAGGCTTTTTTTTCTTTTCTTAACATTTCAAATATTTTATTATTTACATCAGAGAAGCAGTGAAAAAGAGAAGTAAATATTTCTACAAATAAATGAAATTGAATATTTTCATATAAAGAGTATTTGATGAAAATCTTTCATAACTGTGTCATAAATTAAAACCTGAAGAATGTCTTGAAAATGAGTTATACATTGTTTTTCATTCCTTTAGTCTTTAGGAGCCTCAGTTTTAAGCTCAGCTCTAACTTTAATTAAATTTTCTCTATTATATATTTTATAATAGAAAACATATTTTTATGTGCCAAATATAGTAGTTATTTGATGTTTCACATTAACTCTGCATAAAAGCAGAGAAAATTATTAAGAATATTTATTAATATATTATCTAAAGAGGCATCTATACAAGGATATATTTGAAAAATATAAAGTGTTATATATATTTATAGTTGTTATTAAATATCATTGCATTAAATACCTGAAAAAGTTACACACATTTTAATGTACACAGAGAAAATCATGGCTTTAAAAAATTTCTTATGCTTATACTTCATCGTAAATGTTTTAACCTAAGTTTAGCAATTTTATTTTTTAGAGTTCTAAGACTAGAAAAATCCAGGCTCACCATAATTATAAATGGGTTATGGATTTTAGAGGTGCTGCTAATATCAGAGGATAGATTTTTTTTCCCCCTCTGAGTAGAATGTATTTAACCTATCAAATATAATGGATGGCTTAAGGGATATTTTTATACTATGGGGGAAGGTTTTGTCATTGCACACACCAGGAGTATACATCATAGGTTCGAGCATATGGTTTTTGCTAAAGACAACTGCATCTTTGCTTCAGATCATTCGTTACTGTAAAGGCAACTGTCGTTTCCTAGAGATTGTTATTGGGGTTCCAAGTTCTGCTGTTCTTCAGATTGCAGTGTTGCTTAATTAATCATAAGAGCCAATTACCATCTGAACACTGGGTTCAAAATAAGAGTTTAAAAAAAGAAAAATCTGAGGATGATTGCTTTTCTTGCACAGGGTTGGAGAATGCCCTCAGCTGAATGGTAAGTAGGAGCAGGGCTGACCATACCTCTATCTAAGAAATGAGTTGGCTGCTATTTACTTTAATCTCACTGGTAGGTAGTTAAACCTTAAGTACTGCTTTGCAAATACAGAAAAAGGAACATGACATGATCATACTTTTGAAAACTCGTTTTAAGTATGTTCTGATTTCTGTCATCATCTTTTCTTTAGATGAAAGAATAAAGCAATGATCTATAAGAAAAACGTTTAGAGCCTGGAGCAGTGGTGCATGCCTGTAGTCCCAGCTACTTGCAAGGCTGAGATGGAAGGATCGCTTGAGGCCAGAAGTTTGAGGCTGCAGTGCACCACAACCATGCCTATGAATATCTACTGCACACTAGCCTGGGCAACAGAATGAGACCCCCATCTCAAAAGTATAATAAAATGTATTTATTCAACATTACTTCAATATACTTTTATTGAATGTAAACTATATGCTAGGCTAGCATTGTTCAGTAGAAATGTAATGTGAACCACACGTGAAATTTGAAATTTTCTAGTAGCCAAACAAGAAAACAGAAATCAATGAAATTGTTACTATTACTATTACTATTTTAGACAGAATCTCACTCTGTTGCCCAAGCTGGAGTGCAGTTATGCAATCTCTGCTCACTATAACCTCCACCTCCTTGGCTCAAGTGATTCTCCTGCTTCAGCCTCATGAGTAGCTGGGATTACAGGCGGCCACCATCATGCCTGGCTAATTTTTGTATTTTTCATAGAGATGGGGTTTCACAATGTTGTCCAGGCTCGTTTTGAACTCCTGACCTTAAGTGATCCACCAGCCTTGGCCTCCCAAAGTTAAAAACATGTGACTTATGACATCTATTGCACAAACCCTCTATCCCATCTCTTATGAAAACTTCTGTTAAAATATAAATTGGTAGCAGACACTTTTGAAGGTAGCACAGACAGGATTACATATGGACTCAACAAATACCATTGAATTCAGTAACACGAACTATTTCCCTTTTTCAGAGCTACCCAAAGTTAGTCACTTTCTGTTCTTCACTCATGGTAAGCCTGTGCATGCTTCAATAATTAAATTCATCATATTGAACATTATTTTCACTATTGATTTTTAATTATACAGGTAGTACACTATCATATGAGAGATAATGCTAGAGTTCACTTCTGCCACCACCCACATATCCAGTTCTTTTTACAAGTTACTGTTATCAATTTATATATACATTTCCTGACTACTTCTAATGGATTTGCACACATACAAACACATACTTTGTAGATATATTGATTCTTTTTTTACAGTTTTTGACATATTGAGGTATCAAATACAAGTTAGAAATCAAATTTTTTTTCTAGTCCTTCAAATGTTGCATAGCACTCGAATGTATGAGCTCAAAATTGTTTTTTTGTCATTAGTGAAGGAAGGACATTTGGTTTGTTCCCCTGTTTTCTCTAATGCAAGCAATTCTGCAGTAAAATCCTGAAACTGTCTCCTGCGTACTTGGACAAATATATTTCTAGGTTAGATACTAACTGCTGGGTCCTAGAAAATATTTATGCATATTTAATTACAATATTTGTTACCAAATATCTTTATAAATTATCTATAATAATTTATATATCCATCAGCAGTGTAAGCACTAATCTATTCCTCTTAGTCTTTCCAATATTTATGATACTTTATTACATACTACATTTTTTAAAAATTCTTTATTTTATTTATTAACATATCCCTGTTCTTAACATATTTGACAAGATTCATAGGTGTTAGTTAAATACTTGTTGAATAAATTAGTATGTTTACAAATGTGAGAAGACTGACATAAAATAATCAAATACATGGATAATATTTTGCAAGTAGCTAATTATATCCTTGGAATTACTAAAGTCAGACTAGGAACAAATGAAAGGACTCAAGATATCTGGAATGTGTCTACATTTATCATTTTTTAAACTGAATAATCGAAGTAGTATACATATCAGAATAGGTAATTTAAGAGATTCTCATATTTGTCAAAAATATATGATCCCCAAATTTTAAAAAGTATATTTAAATTCTAAAATAATAAAAGCACTTGATAAGCCATTCCTATCAACTACGGTAGGCAATCAACTATTACATAGTTTTTCTGATTTCAAGATTACAGGAAACACTGAGATTAATTAGATAATGACTCCAACGGTTGATGATCTACTCTAGTTGGTATGTATCTACTCTAGAAAAATACTTGCCCAAGTACACAGGAGACAGTTTCAGGAATTTACTGCTCTTGTAGTAGATCTTGTTCTTAAGAAAATAGGTCAAAGACACTACATTGAATTCCAATTGGGGAACAATATGACACCTAAGATAAAAGTTTCAAAGTGTTAAATTATTTTATCTTGAAAGTTTCTATTAAAATTCAAGCAAGAGGAGAACTCTAAAGCTGGAAATTAGCTTATTAAATTTACTGTCAAATAAACTATGCATAGAATCCTAAATGTTTGGAACTACTATTTTTTTTTACCATGTCAATAAACAGATGGCTCCAGTAATTAAATTTTGATGTAGGCAAGGACTTCATGACCAAAACACCAAAAGCAGTGGCAACAAAAGCCAAAATAGACAAATGGGACCTAATCAAACTCCATAGCTTCTGCACAGCAAAAGAAACAGTCATTAGAGTGAATCGGCAACCAACAGAATGGGAAAAATTTTTGCAGTCTACCCATCTGACAAAGGGCTGATAACCAGAATCTACAAAGAACTGAAACACATTTACAAGAAAAAACAAACAAGCCCATTCAAAAGTGGGCGAAGGATATGAACAGACACTTTACAAAAGAAGACATACATGAAGCCAACAAACATATGAAAAAATGCTCATCATCACTGGTCATTAGAGAAATGCAAATCAAAACTACATTGAGATACCATCTCACGCCAGTTAGAATGGCGATCATTAAAAAATCTGGAGACAACAGATGCTGGAGAGGATGTGGAGAAATAGGAACACTTTTACACTGTTGGTGGGAGTGTAAATTAGTTCAACCATTGTGGAAGACGGTGTGGCGATTCCTCAAGGACCTAGAAATAGAAATTCCATTTGATCCAGCAATCCCATTACTGGGTATATATCCAAAAGACTATAAATCGTTCTACTATAAGGACACATGCACACGAATGTTCATTGCAGCACAGTTTACAATAGCAAAGACCTGGAACCAACCCAAATGCCCATCGATGATAGACTGGACAGGGAAAATGTGGCACATATACACCATGGAATATTATGCAGCCATCAAAAACGATGAGTTCGTGTCCTTTGTAGGGACATGGATGAACCTGGAAACCATCATTCTCAGCAAACTGACACAAGAACAGAAAATCAAACACCGCATGTTCTCACTCATAGGCGGGTGTTGAACAATGGGAACACATGGACACAGGGAGGGGGAGTATCACACACTGGGGTCTGTCGGGGGGGAAAAAGGGGAGGGATAGTGGGGGGGTGGGGGAGTTGGGGGAGGGATAGCATGGGGAGAAATGCCAGATATAGGTGATGGGGAGGAAGGCAGCAAATCACACTGCCATGTGTGTACCTATGCAACAATCTTCCATGTTCTTCACATGTACCCCCAAACCTAAAATGCAATAAAAAAAAAAATTTTTTGATGAAATTCAAAATATGCAGGAGATTTCAGTTACAAGTTAACTGGGTCACAAAAATCACCCCCAAGTTTTTATTTTTTCATATAAATAAATGTTAGTCTTTTACAAAGATAGTACCAGCACAAGGGGGAAAGCAATTTCCAATGAGAATTTGCTCTACATCACCATCAAGTCATACCTAATTACTTAAAAGTAGAAATCAGCTCAAAGCATGTGCCATTAATTGACTACCTTTCCTGAGTTTCAGCTATAATGAAAACCTTGAAAAGAAGATGAACCCTCTGCCTGTCAGCTACTATAAAAACATATTGCCCAAGGAGCTCTCTTAGTACTTTAAAAATGTTCTCGATGTAGGGATTTCCCTTTTTACATAGGTTCATATAGCTTCAATTCTTTACAAGTCTCTGAGGATTAAGAAGATAAGGTTAATGCTTTCATCTGTAAGATGATGAGTTATCACTACCAAGGTTTTGATTTTACAACTGAGTTTATTGCTTGATTTTGCATTTGTTTTATTTTTTATAGAATAAAATGTTTGTTTTATATTATCAGAGAGTAATAGTAAAGTAAGATTCCATTTTCCTTCTTGCAATGCTCTACTTTTAAACTTGAAAAGTAGATTTTCCTCTGGATGGAAACATTTAATTCCCAGTAGTAATAACTATAATAATACAATGTGTATAGTAGCACCCATATATTAATGAAATTGCTAGAATAGTTAGATTTACTGCTTATTCAGACAGTTTTAAATTTTCTGGTAAATGAAAGTCATGTAGTTCAACTACATAGTAATTAATAATTTTTTGTCAGTGACTGTATTATACTATAGCCTATATTTGGCCACAGTGTTACTACTATATTCATAGATTGTATTCTTCATCTCTTTTCTTTCCACTAAGTCAATACAGAAATCATCCTGAGGCAGAATTATTTTCTTTTTTTAAAATGACATTTCTTTTTAAAAAAATTATACTTTAAGTTCTGATGTACATGTGCAGACTGTACAGGTTTGTTTCATAGGTATACACGTGCCATTGTAGTTTGCTGCATCAATCACCCCATCATCTACATTAGGTATTTCTCCTAATGCTATCCCTCCCCCTAGTCCCCAAACCCCCAACAGGCCCAGGGGTGTGATGATCCACTCCCTATGTCCATGTGTTCTCATTGTTCAATTCCCACTTATGAGTGAGAACATGCGGTGTTTGGTTTTCTGTTCTTCTGTTAGTTTGCTGAGAATGATGGTTTCCAGCTTCATCTATGTCCCTGCAAAGGACATGAACTCACCCTTTTTTATTGCTGCATAGTATTCCATGTATATATGTGCCACATTTTCCTTATCCAGTCTATCATTGATGGGCATTCAGGTTGTTTCCAAGTCTTTGTTACTATGAACAGTGCCACAATAAACACATATTATTTATTACAGTACTCACAGGTGAATTGCGTGTATGGCTGCATCTCTGGGTTTAAATGAAAGGTGCCAATGCAGCAAGACACAATTATAACCACTTTGGTTTTGAAGATATCATCATTATTGGTAATACAAATCAATATTGCACTCTGCATTGGAAAATTATTCTAAGTTTTACATTCAAAAGTTAAACTATTTCTGCTGGGACCACTGGACTTGTCTGTCTGGGAAAGTTTCATAGATATATTTTAACATTATCATTAGAAAGTGTCCTTCTATTTGTGATATATTTATAGTAAACTGAATATAATAATATTGAAACTAATTTTTCTCTGGTAACTTATGAGTTATATTAACTTCATTTTCTCATTAACGTAAATGAAGTGTTTTTTCCTTAGCTTTGAAGCAGAATGGGTAAGATTGAATATGCTTTCTAAAGGTGTGACTACAGAGAATACTTGTTTGATTTTCCCATAGCACTTGACCCAGTTTTATATGTATAGTGGGCAGTCAATGACTATCTTTTGAATAAAAAACAAAACTTATGATTATGCAACTCATTTTAATTGTAAGCAATCCTGAAATGGCACAAGAACTGCAGTACCTAATTTTAAAAATTTATTTTTATAAGTTTTCATCATGTTATTTACCCTTAATTGAAATTCTGTTTTGTGCCATCTCATACAAAATGTCAGTTTTGAATGATAAATGTTCTCCACAGATACAGGTTCAAATACCAGTGAGAATGATTAAGCTGTTAAAGCACCAACACTGCAGAAATTATCACTACAGTAGAATTTCCTGAAATGTGGAAGCAAAGGGAAACAGCACTCAGAATCATCTGATTGTGGTTGTTCAAAAACAGACTTACAAGCCCTATCACAAGCTTCCCAAGTCAGCACATGTGGTAAGTGGAGTCTGGGAATGAAATAGAACATTACTAATATTAATAGTCATTTCCTTTAGAGTAAGTGCTATCACTATGATTATCTCGTAAAATTTTTCTTCCCATAATATATTGACTATAAAATTAAATCCAAAGTTTTTTTGTTTTTTTTTTAATGAACTCTTACTCTGTCGCCCAGGCTGGAGTACAGTCAGTGCAATCTCCGCCTCCTAGGTTCAAGCGTTCTCCTTCCTCAGCCTCCCAAGTAGCTGGGATCACAGGCGACTGCCACCACGCCCTACTAATTTTTGTATTTTTAGTAGAGACAAGGTTTCACCATGTTGGCCAGGATGGTCTTGAACTCCTGAGCTCAATTGATCCACCCTTCTTGGCCTCCCAAAGTGCTGGGATTACAAGCAAAAGCCACCACACCCAGCCCCCCAAGTTATTCTTATTTTGAAACTCATTTGGTCTATTATCAAAGTCAAAAATGAAACCTCTGTTAACTACCTTTTCTATACAGTGCTTCTAACTCTTCCTTTTTCCTCAAGCTATTTCTTCCTCTATTTTAATAAGAAGGCATGGAAGGTTAGAATTATACCACCAAGACGTCCATTTTCTAACCCCTGGTACCTGTGAATATGGTACCTTACATGGCAAAAGAGACTTTGCTTACATGATTAAGGTTAAAGACTTTGAGATATGGGAAATTATTTGGTATTATCCACGTGGGTCTGATGTAATCACAAGAATCCATAAAAGCAACCAGCTATGGTCAAAGGGGAAGATGTGACTAAGCATGGAAAAAGACAGCGAGAGATGCAATGCTGTCATCTTTGTAGATGGAGAAGTGGGCCCCAAGCCAAGCAATGAGTATCCTCTAGAGGATGGAAGCAGCAGGAAACAGACTCTTTCCTACCACCACAAGAAAGGGATGTAGCCCTACTGATCTATTGATTTTTAGCCCAGTGAGACCCCTTCCAGACTTTTGACTTCCAGAATTTTAAGATAATAAATTGATGCTGTTTTAAGCACTACATTTGTGGTAATTTGTTATGTCAGCCATAGTAAGCTAGTACAGAAGGGATTGGCTTTGATCCTGCCTACATTTTCTAAATTTATAATCCAAATACTGATATGACTGGTAGCTGACTTGCTATCCTACTTACTACCAGTTCCGATTTTCAAGCTATAGCTAAGGATATGAGAGATTTACAATAAATACACTTATGCATGCAATATACCAAGGTATTTAGAATTGAAGATTTTATCACCAAAGTTACGTTTGTTGCATGCACTTGTAACTGCTGGGAAGGTAATATAATTTAATAAAGTAGAACTTGGCTTAAAATAGATCTATATCATCTATCACTTAGCTGTGGAGGTATTAGACAAACACTTCTGCTTTTATCTGGAAAACAGGTAAGACAATGCATAGCCTTCTTTCCCAGGAGCTCTATTTTATTAAAATAAAACAAAATTAGACAATAGACCTTTTGGACTTTAAAGTGTTCTACAAATGTATGACATTTAAAAATGTTACAGTAAAGTATCCATGGAAATTAAGCTACCTTAAAATAAACCAACATAAGGAGGAAACAGAGGAGGATTTTATGTACTGTACATGCTCTCCTTGAATACACAGGCACAATGCATCTTAAGATTTTTGATTACTTTCCCAGAATCTAGAAGTAAATTTACTCTACAAATGGTACATTCTCATTACTCTTTTATTCTGGAAAATAAAACTTATTTTCATATTTGTATTTCACCTCACATTTACTATAGCCACCTAATCTAAAGGGACAAATAGACAATGGTTTGAGAGTTACATTTTAAATGCACATCCTTTGTTTTCTGAATCCACAAGATGTTTCTGAATAATTTTCCTATTGGGTATAGAAGCCTAGATGTCTGTGTTAAATATATATGTTTTACAGATGTATCCATCTAGGATCAGCAGCCTGCAGAAACAACTTTGCAAAATTTTCATCTTTGGTTATGCTTAAGGGAATTGAGTAAAAATGACTAAAACTGGCAATATAGAATTATGTGAAATATGAAACACCTAGGCACATAATGTTGATTTTCTCACAAAATTAGTACCTACCTAATATGAACTGGCAGGCTGTTCTATACCTGAGATGTAGAGGAGAATTTATACATATGTATAAAGAATCTGAAGTCCTGATCTGAGTTGGGGGAAACCAGCAAGAAAACCACAAATAGACTATTTGTGATAGACGTTTACAAATAATAGACGATTACAACAGATCTGTGAGAACACAGATTATCACTGTGTAAAAGTGAGGTGGGTTTTGAAAAGAGAACATGATCTTTTATTTGTTTAAAAATGTGGCTGAAATACTCCAAGTCAAAAAGAATAGCATGGAGATGTGATTGTGTATCCTAAATGGGTGAATTTGGAAATTATAGTATTGTTTTATCTTAAATAAAAAGATAACATCATATATATATGACATAATATATGAATATGACATGACATTATAGTATATGATCATATTATATATATTTATACATATACATATATATATATATTTGAAAAATACTTTAACTGTGGGGTGGAGAGATTAAAGTTAAGAGATATTAGGATAAACCTGGTACACAAAAGGTTATTGTAATAGTTCAGGAAAAAGGTTATGGTCTAAATAAGGACAGAAGTTATAAGAGTGAAAAGAGGGGACAGAATATGAGAGAAATTGAGAGGGTTGTGGTAGAAACAACCAGGGTTTGGTGACTGATTAAAGGTAGCAAATTTGGGAGACACTATAAAAATGACTTCAACTTTTCTGCACACATGACTGAAAGATATGCACTCTAAGAAAGCAGAAAATAGCAGAGGGGTGAAGGTTTTTTGAATATTGTGATGTCTGGGATATCTAGGGGGCAATGTCCAGCTGAAGGTTAGAGACAGATAAATGTAGCTCAGGAAAGACATCCATATTAAAGCAGTCAATTTGAAACTAATGTCTAAATACCTTTTAAACTATATGGGAAGCAAAAAAAAAAAAGAAAGAAAGAAAATGATAATATTGCATCACACTAAATAAAAGACTTCAGCACAGCAAAGAAAACAGAGTGAAAAGGCAAAAAACGATCGGAAAAAATATTTGCAAGCTATATATCTGATGAGGAGTTAATATCCAAAAAATATAAAGAACTTATATAACACAGTAACAAAAACAATAGGAAACAAATAATCTAATTTAAAAATAGGCCAAGGACCTGAATAAACAATTCTCAAAACAACAATAACAACAAAAACTCATTCAAATGATCAACAGGCATGTAAAAAGGAACTTGATTTCACTAATCACCAAGAAAATGCAAATCAAAACCACAATAAAATATTGCCTCACACCTGTTGGAATACTTATTATCAAACAGACAAAAGATAGTCAGGTACGGTGGCTCATGCCTGTAATCCAAGCACTTTGGGAGACCTAGGCCGGCAGATTGCCTGACTTCAGGAGTTAGAAATCAGCCTGACCAACATGGCAAAACCCCGTCTCAACTACAATTACAAAAATTAGCCGGGCGTGGTGGTGGGCGCCTGTAATCCCAGCTACTTGGGAGGCTGACGCAGGAGAATCACTTCAACCCGGGACGCAGAGGTTGCAGTGAGTTGATATTGCACAACTGCACTCCAGCCTGGGCGACAGAGCGAGACACCACCTCAAAAAAAAAAAAAAAGAAAAAAGAAAAACGATATTGAGTTTTGTCAAGGATGTAAAGAGAATCTTTGTATACTGATGGGTGGGAAAACGGCATAGCAATTCCTCAAAACTTTAAAAATAGAACTACCCTATGAGTCAGCAATCCCTCTGTTGAGTGTATACCCAAAGGAAATGAAATTAATATCTTGTAGAGTTACCTGCACTTCCATATTTATTGCAGCATTATTCACAATAGCCAAGATATGAAAACAACCTAAATGTCCATCCATCAATGGATGAATAGTTAAATGTCCATCCATCAATAGATGAATAGTTTTAAAAATATTTTATATATATACAATACATAATAATTATTAAAACTATTCTAGTAATACTCTATTGTGTCTATTCATATATGTATGTATTAAGATCTACCCTGTTAGAAAACTTCAAATATATAATACAGTGTATATATGTATGTATATATGTAAATACACACACACACACACACACACATGAACACAATAGAGTATTATTCAGTCATAAAAGGGAAATCCTGCAATTTGCAACAACATGGATGAACTTGGAATGCAATAAACCAGAAAAAGAAAGACAAATATTGCATGATCTCACTTATATGTCGAAGCTAAAATAGTCAAAATCAAAGAAACAGAAAGTAGAATGTTGGTTGCCATGGGCTAGAGGAGGGGAAAATGAGGAGATATTAGTCAAAGGGCACCAGATTCTAGTTATACGTGATTCAAAAGTTCTGAAGATTTAGGCATAGCATAGTTACTATAGTTAATAATACTGTATTATATATTTGAAGTGTTCTAAAACGGTAGATTTTAAGAGTTCTCACCACAAAATTAAAAAGAAAGAAAATGACAACTATATGAAGTGATGGATGTGTTAACTAGTTTAATGGCAGTCATCATTTCACAATGTACACTATTTCAAAATATTCAGCTGTGTACTTTAAATACATAAAATTTTTATTTGTCAACTACACCTCAAAAAAGGTGACTAAAAAGAATAGATGAATGAGATGAACACAAATTGCAGATTAATGTAAATTTTTCTGAGAGCTATAGTTGTACTAAGGTTATTCATAAATCCTTTTATATTTGAAAAGTAAAACAAAAAATGGCAAGGCACAGAGATAACTAGGATGGGGGAGAGCTCAAAGGAGATATTAGTTTTCTTTTAATATTTTGAAATTTTATAAGAATAACTTGTATAATTAAAAATACTGAAAAGAAACAAGACTCCATTTCTTTCTGAGCTATTTTTGAAAACCATTTTCTCAAATGATATGGATTAGGCCCGTTCTTGACATCTTCATCTCCCTTTTAAACCCCTTTGATTTCTAGGCATCCACAAACCTTTTTAGTTATCATTTCTCACTCTGTTTATTGCCATAATTAGTGATATCATAACCTCTAATAAACATTTAATCCAGAAGAGATTAAATATAGACTATCTTCATAAACGGTAATTTGCTGCTTTTTTTTCTTTGCTAGATACATACAAAATCCCACACAGGGTACATAATCATTTTGTTAATTAAAAATTTTTCTGAGTTGAATTATCTTGTCAACAGAATATGTATTTTAACTGGCTCTGAATATGTGTAGTTATGTTGTGACTTTGAACAGATTTACACATATACTTAGAGAAACCCATTGTAGGAACCACTTCATGCCTCCCATTCACACTTCCACATGAACAAAAGAAGATACTGAATGATCTTGAGAGTATGCACAGACCATATGCTTCAAAACTCTATGGAGATAAAAGGTAGTTAATTTAGGAAGATGCTTAAGAACTTGACAGTTTAAACGTGACCAAAAGAAGCATTTTTAAAAATGGCAAAGGAGATGCTCAGAAGCAAAAGCAAACAAAGGAGAAAATTAAATAATGCTTCATGCAAGGCACAATAATGATCAAGTTAAAAAGTTGAAAAAAAAGGAAGGAAGCCAGTATGTATAATTTACATAAGTTAACCACAACATGTACTTAGCTATTCTTTTATAAATAACTAACACAAGAAAAGATTAAAACAACACATCACCAAATATTAAGGAATTATATTTAGCAATTTAATTATTCAATTATATTAATACCAATAAATATAATAATAATTTATTAAGAGCTTACTCTATGCAAAACACTATTTCAGTTGAATACATGCATTATTTCATAGTTTTAAAAAGAAATTAGGTTTTCTAGAATACCTTGCTTAAAGCCAGGCAATCCTGAAATCATAAAGGAATACAGTTATTTTCATATCTACAAGATAGCATCTTTGATAAAATGTAATTTACTTGTCTTTTTCTTATCTCTCCATGAATAGTTTAAAAGAACATAAGCATTTATGGAAATATATTTTATTTTAAGCATAGTACTTGGTATATAATAAATGTTCAAAATATATTGTTTGAATGAATGGATTAGTGACTACTATGGTACAGTTAATATAAATGAATAAATTATTATCTTAATGTTATATGTAATTAAAATGGTTTTTTAAATTGTTTTTTTTTCTTTTTAGAAAGAGAAGCAATGGTTCAGAGGCCATGGTTTAAAGTTATTTCAGTACACAGCTTTACCTATTAATAGCTATCACTTTGCCTCTATACAGAAAAACATTAAAGCTTTACTTATTAATAGCTATCACTTTGCCTCTATACAGAAAAACATTAAAAGAATACAAATTCAAAGTAAGATGGGAAGACATGTGGTTTTGATGAATACCTGAATTTCATTTGACCAATCACTATTTATTCCCTGTCCAGTTGAAAGGTTTGAATAGAATTCTTCCTGGGGAACAACATTCATCCATCACATACATGCAAGCAAGCAAGCAAGCAAGCATAAGTATTTCTTGATTAATGGAATGGAGACCAAGCTCGATATTTCTTTCTGTGAAATGTTTTATGAGCATTACATTCATTGAAGGAAGTGTCTCACAAATAGATGTTATGTAATACTATCTCCTTAATTTTATCTGAATGCTCCTGGGGTCATTTTGGCTTAAATTATTCCAAAGGGAAAGCTTTTTAATTCCAGTGATAACTGAGAAACTAGCAGTCCTTTATGCCTTTTATTTTGGCTGCAATGAAAACAGGAGTTAGTTAATAGCTTTGTTTAGATATTAAATGCAGTGAAATAATTTTACACCTGTGCTTCCTATTTTCTGGGCTCCTTGTACTTTCAGCTCCCTGAGCCTTACAATATGCCCTGGCTTCCTGCTGCATCCTCTCTCGTCCTGCACCACTCTCATTCTCCATGGCGAGTGTAACTGCCAGGATTCAAAAATACTGAAAATTCTGGGATAGAAAGCAGTCTGGCTGGGTCAAAATCTTGGCTATCACTTAGTATTTGTATAATTAGGCCAAGTCACTTAAATTTTCAGGGGCTCTATTTCTTTATGTAAACTGGGAATAAAAATATATACCTCATAACTGTCTTAATACCCCTAAATATTGTTATCCCACATCAAATCTTAATTGTTATTATCCCATATCAAATCTTTTATTTTTTTTCATGCTGCTGAGTAACTACTGGTCAAATTATTTACATAAATAATTCAAACCAAAGTATTTTACTAATTCAGATGTATAAGAGAGTATCTATGATACTTCCCTTAAGCTTAAAGAATACATTTCTAGGAGTAAAAGTCCTTGAGTCATGGGAGATCCAGAGGCCTTTCTTTTAAGTACCTACAAATTACACTACAGATATTACCATCTACTGTCTATTCTGGTAGATGTATACTACTAGTATTTGATCTAGTATTTAATGCTAAATTAAGATTATTGCATCCATTTGCAACGTTGTCACATTAGAAATAAACAGGCCAAAGAAAACACTGAAGTAGCCAAAAAAGTCATAATTCTGTAATATTGCTAAGATAGTACTTTTTGATGTTGAGAAAAAGTATTGAGGCAAATGACTTGCTATATATAATAATTTGACTCTCATGAAATGAATTTTGTACTTGAATGCTAATTGGAAAAGCTAGAAGATAATTTCAGAAAATTCTCTTCATAAGAGTATATTTTCATTTTTAGTAATTGCTAAAGTTAAAATATTTGGTAAATCAAATTATGGTCAGGTACTTTGTCATTACCTCAAATTAATTCCTTTAAAATTATCTCCAAAATATTGCCAAATTAGCTCACAAACAGTGCCAGTTTGAATTTGAATAAAGTAATTGAATATGCTTCTTATAACTGCTTATTCTATTGGAAAAAGAATCAAATGTTTAGATCCTTGGGGCATTATTAAACAAAATGGTTACCCAATTGATTGTATTGTGAGGTGCATATTAGAAAAAGACAAAACCCAAAAGATTAAAACTAAGCTTGCTTCTCAGTCTGCAAAAATAATTTTATTTGGGGTCCTGTGACATTTTTTCTGATTTCACCAGTTGGTCCAAAAATGATATCTCTTTTGAAGACTGGCCAGAATATTGCTGTCTTTCACAGAGGACTAATTACATCACACTAGTTTAACAAAATAAGATTTGTATAGTTGTTTCAGCAAATTATCTTATAAATAGAAATGACTATTGGTTCTACCACAAAAGACAGTCCTAAATTATATTAGTGGCAATGTATGTCAAAGATACAAAATACCATTAATAGAACTAAAGTTATCTTCTTCATTTATACATGAAATTATGCCACTTTCCTGCCCGTATTCCAATTTGGGATATAAATCAAACTCCTTATTCTGATTTTCAAAGTCTCTTTATGCCCATTCCTCTTGGATCTCTTGTGCCTTTTTCTCATGTGCTGGCCAACTACCCTGTCCTCCTGCTGGTCACATTGGTTTTCTTTCTGTTCGCAAACACAATAAGCTCATTTGATCACAGGGCGCTTCATTTGGGCTTTTTTCTCTGACCTTCACTTCTCAAGTAAAGATGTCACTTCATATAAGAGACCTTTCCTAATCACTCACATTACTAGAATGTAGGCTCCATAAAATGAACACCTTGGCTGTCTTATCTTCTCCATGGTATCCCTCAGCAACATCACACACACTAGTCACTCAACACATTATTTGTTGAGCAAGAGAATAAGTTCACACTCTGTCCTGATAGTGATACATATAGCTTTTCCTTTGGCCTTCCTGACAACCCTGCAAGGGAAATATCATCATGGTTTTATATCTAATAAGGGCCACATTCATGCAGTGTGTCTGGCTCCAAAAGCTATTTTCCACTAACCTACTTTGGAGAGTTCACAAAGATGAATGAATACTTGAACATTGTTATACTTTAAAAAGTTTGCTTTTATACTTTAAAAACTCCACTCTATATGCTAGGAAGATGTTATTATGGCATAATAACTGACTTCAGTATCATCTTCTTTATTAGTAGCAGTATTATTAGTATTATACTTTAAGTTCTGAGATACACATACAGAGCATGCAGGGTTGTTACCTAGGTATACCCGTTCCATGGTGGTTTACTGCACCCATCAACCCATTGTATACATTAGGTATTTCTTCCAAATGGATCCTAATTTCCAGCCATTAAAAGTTCCCTATATTTGAGTTATTTTAAAATTGTTCATTTTTTTATGTTCTTGTAAGTGCCACACCTTAATGCTGGTATACCTTTCTCCCTGCTATCATCCACATCATCATGCACAATAGTTCCTCTAGAAGTGTAATTTCAAATGTTAGATTAGCTTTACAAAGCTTTTCCCTATAACCTTAGTAAAGATAGTCCTGTCATTGTCTCTACTTAAGTATCACATTGAAATATTTCTACTGTAGCACTTGTCACTTTAAAATATATTCACTAGTTGATTTTCCAGGTAAGACTCTGAGTTCAATGAGAGTGATGACTGTGCCTTATTTATCTGTATAGCTCAGTACCTAGAATATAGTAGATGTGCAATAAATGTCTGTGGAAGAAATAGATAAATTTAAAGAATCCCAATTATTGATAACTAAAATTAGAACTGGTTGTTGAATTGATGTACTATTGTGAGCTTTATAATATAATTAAATTTCTTAATTTTTTAATTAGGAATTTTATGAACCTTGAGTAAATATTCTAAATTAAAGTGGCTTGAGTAACTCAATGAACTTGATATAAACAGTTCATATATATTTTTTTTATGCGGGCTGAGGTTTCAGGAACAGACCCTGTCAGATCCTTTTAAACACTATATTTTTAAAGACTGTTGTCCTTTTTAAAACTTTTTATTTTCAGAGGCATGAGTTTATAATAACTAATGGTGTTCAATTTTTTTAATAAAAGTAGAATATAAGGATATTTTAGATTATCTGTTATGTAATTATTTTTTGACAAGACTGCTCCCATTCACTGGTTTTGAGATACTATTTCATGTATTTACTCTCCATGTCATGGCTGTAATTTGGTGTCAGAGATGGTGTAAGTGCTGCTACACTGATGTCCGCATGCGAAGTTTAAAGAACACAGAGGGCCATTCTGTTGTTCTCAGTGACTCTGAGAAAACCTCTCAGCCTGGGAACTTTCTCTTCCTGCTTTTTAACCATCAGCTTTTCTTGAAATGTTTTGCTTTCTGTCACATCATTTATTTTCATCAATAGATTTTTCTATAGTAGATGTCCCTTTGTGATGGAACACTTGTTTTGTTATGCATTATTTTCCATCTCTTTCAAAATTTCACTTCGGAATGAGTCAAGAAGTAAAACCTTTTTTTTCTCTCTAAAATTTCAATAGTTACATATTGATGTGCCTTGCGCACTATGGATTCTTCTTACTGATTTGACAGATTCCTTTTTCCTCTCTAACTTGAACTCTCTGGTCTGCTGACATTCTCACTTCCCACCCTATCCTTCTCCCCACCAAAGACTAAGAGCATTCCTCCTCTTTATCTGTGCCCATGCCTTTCTGCCTCATGGAATGCAGTTCTCCTTTCCTTTTTATATGACTCTGGTTATTTTTATCAGCGAAAAAGCACAGAATTTGGAGACAGGCAGACCTGGGTTTAACTTCCAGTTTTGCTATTTAAAGATAAATGAAATAGGACAAGCTAATCAACTGATCAAACTCATTTTCTCACCTGTAAAATGAATATTTTTAGAAAAGTTAAGTAGGATGACATATTCAATTGCCAAATTTTTAATCTAGTTTAGCCAATAAGTATATAAACAATGATAACTTTATGACTCAAATAAAATCTCATCTGCTTTGTTAGTTCTTGCTTGACTTGCCACATTGCAAACATTTACCTATGTCAGCTTCTTAAGGATTCATTTGATGTATACACACACACACACACACACACACATTTTTTTTCATTGAAGGTCTTATTAATCCAACTCTGCAGTTCATTAATGGTTGTATGGAAATAATAAATTCATTTAAAATTTTTCTTTCCTCATAGGAATATATGAGCCTGATTTTTAAAAAATAATATGGAAAGTTATATAATTACAAGCAAAATTTCTTGGCTATCTCTCTCTAGTCCTGTTCCCTAGGGACAAGTGTGTTCAAATCCTCATATCCCATCACCCAAATTTGACCAATGCCAAGAATTCACCATGCTGCTTATCTATTTCTCTTCTCTTTTTTTTCTCTCTCAGCTGGACTATTTAAAAGCAAAGTCCAGATGTATTTTTTTCATCAATTTATGTTGGGAAAAGCAGGAAAGGAGAAAGGACTTACAGAGTGCCTACATAAATTGGTTATAAGTAACATATAAACAAGGAACCACAAGCTGCAGAAGGCTGTGGGAGGCCTCTGACTAGGAAGGCCTCTCCATGCCTCATGTTCTTGTGCAGGGTGACCTAGGCTCTGTTACCATAAACATTGTGCTCAAGGACATAAAACCCCTTCGTAGCACTATGACACAGCCAGAATTATAGGCTCCTTGTAAGGTCCGTATTCCACCAGCTGTACATAGATAATAAGCTAAAGATAACTGCTGATTCAGTTCTGGCTCACTGATTCACTCCACCATCACCCTCTCCCCACCATCACTCCACCCGTACCCTCTAGATCAAAGTGATTGTAATCAATAAATAGTGTGGATGATCAGAGCTCGGAGCCTTCACCATCTCTTCCAAAGTAATGAGTGATGGTCCCCTGGTCCTACTATCTCTCTTAATCTGTCTTTTTGTCATTCCTTTGTTGCCACTGAACACGGGTTACCCACAGGTGTTGTAGGGCTGGTTCCTTACAAATTTATACATCAACTTATATAAAAAATTAAGCATGAATTTATTTAAAAGTATGAACCTCTCCTTTTTCTTACCTAACAAAATGCATTCCTTGATTTCATCTAATATCCACCCCATCTTCACATTTTTCTACTTTTCTCAAAATGAATTTTCTCCAAAACTCTGAATCAAAATCCAAACAAGGGCTACATATTACATATTGTGTTTGTTTTGTGTCTTCAGTATCAATCTAGAGCAATTTATAGCGAGCAGTGACTTTACCTCATTAAACAAACCGATACTCATTTTCTGTGTTATCATACCTCTATATAATACTCTTCTACTTCTAGTTCTTAGTATATCAATTGAAGGCATAACTTATTGCTGTAATAGATATAAATATAAGTCCTTTGTCTACCCATGCTTTTGTCTTCAGAGCCTGCTAACATTGTATTTCATCTTTCTATGGTATCTATTGGTAATCTATGTACCATTAAGTACTATATTGATTCCTTATTATGTCACTCTAGAAAATACCTTAACTTCCACTTTGAAAAATGATGCCGTCACTTTAAAACATATTTACTTGTTGATTTTCCACATGAGACTATGAATTTCTTGAGAGTAATGACTGTGTTTCGTTTATCTGTATAGCTCACTATCTGGAATATTGTAGATGTGCAATAAATGTCTGTGGAAGAAATAGATGAATTTAGAGAATACCAATTATTGATAACTAAAATGAGAACTAGTTGTTGAACAGAATGTTTGCTTTAGTGTTCTGATTTTATTTTTTTATTTTTTTCATGCAAACGGTTTTGAAAATGTTTATTAAAGTTGCCCTCATTTATATTACAAGGTTACTAAAATCCTAACATAAAAATAAAACATGTAAAATGCATGTTAAGGAAAATTACAAACCAAACCCAATAATGAATATAGATGCAAAATTCCTAAATGAAATGACATTTACCATTACTTTCTTTTTTTTAAAATTTATTTTACTTTAGGTGCATACTATATCTGGCATTTCTCCCCATGTTATCCCTCCCCACCCTCCCCAACCCCCGCTGTCTCTCCCCTACCCACCCCCTCAACTGCCCCCAGGGGGTGATGCTCCTCTCCCTGAGTCCACCTGTTCTCATTGTTCAACACCCACCTATGAGTGAGAACATGCAGTGTTTGGCTTTCTGTCTTGTGTCAGTTTGCTGAGAATGATGGTTTCCAGATTCATCCAAGTCCCTACAAGGGACATGAACTTATCATTTTTTATGGCTGCATAGTATTCCATGGTGTATATGTACCACATTTTCTTTGTCCAGTCTATCATTGATGGACATTTGGGTTGGTTCCAAGTCTTTGCTATTGTGCACAGGGCTGCAATGAACATACATTTGCATGTGTCTTTATAGCAGAACGATTTATAGTTCTTTGGGTATATACCCAATAATGGGATTGCTGAGTCAAATGGAATTTCTGTCTCTAGATCCTTGAGAAATCATCACACTGTCTTCCACAATGGTTGAACTAATTTACACTACCACCAACTGTGTAAGAGTGTTCCTATTTCTCCATATCCTCTCCAGCATCTGTTGTCTCCAGATTTTTTAATGATCGCCGTTCTAACTGGCGTGAGATGGTATCTCAATGTGGTTTTGATTTGCATTTCTCTAATGACCAGTGATGATGAGCATTTTTTCGTATGTTTGTTAGTGTTCTGATTTTAAAATGTGAATTTTTTCTTGTATACAGTCAAGGCTAAGAACATATACTTTCTCTTCAGAAACTGTAGCAAGGTCTTCGTTACCTTATCTACAAACTTATCTACAGGTTGATGCCAAACTTTGAAAATAAGTCAGTCATGTTTGGACTTCATTATTATGATAATGAAGCTTCTCTCACTGCAGTAACAAATAGTATCAAATGATTTCAGTTACATCTATACAGAGAGATATAGATATATAGATATCTCTTGAAGTTTTTCATGGACATTCTTTTTCTTTTAACTTTTTGCCTTCATAATAGTCTATTTCCTCCATCCCTATCTGTTTAATATTAGGTTATGTGTTAATAACTGTTTTTTTTTTCCTATAGCCTTTTCTTTCAGACAACCCAGTCCTAAAATGAGGACTCTTAATTCTCTAGAGAAGTTATCATGAGACTTCACTTTATTGTTCTCCTTGTTTCCTGAACCCCATACCTTTATATTTTTAAATGAATTTTCCAAGAAGAGTATCTGTAACATAAATTTTCTGTGTTCAAACATATCTGAAAATATCTTCATTCTACTCTCAAATTTGATTGATAGTTTTAGTGCTTATAGTATTCTAAGTCCAAAAAATCTAGGGTAAAAATGTCCCTAGATTGGTAATGTCATTATTAGTCTGACATCTGACATTCAACATTATTGATGAGAATTCTGCTGCCATTCTCAATCTCATTCTTTGTAGATAACTAGTTTTTTACTGAAGCTTTTAGCACCGGCTCTTTATCCTTTGGGTTCTCATTCATTTCTACTTTTATTATCATTGTATTGGACACTCAGTGGGTATTTACATCTGGAATTTCAAATTCTTGAGATCTGAGGAATTATCTTTATGTGCTTATATTTCCAAATTAAACTTCTCTTCATTCTTTTTCTTCCCCAAGAAATATTATTAATCAGATGTTAGAACTCCTGAATTGATTCTCTCTGACTTCTCTTTTGTCTAATGGTTACTCTTTCATATGCAGTTCTACTTTTGGAAGCTTTCCTGGACTTTGAATTTTAATATTTTTATTTGTCAAATTTCAACATTGTTTTTAATTTCATAGTATTTTATGTTATTCACATTATCATGTTCTTTTTTTATATCACATTGAATTTTTCTGAGAATATGAATTAACAAATTTAGTTTTAAGTGTATCTTCTATTCATCTCTCTTTCCTCTGTGCTAATTTTTCTGATGTTCTTTCAGTCCTATGTTACAGGCTTTCCTAAAAAGTCTGGTGAACACCACCATTTGTTTATATTTTAGAATTAGGAAATAAAAAATTGACTAGAATTCAGGGGAAATAGGAGCTTGTCAATTAGCAAGCTTTATTTTAAGCTGTATGTCTGGAGCTTTTAGGTGCAAGTAAAAGAATATTCACATAAAGTGACTTACACACTATGGAACATCTATAAATACAGAGGTAGGCTGTTTGGGAGTTAATTCATAAGGTTAGTGATGCTACTTAGGACACAGACTCATTTTTGCCCTTCTTCTTTGCCATCCTTGATAAATTCGCTTCAGCGTTAGGCTTGTTCCCTAATCACAAGTAACTGTGGCAATTCCAGGTATTCTAGGTAGATACAATAAAGGCAATGAAGGAAAATAATGTTTTCTTCAGAGACACTTTACAAAAGTGAGATAAACCTTTCCTAGAAGTCCCTTAAGATCTCTTCACTTCCACTTGTTCAGAATTGAGCCAAATTTCATGCCTAAGATGTAAGAGAGTCATCACAAGTGAGTACTTGGCATTTTAGCTTCTTGTAGTGACATCCATGCTCTGCCAATAAGAACAAGTTTGCTTGGAAGATGACATTTGGATGACAACCCCCAGTAGCTACCACATGGATGATGGATGAGGAAGCAACTAATGCGCTGGAACCCCCAGGTATTTCTGTTTCATGAGTTTCCTTGGAATTTGGTCAAGTTCATTGACGGCCTTTAGGCTTTGTTTCTGTGAACATGCTAGAATATAGTGATGAACTTACTCGATTATTGTGATCAGTGTAGATTTAAGTCTTTTTATTAGTTGAATATCATTTTATTGGGATTTTAGGAAGAAGAAGAGATTATGGATTCAGTCTATCATCTTGACTTGGAAATTCAGAGTTTAATTTCAGCAGGAGTTCTGATCACCCACCTATCATTTGCATTCAAATGTAAGAAGAAAATTGTGAGTTCATTGTATTTTGTTACTTTCCCACAATAACATCTCTTAGAAATTTTCCCAAAAAATTCAACAAAGACCTAAAGAGATCTTTGCTCCTTTCAGAGCCATGTCTTATATCCCTATACATTTCTTCTTGTAAAGATAAAGTTAAATATTGCTCCTAAAATAATTTATCTCACTTGTCATTTTGTTTATGATATTTTTCCTTCTTACTCTTATATTTTCTGTATGATATTACTCATATTTGGATTCATGTCAAAATTTTTAAAATAGACTTTATTTCTTAGGACATTTTAGCTTCACAGCAAAACTGAGAAAAAAATACAGTTTCCATATACCTCCTTGGAAGAAAAAGATAACATTCCATTTGTACAAATATTTGGATCTTATTTTTGCTTTTTATATTATATTAGTTCCTTTAATTCCATACAGACCACAAAGTACATTGTACTGTCACATTCAGATAAAATTCAGAAACATTTCCTGAGTGCCATCAGTAGATGGCTGATTATGAACCTGAAAGGTGTTGTAGCAATCAGAGACACATCTGGTCTGATTTTCCAAAAGACTGGGAAAGACACTGTAGACTAAAAAGCAATGGCTTGCACTGATAGGAGTATAAACAAGCCCTGCATCCATTATCCAGCATTTGTGATTGTTTATGACATTAAGGTTAGCAGTTCATTTAGCATTATAAACCAGCCCTGCAACTATTATCCAGCTTTCATGATCATTTATTACATTCGGATTAGCAGTTCTCAACTAGTAACACTAAGAGAAAATCAGTAGAAGACCAATGTGCATTGAAGAATAACTCCACTTCTTTTGTTAACTAAAGAAAATAAAAATGTATCCAAATATTTGTAAAATATTTTTGAATAATATATTAACTTTATAAAATTTTCTTAGGACTATTTTTTATTTCAGTAGATTTTTGGGAACAGGTCATATTTGGTTACATGGAAAAGTTCTTTAGGGGTGACTTCTGAGATTTTGGTGTCCCCATCACAAAAGCAGCAAACACTTTTGAAAAGCATGTTTTTTGCAGATAAAATGGCTAAGAAAAGCTTAAGCTTACATTAATTAACAATAAGTATTTCTTAGTGTAGACTTGTTCATTTGGAGTTAACTACTGGAACTGAAGGTTACCACATCCAACAATATTATACCTTTGGTTCTGTGTTTATTTTTCTAAGGTTTTTTATTAGCCTGAAAGGTTTAAAAACTGAACTTCATTAGTTTACACTCTTTTTGCTTTCTGGAGCAATAAACCCATCTTTCTAAATGTACAGGTCATATGGTAGTTTATACTCAGGACTCTAAATCATTTCACTGAATTATCAGCATACCTTTAATGTACATTCTTTTTTCTGGTTCACTATTTAATTAATAAGTACATATTTTCTGATGGACAGTCTTCCACCCATTAGCTCATTCCAGCATATTATTTTTGTCTTTGTAAATCAAAGTTTATTTCTATTAAAATAATTATGAATATAAAACACATACTGATATTGCTTCTAAAGAAAACATCACTAATACAGAAAACATATTTCTGATCATTGCAATGAAGATTATTGAAAGCTACAGTCACTATTAGCACTATTACCTTGAGGGAAATAAACCAAAAAAAATCTAAAAGCTTTAAGGAAACTATCTCTTTGTCAGATAAATAGATTGCAAAAATTTTCTCCTATCCTGTAGGTTGCCTGTTTACTCTGATGATAGTTTCTTTTGCTGTGCAGAAGCTATTTAGTTTAATTAGATCCCATTTGTCAATTTTAGCTTTTGTTGCTATTGCTTTTGGTGTTTTAGTCATAAAGTCTTTGCCCGTGCCTATGTCCTGAATGATATTGCCTAGGTTTTCTTCTAGGGTTTTTATTGTTTTAGGCCTTAAGTTTAAACCTTTAATCCATCTTGAGTTAATTTTTGTATGAGGTGTAGGGAAGGGGTTGAGTTTCAGTTTTCTGCATATGGCTAGCCAGTTTTCCCAACACCATTAATTAAATAGGGAATCCTTTCCTCATTGCTTACTTTTGTCAGGTTTGTCAAAGATCAGACAGTAATATCCAGAATCTATAAAGAACTTAAACAAATTTACAAGAAAAAAAAAAGAACCCCATCAAAAAGTGGGCAAAGGGTATGAACAGACACTTCTCAAAAGAAGACATTTATTCAGCCAACAAACACATGAAAAAAAGCTCATCATCACTGGTCATTGGAGAAATGCAAATCAAAGCCACATTGAGATGCCATCTCATGCCAGTTAGAATGGCTATCATGAAAAAGTCAGAAAAACAACAGATGCTGGATAGGATGTGGAATGCATATACACTTGGTTGGTGGGAGTGTAAATTAGTTGACACTAATTTAATTTAAGTGGCTAAATTAGTTTAACCATTACAGAAGACAGTGTGGCAATTCCTCAAGGATCTAGAACCAGAAATACCATTTGATCCAGGAATCCTATTACTGATTATACACCCAAAGAATTATAAATTACCCTACTATAAAGACACTGCAGATGTATGTTTATCGCAGCACTGTAATAGCAAAGACTTAGAACCAACCCAAATGCCCATCAATGATAGACTGGATAAGAGAGTGTGACACATATACACCATGGAATACTATGCAGCCATAAAAAGGATGAGTTCATGTCCTTTGTAGGGACATGGATGAAGCTGGAAGTCATCATTCTCGGCAAACTAAAACAGGAGCAGAAAACCAAACACCGCATGTTCTTACTCATAAGTGGGAGTTAAACTATGAGAACACATGGACACAGGAGGGGAACATCACACACTGGTCATCAGAGAAATGCAAATCAAAACCACAATGAGATGCAATCTCATGCCAGTTAAGAATGATAATCATTAAAAAGTCAGGAAACAACAGATGCTGGAGAGGATGTGAAGAAATAGGAACATGTATACACTATTGGTGGGAGTGTAAATTAGTTCAACCATTGTGGAAGACAGTGTGGCAATTCCTCAAGTATCTAGAACCAGAAATACCATATGACCCAGCAGAGGGTGACAGGAGGTGGGGGTCTAGGGGAGGGATAGCATTAGAAAAATTACCTAATGTAGATGACGGGGTGATGGGTGCAGCAAACCACCATGGCACGTGTATACCCATGTAATAAACCTTCACGTTCTGCACATGTATCCCAGAGCTTAAAGTATAATAATAATAATAATAATAATAATAAAGAAACTATCTCTTACTATACAAAAAGAATAGATCTAACTACTCAAAGTTTTCAAAACACACTTATTTCCCTCAAGTGATAATATCCAAAGTGATAATATAAAACAAAGAACTTTGTTATATTAGAATAACAATAATAGTCTTGTGTATAGTAAGGAAAATTACCTTATACATTATAATTCTATTATTTTAAAAAACTCTGTTGCAAGGGAAATGAGGGTGCTGGTAATGCTGTGGACACATTCTAGAGAATTATGTTAGGTGGATATTGCCTTAGTCACAATTAAGAAAAAGGTCTCTACAAAGTTTTCCTTCTCCTGGTTGCCATGCTCAAACACCCATTCTTCTATTAAAGATACCAGGATGAGAAAAGCAGATACACATTAAATAAACAGAAATTAGGGTCAGAAGTATATATGATCTAGGTAGCTTTACCTTGGGAGAGAACAGAGGAGGTTTTTCAAAGGGGCTTGTGAGGATGAAAGATGAAGACCAACTTCAGTGGTCTGAGGTTGTATTTAGGAGTCTATGTACCAAGACTTCCTGCTTCGGGACTTACTAGGTACTCAGACCTGTCACATCCCTGTGAACTTTCTCAGTCATTGTAAGAAATGTATGAAGACTACTTCAGCAGATCTATCTGGTGGTTACTATTCAATTATGTCATAGAAAGACTTATTCTGCTGCTGGTGTAGCTGTTGTGAGTTGAGTAGCCACTAATTATACCAGAATGACACAGTAATCATTTCCCCTTCTTTTTACTGTCAATCGCACCTAAAAAGCTAGGATAAGAAGACAGGAAAGTTAACATTTCGTGTGTGTGTGTGTGTGTGTGTGTGTGTGTGTGTGTGTGTGTGTGTAGTTCATAATGTTAACAGTATATTAATATATACCTAATATAGATATAAAATTACTGTTCTTACTCTTATTTTCTAAATTATTTTTTAAGAGACAAAAAATGTGTATATTTATAGAGTACATGATGTTTTAAAATAGGTATACATCATGGAATGGCCAGATTAAGTTAATGACCAAAGCATTACATCACATATCTATTTTTGTAGTGGGAGCACTCTTAGCAATCTTCAAGAATACAATACATTGTCATTAACTACAGTCACAATCAGTAGGTTGTACCTTAGATCTCCCGAATTTATTCCTTTTTAACTGAAATTTCTTTGACCAACATCTCCCCAGCCCCACCACCACAGCCCCACCATCCCACCAGTCTCTGGTAACCAATACTTTACTCTTTGCTTCTATAAACTCAATTTTTTCAGATTTCACAGACTTTCTGTTCCTGGCCTATTTCAGTTAATGTCCTCCAGTTTCATCCATGCTGTCACAAACGATAGCATTTCCTTCTCTCCCTCTTTTTTTTTTTTTTTTTTTTTTAAGGCTAGTGTTACATTGCATATAAATACTACATTTTATTTGTTTTTACTGTTCTTATTTTTTTCAGGTCATTTTTCCCCCACAAACTAATTGTATTCTAGAATAAAAACAAAGCCCAACTCAAAGGCTTCTCTCATACCACCTTCCCACCTGCCCACTTTTTACTCATTCTTCAAGACTTAAGTCAGCATTTTCCCCAGAATGCTTTCTTGAATCCATGTTTCCTGATTTTTCTTTCTGCAGCCAAGAGTTTTCACATCCTGGGAACATTTATGTCACAGCACTGATGGTATTATGTTTACCCAGAAAAATGTTTCTGAAAATCACTCACTCACATTGACCTGAATGTGACCTGATTGGTTGGCCAGTACAGCAGTCCCTCCTTATCTGAGACTTCACTTTTTGTAGTTTCAGTTACCTGTTAATGATGATCAAAAAATATTAAATAATTCATAAGTTTTCAGTTACATGCCATTCTCAGCCCTGTGATGAAGTCTTGCACTCTCCTGCTCAGTCATGCTTGGGACATGAGCCATCCCTTTATCCAGAGTCACCATGCTGTGCACACTGCCTGCCTATTGGTTATTTAGCAGTTTTCTGAGTTACCAGATCAATTGTCACAGTGTCACAGTGCTTCTGTTCCAGTCATCCTAATATTACTTAGTAAGGGTTCCAAAGTGCAAGAGTAGTGATGCTGGCAATTCGGACATGTGAAAGAGAAGCTGGAAAGTGCTTTCTTCAGATAAAAAGATGAGAAAAAACTGTATGCTGTGGTTGCTACAATCTAGAGTAAGAAAAAATCTTCCATCTGTGAAACTAAAAATAAGAAAATAAATCCACACATAGTATATGTAGAGTTTGGTACTATCCTTGGCTGTAGGCATCCACTGCGGGTCTTGGAATGTATCCCCTATTATTAAAGGGAGACTATGGTATAACATAATTGATTGATTAGCAACCTGAATACATGTATGAATCAGTATGATCCAATATTGCCACTAAGAAAAGCCCAATTTCCTGGAAAATAAAAAAGGCCAGGACTTATCTGAAATGAAGAGGCAGAAAGCTCTAGCTGATAGCCTCAGGTAATCCGGAAAACCGATTTCCTAAAACTATTGGGTGGCTACTCCTTTCTCTTCAGTCAGATTAACCACAAATAAAGGAAATTCAATTAAAAAAATCCTGAGAGTCAAAGTTGGGTGTCCTCATCTTACTGGTTACACTGGAAGCCTGTGTTAAAATAGAAAACTCTACTCAGCCCAGTCCACTTTGAGTCAGCTTAGATAAAAAACATGAAGAGGATCTGATGAGCTTCTTTCCATTTTCTCTTTCTTCCTCGGCATGTTCTTGTTTCTGCGCTACCTAATCTTCTACAGTTATAATTTTCTTTCTTCTATTCTTCTCTGCTTCAACTTAGAATGATTGGGAACCTAATTATGTTATATCCTTCTTACTTGTTGATTTAAATAAAACCTTGAGTCCTCTTCTTAATACAATGAACATGCTGAATGTTTCTCATAAAATATCAGTAAATTTCAATCCCTTTCTATAAGCAAAAGGGTTTTTAGGTAACGGTATTAATGACCGTTTACAGAAAAGGAGTCTTTATGTCTGATAAGTGTAAAATATCAGAAAGTTAACCTCACCATTCTGAAACACTCAACTCTGGCTCCAATATTATATAAAGCCCTAAAATAAATTAAAAGAGTTTAAAATGTGTTACTTTGTGTGTGAGATTTGGGCCTGTTTCATCAGCAATACTTAAGTACTGTCTTGAACAGGAAGTGACAGAGTCCCATTAATCAGCTCAGGGGCTAGTATTATTCATTCTTTTGGCATTGAAGTAATTCTCATTACAACCAAGCTGATATGGGAAAGATAAATGACAACAGACTACTACAAATGTTACTGTATATTGAGCCAAAGTAATGGAACCTTAAGCAGAAGTGTGCAAAGCAAAACAGTGCAGTGATATGGAGACAATGCGGAATGTTATCAATGTGTCATAAACAATTTAAGTGTATTTGATAAACACTCCAGTGGCTAACGAAGCCAAAAGATAGGTCTTCATTAGGAAAGGACTCCAACAGTTCAGGTACAATCTAGCCAGTTACATCTCAAACAGTGATCTGCAACATTGCTGAGCATCACAATTATCTGGAAAAGTTTTCTGTAAAAACTGAGAGAGATTCCTGTGTCCATTTGATTATGACTTTCATTTCTTCACCAAAGTTCATGAGTTGATCTATCTCAGAATTGTCATAAATATCCTAGGTGATGCTAATGCAGGTTTGAGAATCACAGATTCAGAAATAAGTGTATGAATGCTTCAGTTCACCTATAGCAGTTGTAGACTTCAAAGAGGTCATGAGCCAAATCAAAGGATGGTATTATTTGAGGAAAATATTTGAAGAAAAAGTATTTATATTGATTGTCATTTTATACTGTTATTTTCAGTGACTTTATAAATTAGGCATAAACATTCATCTTTTGTGAATTTTCATTTTACCAAAGTTGAGTAGATTTTTTACTTGTATTTAATAAGTTACTTGAAAATTGACAAGTGATATCCATAAGAGACTGATCTCCCTGAAATTTCCGTTTTTAAATAGAAAAGTTACAAGATTAGATTCACTATAAATTACATATTTCAATTGATTAAAGTGCAAAATGTCTGCACAAACGACCATCTACTTTAACATATTGAGGTCTACCCTGTTGACCGATATGATCTTGTTAGAAGAGGGGCCTGTTAGAGATAATCATTTTTATTATTCACATGTTTTCTAATTTTAGTGAGAATATTTATAGACAATCTTCATCTGAGATTTCTACAGGGAAAAGCCAGCTTGTCATTTGAAAGCCTAAAGTAAACGTACTTCATGGACCATCTGCATAAATAGCCTGGGGATGCTCAGAAAAATTTCCAGTTCCTTCGCCCTACCCTAGAGCAACTGGATCAGAATTGCAGGGACTCAAAGCCAGGAATTCATATTTTTGAAAAGTATCTACCCATCCTAACTAGAGATTCTTAGGCACACCAAAAGTTAAAACCCTTTGATTAGAATCTGAACTGTTTTCCTTGTCTTGATGTGTTTAAGAGTTTTTAGGTTCTTGTCAAGTCTTTTTCAATCATGGAAACATTTTTGTTTTCAAACTCTTGGTTGTTACAAAATAAAATATTTAAATTTTACACATTGTCACAACTGGTGTCCTATTTTCCATTTTCAGAGAGCTGCTCTAAGTATAAGGAAGCCTAAAGGATAAGGTAGATACTGGGAATTCCCACTGCATGGACATAGGACAAGTTGCTTTAATTTATCTGATAGTCGCTCTCTTCAGGGAAAATACCTTATTGAGATTTATAATCTTCAAGGCCTCCACATGAAAATGAAGACTGGATAAACCCCAAAAGAGGTGACACTTGCAACAACGAATAAAAGAAAGTATATCTGCCATTTTCAAGTTATAAGTTTGGAACATTTGTAAATGTGGAACAGTTCAATGAAACATTATTTCATTATTCCCTCAACACTCATTCAATGAATATTTTTGCACATTATTTTCTAAATGTCTTCTATTCATAAAATTAATTATATGGTTGAAATCACAGTTTATACATGTGTTTTGGGTTCTGATTTTCATTTTCTATTTTAACATATTCTCTCAAAGCTATTTTCTTAGATAATTCAAAATTATAAGCATCATTTCTTTAGTGTCTTTATATGAGTCAATTTTATGGGTGATTCATTATTTCAGTAAACATTCCTCTATATTTGAACGTTTAGGTTGTGATATTAAAATGATTTACAATATTAAAAATAATGCTCAAATATACCTCTGTGTTGTTGAAATAGTCATTAATGTAAAGATCAAAGGTTATAGACATTTAAAAGTTCTTGATAAATATAATAAAACTAACTTCCTGAAAGATTAAGCCAATTAATACTCCCATTAGTATTTTAAAATAATGTCCACAAAGGAAATCTCATGAAGTTTAACTTTTATCTTTTTAAAAGATATTTCTGATTTGTTATGAAATAGGCATGTTGCTTTTGCATAGGTTATTTTTAGTTATACAATGAAGAAGAAAAGTTGCACGTATAGGCCAGTACTAACGTAGATCAAAGAGACAGCTGAAGTGTTTGGCTCTATCTTAAACCTTCTCTATCAAATAGAATTCAGAACAATGGAATGATAAAAACATCATTTAAAACAAAATCAAAGGCCAAGAATTAGATAAAATAATCTTAATGGCACACATTGTTTTCTAAATAAATTTACATTCAATATCAAAGTATTAAAAGATCTTACAAATGAACATGCTGAAACATTCTCAGAGATATTTACCTGAGTTAAACAGAATAACTGTCTTTTAAAATATATTATACCTTTATTACTTAACTCTTTGACCTATTATAATCTATTACTACTAATGCATTTTATCGATTTCCTCCTAATATATCTTAAGGTTTCTGTTTTATGTATGTCAGTAACATAATGTTGGATATCTTATTTATGAAAACTTCATTGTGACTTATTTACAGAATTGTAAGTAGCAACTGATCTTTCTGGTCTTAATGTTTTTCTTCATTAACATCAGCTTTGTTTGATAGGCACAATATCATGAGCTTGGTAGTGAAGGCGATGAGCTGTGGAGCCAGGAGGCCCCAGCTGGAACCTCAGTCCTACCTCTCATAAGCTAGGACACCCTGGGCAAATTTGTTAGCTTTTCTAGACAACAGTCTGTAAAACGGCAGTAATATTAGGTTGGTGCAAAAGTAATTGCGGTTTCATCATTAAAAGTAATGGCAAAAATTACAATTATTTTTGCACCAACCTAAGTGCCTATCTTAGGTGTTATTAAAATGATTCATTGAATTATCAGGCATAGGCCAAATGCTGAGAAGAGTGGCACTCATTTGTTGATTTTTATTATTGCAATTTTCTATCTTTTTGCCTCTCTTGATTTCTTTCTCCAGACTTTTTCTTTTCTTTCTCTGCTTCTCCTCCCTTACTTCCTAGTTTCTTTTGTTCTTTTTTTTTTCATTTCTTGATATATTTGCAAATATTTTATCTTTAAACTCTCTGAGGCATTGAATTGGTTGTGTATCCTTTAGAGTATAAAGCATTATTTTACATAGTATACAAAGCATTATTTTAAATAATATTTAAATAACTTAAATATTCAATTTTTAAAAATAGAATATTACTGTGTAAATATGCAATTACTCTCATCTTATTTTATATTTTAAAATTTTCTCTATTTCCATAATATTTTCTTTAGTTTCTATCTTTTGCTCCATGTTTGTATATTCTTTAACCATTTCCCTACTTCCTTTTGGAAAAAATATAAATTAGTTACCTTTATAATTCTAAATAACATGCTTATTTATCTCACTACATTGACTTCCACTCTCCACAGTGTCTTTTATCATACTTCCCTCCACTATGTCATTTATCTTGTAGTTTGTATTTTTGCAAACACACTTATTTTTTGTAACACTGAATTATATATAATTTATATCATTTTATACCATATTGCTTTTATTTCAAGAATTAAATCTGGTTCCATTTTCAACAATAATCATTAGTAATTTATGACTATTTATTTATTTATTTTCATACAAGGGCTCCCTTTGTCACCCAGGCTGGAGTAAAGTGGCACAATCATGGCTCACTGCAACTCAACCTCCAGGGTTCAAGGGATTCTCTCACCTCAGCCTCCCAAGTAGCTGGGACTATAGGCACATGCCTGATCCTCTTCCTCCTCCCACCCTGAACCCTCCAAAAGGTCCCTATGTGTGTTGCTCCCCCACTATGTGTCCATGTGCTCTCATCATTAAGTTTCCACTAATAAGTGAGAATGTGTAGTATTTGGTTTTCTGTTCTTGCATTAGCTTGCTGAGGGTAATGGCCTCCAGCTCCATCCATGTCCTTGCAAAGGATGTGATCTCATCTTTCTTATGGCTGTAGAGTTTTCCATGGTGTGTGTGTGCCACATTTTTCTTTATCCAGTCTGTCACCGATGGGCATTTAGGTTGATTCCAGGTCTTTGCTGTTGTGGCTAGCACTTCAATAAACATACAAGTGCATGTGTCTTTATAAAACAATGATTTATATTCCTTTGGATATATACCCAGTAATGGGATTGCTGGGTCAAATGGCATTTCTGTTTTTAGGTCTTTGAGGAATTGTCACATTGTCTTCCACAATGGATGAAATAATTTACACTCCCATCAACAGTGCATATGTGTTCCTTTTTCTCCCCAACCTCACCAGTACCTGTTATTTTTTGACTTTTTAGTAATAGCCATTCCGACTGGTGTAAGATGGTATCTCCTTGGGATTTTGATTTGCATTTTTCTAATGACCAGTGATACTGAGCTTTTTTCGTATGCTTATTGGCCGCATGTATGTCTTCTTTTGAAAAGTGTCTGTTCATTTCATGTGCCCACTTCTTAATGGGTTTATTTCTTATAAATTTGTTTAAGTTCCGTACAGATGCTGGATATTAAATCTTTGTCTGATGTATAGTTTGTGAATATTTTCTCCCATTCTATAGGCTGTCTGATCACTCTGCTGATAGTTTCTTTTGCTGTGCAGAAACTCCTTCATTTAATTAGATCCCCTTTTGTCAATAGTTGTTTTAGTTGCAATTGCATTTGACATCTTCATCATGAAATCTTTACTGGGGCCTCGGTTCGAATAATATTGCCTGGGTTGTCTTTCAGGGTTTTTATAGTGTTGAGTTTTCCATTTAAGTCTTTAATCCATCTTGAGTTAATTTTTGTATATGGTTTAAAGAAAGGGTCCAGTTTCAATCTTCTGCATTTGGCTAGCCAGTTATCCCAACACCATTTATTGAATGGAGAATTCTTTCTCATTGCTTATATTTGTCAGGTTTGTCAAAGATCAGATAATTGTAGGTGTGCAGTCTTATTTCTGAGTTCTCTATTCTGTTCCATTAGTCTATTTGTTTGTTTTGTACCAGTACCAAGCTGTTTTGGTTAGTGTAGCCATGTAGCTACACTAAAATAATTTGAAATCAGGTGATGTGATACCTCCAGCTCTATTATTTTTGCTTAGGATTTCCTTGGCTATTTGGTGTTTGTCTAATTTTTAACTATTGGTAGAAATAAAGTCTCACTATGTTGCCAAGGCTGGTCTCAAACCCCTTGGACTCAAGCAATCCTCCATTCTAGGCCTCCCTAAGTGCTGGGAATGCAGGTGTGAGCCACCATGCCCATCTTGAATTACTATGCAAACAATTATACATTTTCCTCTGAATTTTCAATGTCATAAATTTCCTACTAAGTTTTGTATTTGAGCAAATACATTTTCTAGTACTACTTTTAGAGACTTTGATAGGTGACTTATGTTCTGAATTATTGCATGTTTGGTATTGGTTTCATATCTAAGGAGGCACATTGCTTGGTAAATATTCTTAGCTAACATGGTTTTCCCTCAATACCTGCACATAATATCACAGTACCATCTCTTAGCTAATATTGATAGAAAATGTCAGAGACCATGCTGACTTTCTTATTTTGCCTTGTAGTTAATTAATTAACCTCCTTCTTCTTCTTTCATGGCTTGTAGGAAATCTTTCTTTATCCCAATTTCAACCAGCTCACTGGACTATAACACACTCTTTCTACATAGAAATTGAACTTTTGTTCAAGATACGTTTTCTTATACTCATTTCTGCAATATTTTCTGCCCTAGTTTTTCTGTCTTCAGAAAACAATTATTTCTATGTTTGATCAACACTATATTTCATGGCTGTAATATCTTGTCTGTGATTACTTTGGTTCTGTTTCTGCAGCTCTACATTGTGTACTACTTTTTTCCACTCTATCCTCCTTGTGTTTTACTCATCGATTTAAAAATGCTAATTCTACTCGCTGATGTCCTTCTTGTCATTTTTAAAGGAAGTTTTGTAGAGTTACCCTAAAATTCTTTGTTGCTTTTATACTCTTCACTTCTGAATCCGGGCAATTCCAACCATTCCTATTAATTGCCCCAAAATAGGTTGATGAATTGTCTTTGATTTCCCCTCCCTGTTGAAACAGATGCTGTTGGAATCTTCTCTGTAATCTTTGAACTGGTTGCTTTATTTGGTTATTCAGCTGCTTGAAGGAGGATGTGAGCAGGCCCTGAGGCAATAGACAGCTGCATTCTGGGTTTGTTATTTCTGTTCACTTTCGTTTCAAATTGGTTGACTCCCCTGCCAAGGAGCACATCTCAATTTTGTCATTCTTTAGCTTTGGCACAAGTAGCTCACCCTAGCAAGATAGCTGTTGTGTCACAAAATTCTTTTAATGAGACTTGGGCAAAATGTCTTTCTGTAGCTACAAAGTTTATCCCTTCACTTCTTTCCCCCTCCCATCTTTTTTTTTCTGGCAGCTTTGCCTTCTCACCACTCTTCCTGATTATGAAGCTGAATCTGCACACCAAAATAGAATAGCTGTAATGTGCCTCTTCAGCTCTGTGGCACCTGCAATTGTCTGGCTGGGAGTGGGGTGTAGGCCTAGAGCTGGGAGTTTCTTGTTTTTCCTACCAGTCACCCACTGCTTGGCTCCCAGGCCTCCGACTTCCAACATACAAGGTGTTAGTAAGACCTTCTAGAAACTTATTACCTGCTTCTTATACATTGTTCCTTCTTATCAATTTAGCAGCACATATATTAAAGATTAGTATTTATTCTCTTTATTCTCTTAGTATTCACCTAGATAAAACAATGGCTATTATTTAAAATTACGTATTATGGTTTTATGATATGGGCTATCATTTACTTCCTCTTAGCATAAACAAAATTTATTTAAGGTTCGTCTGATGCCAATGTGCCCTTACTGTATTTCCAGCAATCTCTCTCCAACTATGCAAATACAATTTTGATTTTCTAAAAAGATAAAATGTTATTTTTAAATTAACTAATTAATTAGTTAGTTTTTGAGATGGAGTGTGACTCTTTCACCCAGGCTGGAATGTAGTAGCAGGATCTCAGCTCACTGCAACATCCGCCTCCTGGCTTCAAATGATTCCCCGACCTCAGCCTCCTAAATAGCTGGAAGTACAGGCACCTATCACCACACTGGACTAATTTTTTTTTGTATCTTTAGTAGAGACAGGTTTTCACCGTGTAGGCCAGGCTGTTCTCAAACCCCTAATCTCAAGCAATCCCCTACATTGGCCTTCCAAAGTGCTGGGATTATAGGCATAAGCCATAGGCACCTGGCCTAAAAAGATAAAATGTTAGACTCAGCAATTACAGACCACTGAGCTTGATGTGGCTTTTGAACAGCAAAGAGGGGCATGAGGTCTCATAGCATGGTAGTCACTTTCTCTGAAAAAATCTTTTAATAATTCCTTCTCTCACCACACTTTTTTTTTTTGAATTAGATGAGTTGTTTCAAAATCAAATAGTAAGTAATTTCCTTTGAAAATCTTTCTATGCAGGCTTTTTATCATACTCTTCTAATATCTGATATCAATCATATTGATAACTCAGTTAAAACCAAGGGAGGGTCCAGGCATGGTGGCTCATGCCTGTAATCCCAGCACTTTGGGAGGCTAAGGCAGGCAGATCACCTAAGGTCAGCTCTTTGAGACCAGCCTGGTCAACATGGTGAAACCCTGTCTCGACTGAAAATACCCAAATTAGCTGGACATGGTGACTTGTGCCTGTAGTCCCAGCTACTAGTGAGGCAGAGGCAGGAGAATCTCTTGAACCTGGGAGGCAGAAGTTGCAGTGAGCTGAGATCATGCCACTACACTCCACCCTGGGTGACAGAGCAAGACTCTGTCTCAAAAAAACAAAAAACAAAACAACAACAACAACAAAAACTGAGGCAGGAATATTGCATCTAACACTGTGTTAGAAGAACCACTACCTCCTTTCTATAACCACTGAGTAGTCCTAATACTACTGCCTTGGGGATAATTCTCACCATTATCCTTGTAGGAGACCAGGAATAAAAGAGAGCCCAGGATATCAGCACCTCAGCAAAGCATATGGCAGAGTATCTTTAAAATCCCCAAGTAAATGATAAAGAAACACGGGATAAAAGTAGATGATGGAGTAAACTTTAAAACTGGTGAAGGAATGGTACCCAGAGGTGCTGACAATTGGTAGATGTTAACATTTCCTAAAGTAATAATGTTAAGGAATCCTATAGGATCTTATCCTTTTCTTGATCTTGTTTAACATTGATATCACTTCCTTGAATGTTTATCATAATATTCTCAAAGCAAAGAACAGATAGAATGATGAACATAGAAAATGGTACTGAACTATGATCTATAGCTAAAATAAAACATAGGTATAAAATATGAGATGTTTGATTTGGTTTGGCTGTGACCCCATTCAAATCTCATCTTGAATTGTGGTTTTCATAATCCTCATGTGTCATGGGACAGACTTGGTAGTAGGTAACTGAATCATGGGGGTGGTTTCCTCCATGCTACTCTCTTGATAGTGAATAAGTTCTCATGAGATCTTGCGGTTTTACAAGAGGCTTTTCCCCCTTTTGCTCAGCACTTTTCCTTGCTGCTGCCATGTGAAGAAGGATGTGTTTGCTTTCCCTTTCTCCATGACTATAAGTCTCCCGAGGCCTCCCCAGCATGCTGAATTGTGAGTCAATTAAACCATTCCTTTATAAATCACCCAGTCTCTGGTATGTTTTTATTAGCTGTGTGAGAATGGACTAATACAATGCTATACTTTAAAAAATAAATTTACCTGAATAGTTATAGTATGTGGGGGACAAGGCTTTGCAATAGTATTAAACATAGACAGGATTTTAAGCTATATGTACTTGATTCAACAGTATCAAGCAAACTTATTTGGTATTAATATAAGTCCAACAGAAGTCCCAACCTCAGGATATATAACATGTGGTCTAGACCAATTAGACCAATCTGGTGTTTTCTGGAACTTTGGTGGGTAGGTGAGTGAGAAGAGGTGCCGGTGACAGTCTTTTATTTTATTTTTTTAATTGAAAATTGAGAATGTTGACTGTATAGTTAAGAAATACTTTTTTATGACTGCCAAGATTTAGGCCCCAACTTAGTAGCAAGGGTCACCTTAACCTTCCAGGAAATTTTGGGTGTGACCCACTGCATAAATGGAATTTCACCATGACATTTAACAGACTTAAAGTGTACTTGCAAGCTTGTTTCATAAATAAGGAATTCATTCAGGATCCATGAATGATGCAGTTTAACATGTGCTCTCAGCTTGTCTGCTGATCACCTCTCCTTTTCTAAATATGAAAGAGCACAGAAAAGTATTGCAAATAACATGTTATGGGATAAATAGTGTGCCCCTAAAGCTTATACATTGAGGTCACAACCTCCCAGTACATCAGAAAGTAACTGTATTTGAGGGACATGTCTTTAAAGAATTGAGTGAAAGTGAGGTCATTAGGGTTGGCCATAATGCAATATGACTGGTGTTCTTATATAAAGAGGAATTAGGACACAGACATGCACAGAGGAAAGGCCATGTTAAGACACAGGGGGATAATTGGCATCTACAAGCCAAGGAAAAAGCTCTCAGAAGAAACCATCTCTGCTACCTCCTTGATCTCAGACTTTAAGCCTCCAGAATTGTGGAAAATAATTTCTGTTGTTTAAGCCACAATCTGTGGTAATTTGTTATGACAACCCTGGCAAGCTGATGCAGAGCAGTTTGGTATGCTGTAAGAAATAGACTACAAGTAACATTGCTTTGTGGCCTAGTAACACAGTGTGGACTGAAGAGCATTATTTCTACTATGAGGTAGTCAAGGTTGTAGAGGTATCTAATTTTATATGAGTGGGAGGTGTATTGGTGAGTAACATCACCAAAAGACCCTTTGGACTCACATGACCAAAACTGGTAGTGACACAGGATGATGTCATATAGTTGCCCATATGTTTGTAAGATATGCTCTATGTTGATGTATTCAAGGATTCTTTATAGACTAAAAAATATATCTTCCAAATCAGAGATGTCTTACTTGCCAGGTTTGTTTCCATTTATACACTCTATATTCTAGTCTCAGATAAGTCATTAAGCAGAAAAATTATTCCCAAATTTCTGCTATAGTAACTGCTGTAAGGAGCATGAGTGACCAGAGTGGGCTGGGACGATAGTGGCTATGGTGAGTGAGAGTAAAAGCTGAATGCAATAGAAGAATTTAAGTTTAACTTAAGACCGGCCCCTAGGCCTAATGTCTATAATGCTCATATTAAAATTAATATAGTTGATAATTTTGGAATTTTGTTTAACACATTAGGATAATATTTATTCTTATTAGTTACTAAATGCTGATGTAAATTCTGGAAGTAAAAGTAAATGACAGTTCTATTTCATTTCACTTTTACTTTCTTCAAAATTATTATGACAAATATTGGATAAACATTCTTAAACATTACAAGTGCTCATTAATAGTTATAGAGCAATGTTCCATGATTGTAAACATAGTTATATATAGTAAAAATAATAATTAGGCTAAGAATAATGTTATAAAACATTCTGTTTGAGGCTTCAAAATATCAAATTAATGTAATTTATTTTTACATGTTAAAGAAATGGAAAACCAGAGAATAAACAAAGGAAATGGAATATTGAGAAATATATTTAAAAGAGAGCAAAAAAGTGAAAATAATTAGCTATGACTAGTTATCTAATTCTAAAATGCATAACAATATTCAATGTGATGAAAAGAATGTTATACAGTGCCTGTGGACACATATGTCCATTTAAAAAGCAATTTCATAGTGTATGTCAAGAACCTTTAAAATGCGTGTTTCCTTTTATTCGGTAATTCTCCTTCTAAAAACATATTCAATAGAAATAAGTAGAAATATGGTCAAATTGTTACTTAAAATTGTCAAACACTGAAAAAATTAAAACAGGAAACAAAATGAATTACTAACATTCATAAAATAATCACTTGGTAATTAAAAGAGCATTTTTAAATAATATCCAATGTGAAAATTCCTAGAATAAAATGTTAATCTGGAATAGAACAATGTATATGACAATTAAGTATATATAAAATAGTAAAACTGGTATGTGTATTTTTATTATTTGATCATGGAATTATTATTTTAACTGTTTTGATTGTTATAAACGCATTTTTCAAATTGCCTACTCCCAGGCACATTAATGTTATAACTAAAAATATTTATCCAAATAAAGTACAAAGCATAAATGAGTTGCTAAGAAATTCTGAGAATACAAAAAAAAATGAATCTTTTTAAATTAATTTTCTTGTTTTGCATTTTTGGATTTTGAAATTCTTATGAAACATCTAGCTTTCTAAGTAAGCAAATGTCTTCTCTTTATTTTCCTTTCTGAATGTTAGGGAAACGTCTGCATCAGATCTTTTGTCAGAAGTAAACTAGATTATATTTAGAAAGCTCAAATGTATGCTCTCATAAAAAAAATATCTACCTATTTTTCCCATTAATCACTTATTATTGATTTAAAAAATCATTACAAGTACGACAAATGCTGCCAAGATATAAACAGCATAAAAATAGGAAATGTATTCATTGTCATTTTCGTATCTCAGTGGATATTAAGATGTAATCTGTAAAAGGGGCTGTGGAAAGTGTAGTGTTTACTGCTCTATTCAAAGTCTGTGACATGTTAGTACTTTGGGAAAACACTGGACATTAACTAAAAAGATATCAATAGTTTCAGCTGTGTTGAAACTGCATCATTTCACTTTAGGAAACTAATTTAATTTTCCTGGTTAAAAAAAAAACCCTACATTGTTTATAGGTACTTCCTAATTTGTTTATAATTATCATGGTTTCATTTTAACATGAAAAGTATAAGGGCAACTTCACTATAAATTAAAAATATACAGGGTA
The DNA here is from genome assembly GCA_036589455.1 of Ateles fusciceps. NCBI lineage: Eukaryota > Metazoa > Chordata > Mammalia > Primates > Atelidae > Ateles > Ateles fusciceps. The sequence continues at coordinate 3,164,025 of JAZHEH010000479.1, read as the reverse complement.
TGATTTTGAAGTAAAATATTGCATTGACTATGTAAGAGGTCTTGAACTTTTCTTAGAAAAAATTCTTTGAGTTTTTTTATTTAATATTATTTCTATTTTCAAATATACTGTGACATACAAGAAATAATCAACTCTAGTCATAAATAGGAAATATGACTGCAACACTGAGATCTTCATACAGCAAGAGAACTCAGATCTTCTTTACAACTATTATTCAAATATTATTATAAAACTAATTTATTGTCATAAAATTAATTCTATCTGTTTAAAAAGAATTTTAAATGTATTTTGCATTTGTTCTTGTCCCTTCACCAACTTCTTCTTTCTACTTTTGTCCCAAAAGCAATTCAGTGAACTTAATGAATGCAGAAATGCTCAATTCAGAGTTGGAAAGAAAAGGAACACTAAATTAGATCTGACACAGCATAAATATTCTGTCCTCCCCGTGGAGTTAATGTGATTAAATAAGTATTCCCATATCAAGTAGGAGGGAAATAAGATGCATTTTTGGCTTTACATTTATTAGCTTTCTTGGTTGGTTCATTGTTTTAAGGGAAAATGAAGACATGCTACTGAAATATTGAGTATTTAAGGAAATATTTGCTGATTGTTTCCTACATGTACTACACTGATTTGAAAACAGCTTAGGTAATAGAAAAGGATTTGTTGGCAACTTCACTAGTAAAAAAGTAAGTGATAATAGGAAAGGAAATCGAAGAACAAATGTTATCTGGAGAAAGCTATAGGAAGGAAGAGAAAGTGAGCTCTGATAATTCAAAGAAAGATAAAAAAATGAAGAGAGCAATTTCCTAAGAGTACAGCTAAAGTGAAAGAATGATGGTAAATTTGAGGTATTATAAAGGCAAAATTGTAAAAACACTAGGATCAATGAAAAGACATTGAAATAGGGTAAATGAAGAATAGTTATTTTTAATTAATAATGCTAAATAGTCAAATATGTTATTTAAAAAAGGAGTGCAAATAATATACATGAATATGGGAGAAACTAGTATGGAGGAAAAGAAACACCTCTTAAGGTGCAGATTCTGATGAGAAAAATCTGTATTTGAGAACATCACTACTTTTTTCCGATCATATTTGTTTATAAGTGATTTATGGATTACTTATGGGATAAAACAATATGATCTAGAGTATCTGGTTGTCAGCAGGTTCAGAGTAGCTGCATCTACACTCCGCTTTTGCGCCCTGTTTGTGGGTGCTCCAGGCCTTGTTAGCCTCTATTTGAACACAATGTTTCTGATCCATCTCTTTTGATACATCGCTCACTGTTTCTATCAGCATGACCTGCCTGCTACTTTGGTTTAACATCAATCACCATGCATGGCTTCCATTAGTGTTCCAGCTGACAACTTCAGGGTTTCTTTGGGGGAATTTTTTCATAATCGCATTCTTGTAGATCCCAGCATTAAGAACTATTATAGTGCTATCAGAAAAAGGAAGCTGTGCCATCTATCAGGTAACCCTGTGAAATTAGTTCAAATGTACCTATGTATTAGTAGCAAAATATACCATTATAAGAAATTAGAAAACATTATGTTGTACATGCTTAAAAATACACATTTTTTATTTGTCAATTTAAAAATAAATGAATTAATATTTTCTTTTTCTGAGACAGAGTCTTGCTCTGTCCCCCAGGCTGTAGTGCAGTTGCCCAATCTTAGCTCACTGCAACCTCCGCCTCCTGTGTTCAAGAAATTCTCCCGCCTTAGCCTCCTGCATAGCTAGGATTAAAGGCATGCACCACCATGTACAGCTAATTTTTTGTGTTTTTAGTAGAGACAGGGTTTCACCATGTTGGCCAGGCTTGTCATGAACCTGACCTTGTGTTCTGCCCGCCTTGGCATCCCAAAGTACTGGGATCATAGGCATGAGCCACTGCGCCCAGCCATGAATTAATTTTAAAAAGAATTTAGACTCAGATATCAATGTTAACTTGGAACTGGTCCTTCAGTGGTGATAAATCATCCTCCTTCGTGGTCATTTTCACCTGGGTTTCGCTTTTAAGAATCTTTATGTTCAAATTGTAATTTCTTTTGCCAACTTTGTTGAAATAAAAATATGCTATAATAATCTTCAAATATGAGTTATTAAAAATCTGCTTAGGTTTCAAAGATGCACTGCCATATTCTCCTGGCTTGGAAATTTCTCTGTCCTCTGAAACATGCAGGAGACACTCTCCTAAAACATGTCCTAAAGTATGCAGGTATTTACCACTCTCTAGTCTATATGTTAATTATCCATCTACATGTTTTATTTCTCCTACTACACTTCAAACTTCATGAGAGCAGAGTATTTTTTTTAAATTTGGCTTTTCTTTGAATTCTCTGCAGTGCCTAGTATGGTATGATGCATACGGTAGGCACTCAGTAAATATTTATAAAAAATTGTGCTAACAAATGCAAACCTATTTCCTGACATGATTCATCTTACACAATGTGCACTAAATCCAGTGATAGTATTCCTCAGAGAAATTCAATCCAATTTTAAAGCATTACTTTTTAAACAGCAATTATAATAAAATTTTATATAATGCTATTGTAAGCAAAAGGATTGTTTAAAGGTGACAGGTGTAGAATTCTATTAATATCATGAAATTTATTAATATAATTATATATTTCCACTTCTAGTGTTAAGGATAACAAAGCTTCTATTCATACCTCGTATCATTAAAATTATCTAGCTTTATAAACCTGTTTTTAAATGGTTGCTTATTTTCTCCACAATAATGGGAAGCACAAAATATATAACTTAAACAGCATTTGGTAGAGTTTATATCTTTTAAATGTTCTAAATTCTTCTCTGTCCCCCTATTTAAGATTTTAGATTAACAGTATCACTAATATCATTTTGTATTGGAACATGCTGAGGTAATTGTCTGTTAAAACCAACTGAAAAGGCAACAGACTGAATGATTATGTGGTAAGATTCAAACACATCAGACTGAGGGGGAATAGGATGGTTTCATGGTAGCTACATACACTGCACTGATTCAGTTCTAGCCAAGAGCAGTTAGACCTGAGTATTTTTGCCTCTGTGGTTTATTTGAATTGGTTCACTGTTAAGGGATACTGTCACTCCATGTCATCATTTTATGATTTCCCTTTACAAACTGCTCGTGGATTAAATAAGCATCCTTTTTTCAAAGCATATGTTTACAATGACCTTGTCACACCAGTGAGGAAGTATCACCATATGGCTGCACCAAATGAGGCTAGACTTTAGACAATGGATTTCCGAAACCTGGGAACACAGGGAAAAAGGGGAAAGGTGGTGGTAATCCTTTCTATTTTAGGCCTGGAATTGTAGTGATCACTTAGGTGATTATGTAGAAAAGAAAATGATAAAAACATAGAATGTTTTGATTTGGTATGTGTGTCAGGTAGGGTGAGGAAAGTAAATGAGACTTTGAATAAAAAGTCACTCTGAACTTTAAGAGTCTGACCTTGAACAAAATGTAAAATGGCAAGGTATTCTTGAGGGACAGAAATGAAAGCAGTGGGAAATTATGAGAGAAGTATAGAATATTATACTCTTCTCACTTTTGCAATTTTGATTACCCATTGCCTTAAAATGTACATTTCATGAACAATACCTGCCTTTCATAAACATGAAAATGTTATACTATTAGGCATCCAATTTGAAAAATCATCTAATAAGAACTGAACTGATGAAAAGCAAGAAGGTATTTGTCTTTTATTCTTTTTGTATTGGAAGCTCCTTATTTTGTATCCCAAATCTATCTGTTTAATGTTAATGGATTATAAATACATTTGATAACTAAAAGCATGTGTTTTGAGTTCTTACTGCACGCATGCATGGAAACAGAATTGTGAGGCAATGCTGTCTCTGAGTTCGTATGAAATATTCAGCTCTCTAGGTCTTTTGGTAGCATTCCATATCAGTGCTACAGAGATTATCTTCTATAACTTCCTATTTCTAAACTACCTTGAGTACCTTATTTTTATTTGAGAATATGATTTATAGAAAACAGTTAAAATACATAAGGTTAGGATCTACTATGATATTTAAATTCTAATTAAAAATGTAGCATTTGTTCATATTGCTCCATATTCAAGGCCAAAGTCTGCCCTTAATCACTAACACAATTTCCAATGCAATGATGATAAGGGTCACTGGAAGGGACTGTTTGGTTGGGATGCTCAGAGCTGGAAGCTCTGCATGAACTGAGGCCACAGCCCTGGCAGGCGGGCAGGAGCAGCCTCTTCTTATGCCTCTAATGATCTGTGAAATGGCATGAATCCAGGACAAGACTCACCCCTGTGAGTCCCACAGAAATTTAAAAATGTCCTTCAGAGTATTTCCCTTCGTCAAAAATTTAATTTCTACATTCCTATTTCACTTTTATTTAGCCACTTCTCCTCAAGTAAAACTAGTGAAAATTACAACATATATTCTTAAGCTTGACAGACAGTTACTGTGCAACCACTATTTATCAGCACTAAGAAAGATCTTTACACTGTCTTTCCTCTTCTAATCCAGGCTTTTTTCTTCCAAGTTGCAAACTATATATTTAAACTAAAGTTTCCCAGTGTGCCTGTAATTCAAATACTGACATTCTATTTTACTCTTAAGCAGTTAATTTCCTATAGAGAGGTTAATTTCCCCAGTACTATTTTGTATTCCAAAGAAAATTAAGGATAATTTAAAGTCTCTAATATTATTACTTTAGAGAATATTTAAATATAAGACTACTACATTTTACTGCAAATATTTAAGAAAGAAAAGTTGTAGTTTTAACTTTCAATACGCTTATCAGAAACACTGCATATCATGTAATTTATTAGTGCCTCTTTTTGAAACATTGTGACGTACCATACATGTGTGAAGCATTATCATCAAAGTTACATAGGCAAATATATCCAACGTCCTCAACACCACTCCCGAATTACACACACTGAAATCATTTCATAAAATTTGGTGCAAGCACTACAGAATGTGTACTTTTTAGAATGGATTTTCTAAAGTTTTTCTGACATTCACCTAAACCTTGAGCATAACTGACAATGTTTTATTTTCAAAATCTTGCAGCAAACCCAGAAAATAATACAAGCAACTTACGAAATTTGGAGACTGTTAGAATCTGAAGTTTTAAAAATGGCCAACTCTTAAGCATGGCTTTAGTTCAATAGGTAAAACATCATATAATTTGTAAACAGAGACTTACATTACAGTCTGATTTCTAGTTGAGGGTCCTTTGGCAAGTAGTAAATTATTCATAGGAATAGGTTGGTACATGCAGCAGACATTATGTTAAGCACTTTACAAGCAAGTTTTTCTTTTTCTGAGACAGAGTCTCTCTCTGTCTCCCAGGCTGGAGTGCAATGGTGTGATCTCGGCTCACGGCAACCTCCCCCTCCTGGGTTCAAGTGATTCTCCTGCCTCAGCCTCCCGAGTAGCTGGGACTACAAGCACCCACCACCACATCTAATTTTTGTATTTTTAGTAGAGATGGGGGTTCACTATGTTGGCTAGGCTGGTCTTGAACTCCTGACCTCGTGATCTGCCCACCTCCGTCTCCCAAAGTGCTGGGATTACAGGGGTGAGCCACTGCACCCAGCCACAAGCAAGTTTTTCAAAAGCTCACAGTAGCCCGTTAGGTTACTAGCATTATCTCTGTTTTGCAGATCAGTAAACTGAGACTCGGAAAGGTTGAGTAATCTGCCCAGTGTTGTGATATCTAGGAAGTGGAAGAAACTGTTTTTAACTTAAGTGCACCGAGTATCAGGTTAGTTCTAAAAGTCTCAGTTTCCAGGTAATTTCTAGTTCTTTCTCAGCACTTTTTTTTTTTGAGGCTCCTTTAGAATAGGCTAACAGAAAAGTTTTGTAAAGAATAAACTGGCAGTCATTTATGTGATTTCAGAGAGTCTCTTCCAGGTCTGTAATTCTGATTTTGTCATTTAACCAAGTCAGAAATACAGGTTTTATCAATGTAGAATTTGGATTTCTGTGGTTCTAGAGATTTCCAAACTTGGCTTCAATTATTCCAATAAGTCATATCTAGAGACTCTTTGAAAAAAAAGCATGGTCATGGAAGATAAGTTTGTTTTTCTTTAATGGTCTCTGAACTCCAGTGTAATTATACTTGATCTGCAGATTCACAGCTTGAATAATAATGCACATTTGCATTCAGAAATATTTACTAAGAGCTTACTACAATTTATACACTGTGCTATGAACTATGTTCAGGGGATATAAAGGAAAAATTGTTATAGACTCTGCCCTCAAGAAGCTCATAGTCTAATGAACAGATGGTAAATTGACATTTTAAAAATATTGTCTTTGACAAAAAATAAAAAATACATAGAAATATGTATAAATCTTCTAAGAAATGCCAACATTGTCAGCTGTGAAACACATGCACATTAAAAACAATGGATCTTTTGCATTTAAGGTAATTTTCAAACAGAAATCCGTATATTGGCATAATAAAGTTCATTTTTTCAAATGGCACCAATTCATCGAGTCATTAGTGAGCACCTATAGAAGTTATCTTTGAAAACAACTAAAAAGGGATGTGAAGGACCTCTTCAAGGAAAACTACAAACCACTGCTCAAGGAAATAAGAGAGGACACAAACAGATGGAAAAACATTCCATGCTCATGGTTAGGAAGAATCAATATTGTGAAAATGGCCATACTGCCCAAATGCACAGGGGAGGGATAGCATTAGGAGAAATACCTAATGTAGATGATGGGCTGATGGATGCAGCAAACCACTATGGCACGTGTATACCTATGTAACAAACATGCACATTCTGTACATATACCCCAGAACTTAAAGTATAATAATAAAAAAAGAAAAAAGAAAAGTTACCTTTCTCGTAACATAGAAAATAAAATATAACACACTACGACACATTTGACAGCTAACTCAGTCTGCTCCAAAACAAACTCATAATATTGCTTTAGGAACTTTTATTTCACCTGTATTTCCTGGTGAACAGCACCTTCTTCCCAAGTTATGATTCTCAAGACTGCTTTTCTTTCACCTCTATCAGCCATTATAGTGTGCATTTTACTTTGTATACATGAGACTGAGTAAATGATACAAATTATTATTTCTGTATTTACTATGGTTATACTAATGCTTAGAGGTCCAGGCCTAAACACTTTTAACACTTTTAAAATCTTTTTTTCTTTCTTTTTATTTATTTATTATTTTGGAGAAACAGGGTCCCACTATATTGCCCAGACTAGTCTTGAACTCTTGCGCTCAAATGATCTGCTGCTTCAGCTTCCCAAAACACTAAAATTATAGTCATGAGCCACCATGTTCAGCCCCTAAATACTGTATATGATGTATTTTAATGCACGTTGCTTTACATATTTCTAGTGAAATCAAGAAAAGTTGTCTTTCCCCTAATTTATAACTTAGACTCTGAAACTCAAGGTGGATGATTAGTTTGTCAAAAATTTACATAGCTAATGAACAGCAAAGGCCTGGGAGCTGATTCCAGGCCTTGCTCCAGAGGTTATGTTCTTCTGTACCAGAGAGCCAATTTTGGAGGGGTGGAAGTTTTTCTACAAATGAAAAAAAGAAGCACAGATATTAAAGCAGTGCTATGGTCTTTGAAACTAGGAAAGTGGAAGTATACATAGACATGTTTAGAGTAAAGTTTCTTACATGGAGATTGGGAATCAGCTGAAACTTTAGACTGAAGAGAACCCAAAACAATAAGTGACAAGAGATGAGAGAGGAATAAGACTTTAATTCAAGGCTTGGAGTGGTGGCTCATGCCTGTAATCCCAGCACTTTGGGATGCTGAGGCAGGCAATCATCTGAGGTAAGGAGTTCAAGACCAGCCTGCCTAACATGGTGAAACCCCGTTTCTACTAAAAATACAAAAAAAAAAAAAATTATCTGGTGTGGTGGAACAGGCCTGTAATCCCAGCTACTCAGGAGGGTGAGGCAGGAGAATCGCTTGAACTTAGGAGGTGGAGGTTGCAGTGAGCTGTGATTGTGCCACTGCATTCTAGCCTGGTGACAGAGCGAGACTCTGTCTCAGAAAAAAAAAAAGAAAAGAAAAAGACTTTAATTCAGTTCATTTTACTTTCTTGGGTCTATCCTCTTTATTCTCTAAATTGATACTGCATACCCATACCAGAATTATGGTCCTTGAATTACCAATCCCCTGTCCAAACCATCCCTGTTTTCAAATTGAAACTTTTATTTTATTTGCTTCTAAAGTCCTGTATTTATAATTAGGCTTCTCCCCCACCTGTTTTCCCTCCCTCCAACACTACTCATTCACATCCAATGACATGCTTTCGTGTAACACCTCATCCCTTTTTTTTTTTTTTGTAGCTTAGGGTTTTTTGCTTGCTCTGTTCAACACTCTTTTATACCCCTGCTTGATCTCCCCCATTCATTCAAGATTAAACTCCACTTTATTAAGCCCTTTTTTTAAAAAATAAAATCTGGTCCATTCTAATAGTATTTTTTTGGCAATTTTGATACAATGCACAACACCCTCTAATTTAACACATACTTATCACCTTATTTCATAACAAGTTGCTTCTATCTTTCCAGCAGATTATAAGCTTTGTAAGGTCCAATATCATGTGTAATTTTTTTTCAATAACGTGTGTGGCACAGCAAAGAAAGCAAGACAGTTGCCAAGTGAACATTCAGTTAATTGAAGTTACAATTGAACACTTAAGAATCTGCATATTAACAGGGGCAAATAACTTGGTAGCAAACACACACAGATGCATAAGGAATATAGAATATAGAAGTAATAAGTAGCTCATTATCTATGAGACAATATGAGTGGTTCAGATTCACAGTTGTTGAGTCTAATCTGGGGTTGCCAAAGGATTTTGTTTTATTTAATTGCTCATTTCTCTCCATATAAATTCTGACATCTAAGTAAATTGGTCCAATTTTACTTCATTAATCAAATTAGTCTGGGTAATGCACAGTCCTTTTCTTTCCTCTTATTTCAGTTTTATTCGAGATAGCCAAGCTATCCTTCTGGCTCATGAAATGCCTTTTAAAGTACATAATAAGTATATGTACTAGCCCAAACAGGGCTGGCTGTCTCCTTCCCAATATAATCTCAGCTTTTGTCACACTGCATTGAGATTTTTGGTGGTCTTCACTAGACTGAGAGCTACTTGAGAGCAAAGACACCTGTGTCCTTAGAGTGAAATATTGCTTAGCACTATAGACACAGAAAAATTGTCTTTGGGTAGAAGTGAGAGGATTTTAGTATGTCTAGATACTTTGTAATAAACAATGTGGGGAGTAGAAATGAGAAATAATCTTTTGGGTTTAGATCAGAATTTTAAATAAAGAGCTGTGATGTCCTTGTTAATGGGCAGGCATCCTGGCATAATTCAAATGAAATAATCTTCATGAGACATAAGAATTCAGAAGGAGGACGGTGGATAACTTGTATGACTGTCCTCCTTCTGTCCCTTTAACTTGAAGACTCTTATTATAGGACTCTTAGATTCTAAATCTTGAAGGCAATGTATTTTAATGAGTAATGATCTTTTTGATTCTTCAACAGTAATTTACTCATATGGAGAAGTCCATAAAAAATTGTTTTCCATTTTTAAACTTTTTTAACTAAAAAATTTTATTAATCATTTTTTTCCATTAATGCCTTACTTGGGTACTCAAAAATTGAATTAATACACTAATATATAACCATAAATATTTAAATCCCATCATTTTCATATCCACATATTTAGTGGATGTTAATTTAGTGCTATTATATGCCAGGCATGAAGCCATGAGTCAAGCACTAGGAATTTACTCACAAATACAATAGCATCCCAGCCATTCAGGGTGGGAGGTACAAATAAATAATAATATGGCATAGTAATGTAAGTCCAAGGTGCCTTGAGATCATAGCAAAGTGGAGCCTATTTCAATCTGGGGTGGTCAGAAAAGACTACCTAAAGAAAAGCGACCTGATGTCCAAGGGCCACCAGCTCACTCATGCAGTGACTGTCCTTTATACAGAATTGAATATAAGATATGGTTGGTAAGTTATAGATTTCAATTGACAATGACAAATGCTGGTAATAACACATTTTCTTGGCTCTTTTAATGAACTATAGTAAGCAAATATAATGATGATAATTTTAGTTCATTAAAGCTTATTTTCATTTTAAATTAATGAAAGTGTGTAACCAAAGAGATCAAACATGGCAATTATCAAGTGGGCAAGATCGTCAGAGAACAAACCCTGATATTGACTAAAATGCCTAAAGATCCCCTTAGTTTATCTGTTCCTTTGGGCAGAGCAAGACAAATTCAACATTTTGTAACAAAAGCACCGCATTTTCTTTTATTTAGATATCACGAATAAGGAAAAGTGTTAATATATGTTCTTTATAAACATGTAATTAAAAATGGAAATTCTGCATTATATAACAAAAGAAAAATAATCACTATCAACACTGAGTATAGTCTTTTTCAATCTCTTCTATATATTATCATTCTTTTGAAACTGCAGTCAAAAGAGAACCTATCTTTTTCACTCACCATTATATCTGACATATTTTCATATATTAAAAATCTCTAAATCATGAGTTTAATAGCCATATAATAATATTTATCATTTAGCTCTTCTGCCTAATAGCCCATTGCCTGCAGTCTAATAATTTTGAAAAGCTAGAGTATTACACTAAATGGAAATGGAAAATGTCTCTATTTATTTATTTACTTATTTATTTATTTTTTTTAGAGATAGTCTCTTGTTTTGTCACCCTGCCTGGAGTGCAATCACAGCAGCCTTCAGCCCCTGGGCTCAAGGGATCCTGTTGCCTCAGCCTCCTGAGTAGCTGGGACTGTAGAGAGTGGCAGTCTGGCAGACTAAGTTTTTTTTTTTTTTTTTTTTTTTTTGGTGGAGAAGAGCTTTTGCTATCTTGCCCAGACTGACCCTTTAAACACAAAAAAATATAATTTTTGCACATTGATTTTGTATCCTGAGACTTTGCTGAAGTTGCATATCAGATTAAGGAGATTTTGAGCTGAGATGATGGGGTTTTCTAAATATAAAGAGGTTAAGACATTGCTGTTTTGAAAATATACTATTTTAGCAACAATGTCCTCTCAATAAAAATATTGAAACTTGTTTTCTAATCTGTGATTTTTATCAGTTCTATAAAATGAGGCTGATTTTCACAGTCATTTGGTTTTCATAACATATAATTACTAGCAAATTTTGTGAAATAAAGAATAAAACCTAAAGGCATGTGTATTATTTTGTTCTCACACTGCTATAAAGAACTGCTTGAGACTGGATAATTTACAAAGGAAAGAGGTTTAATATATTCTTCATTTCACATGGCTGGGGAGACCACAGGAAACTTACAACCATGGTGGAAGGGGAAGCAAACATGTACTTCTTCACATGATGGCAGGAAGGAGAAGTGCTGAGCAAAGAGGTAAATCTCCTTAAAAAACCATCAGATCTCATAGAACTCACTCACTATATTGCCCTCATGATTCAGCTACCTCCCACCAGGTTCCTCCCATGACACATGGGGATTATGGGAAAAACAAGATGAGATTTGGGTGGGGACACAGACAAACCATATCAGCATGTATATATTTTATATGTTCATGAAAGGTCTGATATATGATGTATAACACAATATAGTGATTTGTAAAGTTATTATGAACTCCCTATATATGTGTTTGCTTTATTTTTATTTTTATGAAATAAATTTGCAAATAGTGGTGGACAAAGGTACATAAAAGTTCATAATTCATTATTTTGAAGGGAAGGAATAACCATATCTTGCAAATTATTTATGTTTTTATCTCACCGTATTTTTCTTTTTGGCAGGCTGTGTGTGTGTGTGTGTGTGTAGGTACATAGACACACACACATATATATATGATGGTAATTGTACTGATTATTATTTTAATCTCACAATTGTTCAACTCATTTTTTAACAAGTTTTTATTACTCTGTAATATGTGATTGAGTGGCAAGTCACAGTTGTAGTACAGATTCTTATTTGTGTCAACTAAATTAAGTAATTAACCTCTAACAAGAATAACTTTAAAAATGTGGGGGGATACTTGAGATTTAATCGGTAATAGACTATATAGTGTTCTATCAGCATCTATATAAATCTGTAGGGAGATTTTATTGCCTTTATGCATATTATAAAAGGTGCTTAATTTTTGTTTACTTTCCTCCCACCAAATGCCAGCTCTTTTCCAACCTGCTTATTATAACTGACTTGGTTTTCAGTTCTGAAGATACATGGTTGCAATGATAAGCTAAGTATTTGTCACTAGAACTAATTGTTCTTGCTGAAAAACAATGAGCAGAATTACATACAATAATGAGTTTTACGAACAGCAACTCAAGTAACAAAATTGCATTCCTTGCCTAGGAAACAGCTTCTTAGTGTATTTGGTATGGGAAAGGAACCACATTTTTCTGTATACATGAATGATGAACCGTGCTGTTAGAAGACTTTTTAAAACATAAATATAATTATGTCATAGAGTGCTTAAAATAATTCTTGCTGTCTTCTGTGGCAGATTATGGCATAACATCCGTATCCTAGCAGCCAGGGCAGTTTACAATGCCCCTCCCTGCCTCTGCAGTCCATCCCCAACCCCTCCATTCCACCATCTGCCAGCCTCCCTACTCTTACTCTATTCTTCAGACATCTTATTGTTCTCCAATGTCATTCATACTCCTTACACTTTTTCCTGTAATGCTGTTTTGTCTGCCTGAAATATTTATCTTCCTCTTTAGAGTATAGTAGAATCTCATGTATCTTTCAAGGACCAAGCAGATTGTCACATAATTTCTGAATTTCTCCCCAATACCTTAGAAAAGGAAATAGAAAACACTGGGGTAAAATGAACAGCAGTGTTTTCCTGTATCATTCATTTAGTAGGATTTCCAAATATCTGCACAAGACAAACAATGCACCTATTTTTTCCTGGACATCAGCCAGGATTAGTGTGGAATATCTCTGCTCCTCTAAATAACTGGTGCTTTTAAAAATCATTCAGCTAACTCAATGAGTTCAATAAATCAGTATTAAATTTTGAGGACATCTTTCTTTTGCATCTGACTAGAACATTTTTTTTCTACCAGGACACTGGCCCTTCTGTAAGAAAATAAAATAAAATAATAAAAATAAAAATGAAAACAAAAGCATATAAAGAGCCTATATAAAAAATTTCTGAATCTAGAACTGTTGGCACAAGTCAGATGGAGAACTCTTATGAAAGCAGCTTGGCTGGATCTTAATTAATTCAGCCATTCCCCAATTAAATATTGCTAGGTAATGCTTTAATGAAATTTTCATGTCTAGAGATTTTCCTATATTCATGGGGTCAAATAATTCACAATTTTAATGGCTTTGGATAAATTGTTACAAACTGATTTTCAAAGGTGTTGTATCCATTTTAAATGTCCCAGCCATCTTGAATGATTTAACAGTCTCTTCATCGTTACCACCAAAATTAGCTAATTTATTATGTAAAATTGTTTATTACAATTTTTCTCTATCAAGGGTAAACATACTTCATAGTTTGTTTATTGGGCTTATTATTTATTCCAATGTGAATTATCTGTTATATCTTTTGTCCTTTCTTTTCAATCTGAATGAAGAGTGTATGTGTGTGTATATGTGTGTGTGTGTGCTTTCCTTTATCCAATGTAGTTGCATTGAGATATTTCCCCAAGATTTCATGGCCCTTATGTTTTTGTTTTTAGTTTAAAAAAATTACAAGTGTAGTGAAATAGCAACTGTTGTGGACAATATGGAGAAATTTGATGAAATTAATTATTTTTAGGAGAATCCACATGCAACTGCCCACACATACCTAAAATGTATTGATTCATGTCCTGGTATCATCCTATATCTATCCTGTATCACAGTTTGTTCTGCATTTTAATTAGCAATATGGATAATCATACAGTAAAGAGTCCCACAGGATTTAAAATAGTTTATAACTAACTGAATTAAGATTGAGGATGGTCTAGATGTTTCAAACAAATTAAAATTTAAGAGTGAACATTAAAAAAAATCTCTCACTGTGAATTTTTTAAAATGGTCTATCAAGAGGTTAATCTGTAGCAATTCATATGGAAAAAAAGAGCAGAGTGTGACTACAGACCTAACAGGAACCAAGATAGTGATGTAACTGACTAATTAAGACCCAAATAATCTTGGGCTACATTTTATGTTTATAGTTCCTAAATAATTGGAAGCAATATTCTCATCTGACAGATCAGGTCAGGCCATAATAATGAGTGTCAGGAATGTGGAGTTTAATTCTGTACTGATCATGACAGCAGTGAATTGTGGGAGTTAATTTAAGTTATTATATTTTAACAAAATTAAAATAATCCTGGGTACATCCAGAATGCCAGAATTTGGATGTTAAAGGTTTTAGGAATTATGTTATGTACGTTATATAAAGAAATGTTATTTAGCTTGGTAAAGTACTAAAGGGATGTGTGATATCTGTTTTTTAAAAATGTGATGAGTGTGAGTCATATAGAAAATTAACTAGATTTGTTATTGCGTTATTCAATTCTGGGTAAGAATTTGTTATTATAACTATCCAATCAAGAAATGCTTTGCCTCTCTTTCTTCCCTACTTCCTCCCACAAACAGTCTGCAAACAAATGAGTACAAAAACATTAATATTCCAAACACCGTAACAGGACTTCATGGCAGAGTTTTTAATACGGTATCATCCTCATTGTCACAGAACTCACAATCTAACAGTGTTGACACGTTATCTATCTGTCTGTCTATATGTCTGTCTATATGTCTGTCTCTCTCTCTCTTTCTCTCTCTCTCTCTCTCTCTCCATCTTCCAAGGTGTGTACAAGATACAGAGACTACCAAAAAGGAAATTTGATTATTTAAGCAAAATCTTACCAACATCTGTGTTGAATGGGATATGACACAGACATTTTAAAATTCATAATCACAGTATCTCTGTGCTACTTTCCAAAAATAATGTACATAGTCTTTTAAAGGTATATATATTCTATATGTTAAGGTATACATATTTATATATATTATATGATTATAGAAAAATAGAGGATGTAAAAACAACTAAAAATGTTTAAAATGAAGAGTAATGTTATTACTGATTAGTAAATTTGGAAGTGAGCTTCCTAGTTGTCAGAGCAAAGAAAGTAACACTTTGACTTAACACACTTCCCATTAAGAAAGGAGGAGACATGCATATTTTGGGGGAGGAAAAAAGGAATATCTTTGTATTGATGTTAAATTTTTGGAACAAAATGAATTCCTTTTCAAAGCTGCCTAGGTAAGACTATATACATACTTGAAAATTAAGTAATTAACTAAGGATAATCTAATTTCAAATAAGGATAGCATAAAGTGTTATGGAAACTAACAAATCACTTGTGAGATTTACCATAGAAGGTGCAATGAAGATGATCAAGAACTGAAAGGAATAACATTATACATTTGACTCTAACCCTCTTCTTCCAAAAGCTTCCTAGTTCCAAGAAATGCTGAGGGAGTGGCCAATGTCTGAACAGATGGAATTCTCCTGAGTGTGCTTACTAGTTCACCTGGGCTTCTTACATTGGCTTTCTCCTACTTTAGAAGTGGTTTGTATCAGCACTTTCAAGTTCTTTCATCAGCAGACACCAAATGTTATATGCACTTAGAATTTATCTTCTACCATTTTAAATTTATTAAAGTGCAATCTGACCAGCCACAAATGCGAAGTTAGGACTTCGCATTAACAGTCCTAACTTCTTCCTTCTAGGATGTTTTCCTTATACTCAGCTCATATGTTAAATTGAATTTAATGGAAACAAATGAGAAGAAATGCTTAAGATAAACAAAATATGTACTATTTTTGGGGGATCTACTATCCCATTGTCTTAATATCATTCACTTGATTTTTCTCTAATATAATACACGAAAAGTGTTAGCTATTTGAAAGATGCCCCAAAGATGAATGGAGAAAAAAACTCATCACAGACTTCTAATTCATTTATTAAAAGATATTTACTGAATCCTATTTTGTACCAGACATTGTGAGAAGTTATGAGGACAAAGCGTTTAAAAAGTCAGACATAACCCTGAAAGTTTTTATTCTAGTGGGGAATATAGATGATAAATATGTAAACAAATATATGGAAATAATAGTTACAGATTGTGTTAGAAAACAAAGATGATTATTAGGTTGGCAGTGTGAAATAGAATGATTGACATTTTGGTGTGGGATAAATTAGGCTATAAATATTAGCCAGGAAGGTTTTCTGAGATGGTGACATTTAATCTGAGTCTCCCCTCCCGTCCCCTCCCCTCCCTTCCTCTGCTCTCCTCTTAAAGGTTCAGAAAACTCTAGTTAGGCAAATAACTATATTGGAGGATTCCAATAAAAGGAAATGGCAAGTACAAAGGCATAGCTGAAAAAAGATCAGAGTGGACCCAAGGATGATCAACAAGACAAAGAAGTGGGCAAGAGTCAGTTCATGTAGGATCATGGTAAAGAGTTGGAATTTTATTATAAGAGAATGAAAAGTCATTGGAGGGTTCTAGGTGCAAAGGAAATAGTCTCTGATTTATAAATTCAGAAGGGTACCTCTGGCTCAAATATGTTAAGTAGATGGAGAAAGGTCAAGATCAGAAGCAGGAGATTATGAAATTACTGAAGTAGTACCAATTAGGCATGTAAACTAGTACAACTTTTAGTTTGAGAACTAAAAATAGAACTACCCTTTGATCCAACAATCCTACTTCTGGGTATCTATACACAGGAAAATAAATCATTATAAAGATATCTGCACTCCTAAGTTTATCGCAGAGCTATTCACAATAGCAACATCATTGAATCAATCTAAGTGTCCGTTAGTGGAGGACTGGATAAAGGAAATGTGGTATATGTATACAAAGGAAGACTACTTGGCCATAAAAAAGAATAAAATTGTGTTGTCTTCAGCAACATAGATGGAACTGGAGGCCATTATTTTAAGTCAAAGAAGTGAAACCCAGAAAGTCAAATATTGCAAATATTATAAGTGGGAGCTCAACAATGTTTACTCATGGACAATTGAATATGGACATATAGACACTGTAGACTCTGAATAATGTGGGGGTTAGAGGAGGGTGGATAATGATAAATTACTTAATGAGTACAATGTACGTTATTCAGGTGATGTATACTCTAAATCCCCTGATTTAATCACTATACAATTTATACATGAAACAAAATTGAATTTGTACTTCATAAATGTATGTAAGTATAAAAATTGAAGTAGAATCATTGACTTGGACATAGATGGTGAAATAGAAATGGAGAAAGTGAAGATGTCATGTACTTTGGAGATAGAGGCAAGGGGATTTGGTCAGGTGATTAGTGTCAGTTAGAAGAAAGAAAACAAAGGAAATAATAGAAGGAGAAAGACTATCAGAAAAAGGTACATAAGTGAAGAACAACAAATAAGAGAACTTCGAGAATTTAAGAGTGGAATTTCTGTCCAAGCTCAAATTCAGTCAAAAAAGTGTATCAGTTTTGCACAAATGTAGTTCAAACCACTTTTAAAAGAACATCTTATGCAAATAAATAATGCAAAAAAAAAAAAACCCACAAAGATCAGCTTCTAAAGTAAGAAAATAAATTTCAGAAAGTTGGTATTACAAATATAAAATTGAAAATTATGAAGATACTAGAAGAAATGTAGAATAATATTTTTATAGTTGTGAGGCTAGGAATGCCTTTTTAGGTTAACACAAAACCCTGAAGCCACAAAGAAAATAAGTCAAAGCTTCAGGTAAATAAAAATTTTAAGTGTTCTTGTGGCAAGAGACATCATAAATGAATCTGGAAGACAAATAAAATTGAAAAAATAATTTGCAACATATATGACAAAGGGTTAATTTCTATAGTATATAAAACACTCTCACAGTCAGAAAAGAAAACATTTCCAAAGGAAAAGAACAGAGGAAGAAGTACACAGATCTTTTAAATATGAGAAAATTGTCTCAGCCTCCTGATTAATAAAAAATGTGCAAATTAAAACAGCAATGAGAAATCACCCTCACCCATTAGGACAAGTAAAGATTTAAAAAAACGGTAATTGTTACTGTTGGCAAGTCATAAAAAACGATTATTCTCACATACTGGTTGTTGTACATTTAAATAAATTTTGAGAAGATATGATAATATTTATTAAAAGCATAAATCTAAATTATTTGATATAGCAATTTCACCTCCAGGAACTGATCCTACAGGAATAGTCACTCAGGTACAGGAAGTTTTACTGCTGTTTAGTTTGTAATATCAATAACATGGAAACATTCTAAATGTTGATCCCACAGAGATGGAGTACATTAATCATAGAAACTTCACACAAAGGCATGTTATGCAGTAGTACAAGAAAATGAAACAGTTCTTAGATACTAAGTATATATTAAATACTTTTATTTCTAGATATGTATTAGAAGCTTATGTTTCGAGTACTGTCTGTTTCTCTAGGCCTAAACAGAAAAAAAATAAAGTCTGGAAAGATCTGTAGCAAACTGTTTAGTCTGATTAGTTCCAAGTGTTGGGATTAAGGAATATTCTAACATTTTAAGATTGCTGAAGTACTTGAAATTTTTACAAGTATGAGTGAGTTCTAAGCTAAAAATATAAAAAACAGGAAAAATCACAGGGCATAATATATTTAAAGTCTGCTCATTTTGGAATAAACATATCAGCAACAGAAATAAGCAAACAGTGATTACAGCTGATAGTATAATTTTAGCTATTTCTGGAAAAATAGAATGGCTTGTTGAAAGAAGGAATACATCTTAATTTTTAAATCTTTTATTTCTAACATAACATTAAACGTTTTATTGACAATATTAACAGTTTTCTTAAGTTGGAGGCACCTGATGATGATCTAGAAATGAGCAATTTTGAGGTAGGGTGATGTTCTTTAGGACAGTCATTGCCATGCTTATTTGAAATCCAAAAGTATGACTTTTTTGCCCAAAAAATGGAAAGAAAATACTGGATAGCTCAGTAAATATTTAAGTAAAGCATTCTGCAAAATAGTTTTGAATATCTGCAGTTGTCCTGAAATCAAATAATTTTGCTATAAAAATATGTAGGCTGGCCAAGTAATGAAGCATCCAACACTGTTTACATAACAGTTAAAAGAGTCATTTAGTCATTTTTACACTTGGTTGTGTTTATGACATGAATTTGGCAATATAAAGTAATGGGGGTGTTACCATTTAGGATTCCGAAATTTTTGAGCTGCGTTACAAATCACATAGAAAAATCAATATGTCCATAGTTGTAGGGATAAATAAAAGTTGTGACAGAGGTAACTTTAACAAAAAATTGTTGATATCAGAAGTAAGAGTTAACCAGTGACAGTCACACAGAATAATGGATATTTTGTCATTACTGTACAGATCAAGATGCCTTGGTATGAATGGCAGGCAAATCCTGTATTGACTAAGAGAACTGACTTTAAATTCAGATGCCCTGGATACTTTACGATCTTAGACAAATTTTCTTAGCTATGCAAATCTTCAGTTTCTTCTCCTATAAAATGATAATAATAATGCCTACTGCTGAATTTTACAAAAATTGAGGTTACCCAATATCTGGCAAACAGTACTCCATAACAGTAGTTATTCTTATTATAAGAGGAGGAATGAGTTTCAAAGAACAAGGAGTTGTCAGCAATGTCAAATCCTTCAAACTATTCTGAGATGATGAGGAATAAAAAATAACAATTGGATTTACTAATTTGTAAGTCACTGATGACCTTCAAGAACACAGTGTTCCAGGAGTGGTGACGGTAAGGGAAAAAGTAAATGGTGATAAAAATAGAAAGAGCTGATGTAGAATATGCTGCACTTTTAACAGTAAGAGAATGAATAAAAATTATAAGATGATGATATGAGAGGCAGAGGACCAAGCCAAGGGGTTTCCAGCTAAGATACACTGATGATTTTCTGCATTAAGGAAGAACATAGTAGAGATGGATTTCATTAAAAAAAAAATCCTGGTTGTTTTCAAGGCTAAAATCTATTCTGCTCCTAAAATGATGAAGATAGGGAATGAAGAGCTGTTTGTTCATCTAATTTATGTGTGGCTCCTTTAGGGCTGAAGTACTGGGCCTTTTTTGTGACTGGAACTCATTGAGAAGCTGTTCAAAAGTTTGATTGTGTCTCTGTAAACACACACACACTGTGCACAAGCACACACAATTTTGCATAAAATTAGGAGAATTCATTGACCTCCTTTAATCTATCAATGAAACAATCCTCTCTCTGAATACTCCATAGATCTTAGATAAATTTACCCTCTCTTAGGACTTAAAAATAATTTTGACAAATATGGCTTTAGACTTGTGTACATGAATTAAAATTAACAATTCATAGAGATGTTAAAAAACTTTCTATGAAATATCAAAAATATTTAAAATAAATTGCCTTTTAAAAATATAAACATAAATTACTTGAAATGTTAAAATTGGCTCAGACATAAAAGGTTCACATGACACAGGAAGTGAAATACAGATATAACAACTGATTACTAACTATATATTGGAATATTTTCCAAATTGTTTTCTAATATTCATAAAATTTATATGTGATATATGTTTTTTCTCCACGTTAACAGATGAAGAAACAGACTCAGAAAGTGTTAAGTAACTTGCCCACTATCAGGTTGCAAATTCAAACTCACTTGGCTCAAAACTCCAGAGGAGATTATCTCTCCATAACTCTAAGTGAAAGAAGAACATTTTAGGCCAATATACTCCCAAAAATATGTAGTATTAGAAACTCTATTGGGTTAATAATGGCTACTTTTTTTTTTTCCTGGCCAAATACAAAAGAACATTCTGAAAAAAAAGGAAAGATCTATGTTGAAGATATTACAATTGTCCTTGCAATTCTTTATTTAAACTCTGCAGTTGTTGACAAGATTGAGCACTGTTTACTTGACATTTTCCCTATCCTTTGGTTTCTATTAAATTACTCTTCCTCATTTTCCTCTCAATCTGTGATCCCTTGTCTTAAGTCTTTGTTTCACCTGTTTCCTCTCCCTTCCCCTCAAACATTGGTCTTCCTAGGATTTGATTTTCAGCAGTCTTGGCACTGCTTCTGATCTCTGGGTGATCTCATTCACTTCCAAGTCTCCAAGTCTCACTGATCATCTGTCTTCAGCTCAGGACTGAACCAAAAAGCTCCAGACACACATGTCCAAATCCCTACTGCACATCCCCCTTTGGATGTGTTTTTAACACCTCAAAATCAGTAAGTCCATTGTAAAGTCACCCTCCCCCACTCACATCTGCTCCTTCTGAGTGTCGCTTCTTTACTCACTATCTAAATATTTGCCCAAGCCAGAAGACTGAAAAAACATCTTTTATTTTTACCACACTTCCCCTGCACCCTCTCACACAGACATCCAACCAATCAGAAAGTTCCACGAAAAATTCTACATTGGATCTATGTGCTTTTCTCTCTCCTCCATGCTTCCACTTTTAACTCATAATTCTAAATCGTATTACTTTAAGACTCAGTCAACTGGTCTCTTTTGTCCCATTGTGTCCTCTTCCAATTCATTCGCCCTCTTACAACCTAGCCTGTTCTTTACAAAATATAAGTCTGCTCAGGTCATTATTGTGTTTCAATCATTCATGGGTCCCTCTTTGTATTCAGAAGAGTGTCCATAGCTACATATCCTCTGAGCTCTAAAAAGCCTCAACTCAGCACACTTCTTCTCCTCACATTCAATACTACTGCCAGAGGAATCCATGTTCAATGGCTCAAAGACACTTGGATTCCCACACCTTGGTGTCTCCTCATGCACTGCTCCTTTGGCCAGCCATGTTCTCCTTCCTTGTTCTTTTTCAAATGACTCAACTAGATCTTAACACTCCGATCAGGCAATATCATCTTTAGGAGGCCATGCCAAATTTGGTGTAATTATCCTTCCGTGTCCATGTCAATCTCCTTTCTAGCAATGTTTCTCTGTCATAGTACTTTACCATACTATACTGTAATCTTTACTGTAATCACTGACTTGTCTTTCTTTCCCTCTGGGCTATCAGCTCCTTGAGGTCAGCAACTACTCTTATAAGCTTTTGTTTGCCAGCTGCTAGCTAATGTCTTAAATAGAATTGCTCTTGATAAATATGTTTAATAAGTAAATGGATACATTCATTATCTCACCTAATGAATGAATGGATGGCTTCATTACATAATATGACTTCAGCCTTTGCTGTATCATTCACTGTCATGTGATTCATGAATAAGTTGCCCAGAATTGTCTTGCCCCGTTTTCTTTAAAATGTTGCAATTAAATTAGAGAAAAGATAAATGGCATTTTTTTTCTTTCTTAATTCAGGCAGGCTCAATATAGATGTTATATTTTTCACACCCTTATGGCTTTCTGGTAAAAGTACTAGGTTAGTAGGTATATGAATTGGTTCAAACTCTGGCTTTGTATTCTATTACTAGAGATAGTCTTTGGAAAGTAAAGTGACTCCATTGTGACAAAGCTATCTTAACTAGAACATAATTATTTTCTTCTTAGACTGTCTCACTATAAGATTAGCTTGAGGTCAAATAAAATCACATATATATATATATATATATATATATATATATATATCTCCACACACACACACCCCTAAGAAGTTTAAAAAAAACAATATGTGTTGTCATAAAGTGCAAGGTGCATTGCTATTTATCCTTCATTTTAAAATCCAGAACAATAATATAACTCTGTAAATAAGAGTTTATATTTCCAATATCAGGAAGTAAAATTTTTCCTCCTTGGGAAATAAATAGCACTTGGAAGAATCCAGATTGGAAAAAAAGAGTTTTTTTGACAGATTTATGAAAGCTTAATCCTATGACAACTCTAAAATACATCAAATATATACAAATTATGCATCGTCCTATCACTTAAAGAGAAAAACTATAAGAATATGACTCACATCTTTGTCAATCTCATGATGAAAAATTAAGGTAAGAGAGAAAAGAATATAAAACTAAAGAATTACTTAAGAAGCTTGCCATCAATTCAAAATAAGAAAAGCTAATGAGAATCACAGTTGAGCCACATCACTCATTTTCCCTATATACAGACAAAAGTCGGATAGTATTTAATTCTAGCATTTCTTTGCTAACAACTTTGCAGTTGAAATCATCAGAATTTTATCTTTAGCATGTTTAAGATTATTATATTAGCCCAATGTAAACTCTTAGAATGCCTTTTTAGGGCTTCATGATCCTGGAAGAGAAAACGTAAAAAAATATTTAAACATTGTTGAACTAAACACAGAATATTATATTATTTAGTACACTTAAATTTAGTGAATTTTTTATTAACTACCTACTTTATAAGTGGAAAATACTGCAGAGCCTACTAGGTTTAGTGTCACATTTTCAATGCATTTAAATAAACTAAACGACTCTATTTTACATACCAATCTACTTTTACGAGTACTGCTCATTTTAAGTACTTAGAGTCCACAAATAAATCAGCCACACAGAATTCATATTTAACTTGAAAAAGAACAACTTTTTAAAATCATTACTAGGGCATAATATCGATTCTATTTGTGATTTTTACAGCTTTTTTTTTTACAGAAAAATATTAATCAATTGGTCCTTTTTAACAAAGTTTAAAAAGTCAAAAACAGTCTATAAAATTCTATTATCATTTCACCAAGGTAATAATACGTGAGTACTTGATCCGTTCAATTAGTACTTCCTATTGCCATCTGAAATTTAAATGAGTCATTTCAGAATCTGAATATTTGTGGATTATATTGCACAGGGACTGCCTTTTTAAAGGGCTGATTCTTTTACAGGGTTTCTAATGTAGCTGAATTAAACTAATAATCACAATGACTAAAATATATTTATCTTTTAGAAAATTTAGAGATGGACTAATTTAGTATTTTGGTTATTACTTTTCGTTATATTGAACATATCCTCCAAACCAAAATATCTCTATACATTAACTATTGGAAAAATATAAGAAAACAGCTGGCTTTTGGGTTGTCTCAAATGTTTTGTGATGAACATATCCAATTTAACTAGCATTTTTGTTTGTAAAGATAATTATTTTTTTAATCTACCTGTGATACAACAGTATGACATTTTAATTAAATAAATTTGTCTATATTAAAAGTATTTTTAAAATTTCCATTCTGTCATACTTCATATTTTGGATAGATCAAAATAAAAAGAGTATACTTTTAATTAGATTTTGAAATTTGACGACAAAGGCTATTGTACTCATTTTTTTGTTATTGTAATAGGTCATAATTTTATATTATCTGTATTTCATATAATTTTAGTTTAATATTCATCAAAGTGTGACTTTCCAACAATAGAATAGTTGGAATAAACTATAAGCCAAAGTTATTCCCTTCTCAGGAACGTGGGATTATACCAAAAATTCTAAGTTTACCAGGTTTAGACTTGTGAGTATGTAAACACTATACACAGAATAGTTTATGATATCGAAGTATTCTTAGAGCACTAGCTTAGTTTTGAGGCAGATGAACCAGCATTAAAAAATCTGTCCCCTATATAACCAACACATTTTATTCCTTGTCCTTTTTTTTTGGAGTATACATTCCACAACATAATTAAACATATCTTGTTTAATCACCCTTATTCACAGACAGAGTAGATTCTGTAGTTCTACAAGGAGCCACTGTAGAAAAATCATGATTAAAATAAACTTCACCAGCCACATATTATGTCTTTATATTTAATCTAACATGACAAATTTAAAAATCCAGTCCACATTATGGTGAGGAATAAGTTTCATGTTAATTTTCTAGAATATTAAGTTTTAAGACCTATTTTTACCTTTTTGTACTCAAAGGCATAGAGCTTGATAAATGAGGTTGCCTTATATTTACTGCTTACATTTTATCTTTAATTAGATTGGAAAATCACGTGTCTGTATGCTCTTGGTCAGTCCATTCAACAAACGCCAATCACCTGACCCACACTCTCTGACTATTGATTTTTCTCAAATTCTGCTTAGATTTGCCTTAAGGATGTTCAGCATACTCATTTGTCAAAATAATTTTCCTTTTTTCTGATAGAAAATGTTTTCTCCTTATTTATAATTTGTTTTTTTAGAATTACACAAAATTAATTGTATGTGATTATAAAAAAATTAGATCACTAATACTGTGTTATACTTGGATTCAAAATAAACAGACTTAAAGTTTACTTGTGTCAGTTTTCTCAATTCTTATATGTTAAAGAATAGCATACTCTATATTTCATACTTGTTCTATTTTTTAATTCTGTATGCAACTTCCTAATAAGTTATCATGTTTACAAATACTTTACCAGTAACATTTTATTTCATACATATTTTTATTACATAAATAAAACAATACTAGTTACAATTATCCCAAATGAGGTTAACAAACAAAAAGGAGGAAAAGAGGACTAGCCTTTTCGTTTACGTTGTTGGAAGTTGCAATACAAACTTTAGAATGTTTAAGGTCTTCATTTGTAAAAATGAAACAAAACAGATCTATCTGCCACTTGTAAGAAAATCTTTCAAAATTTTCTTAACATTTAAAAAGTAGTTACTATTGATAAATACCTTCACATGTATTTGGATCATAGATTATTTTTAAAGCTAGTAAGATTTCTACTGATAGAATCTTAGGCGAGATATGAGAAAAATATTTAAATAAACAAATACTATTTATGTCTTAAAAAGAATGCATTCCTTAGAACTAATTGCAATGCTGACATCCCTTATACAACTCTGAACATATAACTAATAACTTAGAAATTTTACAAAAGGGACTATCCACTAACCTTGTTCTAATTTATGTGCATTTGTGATTAAAAATAACCCCCTTTTGGTTTAATGCAATATTGATTTTGTCACCAGATATGTCAAGAGATTTTTTAAAATTAAGTAGCAACTCATAGAAACTATAGCCTTCCTGAAAAATATATAATTATACACTTTGCAAAAGTGACACATGCTTCAACCTCCTTATAAAACTAAGTTCTCAAAAGAATTAAGAGTTCAAGAGACACAAAAAATTAAGAAAAATTAATCATGTTACTTGTTAGATGAATTAACAGCCAATACATACAAATTAAAATATTTAAGTTGATGAAACAGATGTCCTCCAGACATTTAACAACTCTTTTCAATTTCACTTATTTCTTTGTTCAGTACACTTTCTTGCAGTGAAAGAATTTTAAATAAAAATGCATCCAGCTCCGTACGATAAAAAGGTTATACAATTCTGCTGGAACATTTTATTAACTGTGAAACATGCAAACTTTTATGTAGAAACTATTCCTACTTCTTAAATAATCTATAGTCATTATCTTAATTTATAAATTTAGAACTAGTAAATTAGCATATAAATGTGAGGAGGTATTTGAAACATGCACTTCCTTCAAGAAGGAAAAGGCAATACAATTGCTATTGAGTGATCATGTTTCAATGCATTTTAAACTAATATGCACAGTTGATTGTATTTGTTTTTTTACATTAAGTTATACAGTATCCTCATGAGGGTGAAAGGAACTGTACAACTGGTTTCTCACGGCATTAGGTGAGGTCACCCGTTTAGTTTCATTGTGTGGGATAATAGATAATGCTGGGTTGGTTGGTGAATTCAGGTGGATCAGAGCCTAACATGATTTGGCATCGAGGTAAGGATTCATGGAGTTATATCCACAAGACATATGCATTATAAGATAGTAAGAGACATTTACAATCCAGAATATAAGGGCAGGGCAGCCTCAAGTGACATCACCAGATCATCTGCAGTGTCAACCAACCAACTCAAATATGTATCCTCCACACCACCACTCCCCTCTTTTTCTCACTATTAGCAAGACTTCTATGGCCTTCATCAGTGTAAAAGAGCATGTGTCTTCTTTAAAAGCAAGACCTATGCTTACTCAAGTGAAAAGCAAATAAGAAAACCAAAGGAACAAAATAAAAAACAAGTCTGAGTACAATTTTCACTAAACTGACATTCAACTGATAGCAATAACACTGAAATGTTAAAGGAGAATTTAACTTGAATGATCTAGACAGGTAATGAAAGAGAGAGAGAAAGGCAGGAAGAAGCAAAGAGAGGGAGGAGAAGAAAGAAAAGAAAAATAAATTAAGGAAAAGAAAAGAAACCAGCTAAATATCCCTGAGTTGAAGTCTTGTGAACTCTGATTTATCCTGAAACCAGGCAACTGTGGGAATCTTGAAATTCTTTCTAAAAAAATGAAATAATAACAAAGAGGAAGAGGACTCCATTGCTTGGTTTTAACTCTCTTCTAATTTTCCATAACTTATGTTTTACTTACAGGCATTTGTTACAGCAAAACTGTTGGCTGTCTCGATGTTGTCCACATGAGGTACCAAATTAAAAGGAGCTTCCGACGCATTGGGGCTGGTGTTATGAAGAAAAATAGCTAATCGAAAAGCAGTGTATTCCTGATCTGTGTTTCGGATGAAGAGACCACCTATTAAAAACAGCAGGAAAAGCATATTCAGTGTTTCCTCTTGTAAACATTATACACACCCCAAGCACAGTCAAATCTACTGCCATTCACAGGCATATACAATTAAAGAGCTATACCTGCCACATCTAGGGAGACTGCCCTTTGTCCCTAAGGTGCATGCTTAGTATTTAGTCTTTAGAGCAGCTCAGCTTTTCTTGTCCCAATGTGCTATGATCACAATGACCTCTGAGGCCATTTAGTGTATGTTCCTCTCTCTCCCTTGGCCTCCCCCTGATTCCCAGCACACTGCTATATCAGCCAGCTCAGGGCATCTCTCTCTAAGATGCATGCAGATAAAGGGAAAAGAGATTTACATTAAAATACAGAAATGAAGGGACATAGTGCCACACAGGGAAGAGGGGGAATTAGAAAGGAGAAATGAACTTTGTTTTCCTGCAGCTCATGGACTCAGCCTAATTAACTCAGTTTTGTGCACAGACCACGAGAAATGATGCAGTGTTGAGGCTGGGCTTAGCTGGAAGAAATTCAATAGCTGCGTCCCATTAAAAGGCAGTAGAGGAGAATAGCCAGAAAAGCCAAGGATGGAGGATGTCCCTGGAAATACAGTCGAGGTAGAGAAATAAGGGCTAAAGCTTCAAGAAGAAAACAAAATAAAAGGAGAGAAGCTTCCTGGAAAGAGATCTAACTTTGGAATCTGCTAACCGGTACCAAGAAAAGGCAGGGAGTGCAGGTGGAAATGTCTTTTTCCTCAAACAGTGTCTTTCCGTAATAGCAAGAAAGCTGCGGCGTCCAACATGGGAAGAAGTGGATTTTTTTTTTCTTTGTTAAACAAACTCGACATCACTTTACACTTTAGAGAAAGGAATGA
The DNA here is from genome assembly GCA_036589455.1 of Ateles fusciceps. Taxonomy (NCBI): domain Eukaryota; kingdom Metazoa; phylum Chordata; class Mammalia; order Primates; family Atelidae; genus Ateles; species Ateles fusciceps. Next base: position 3,135,626 of record JAZHEH010000479.1, on the reverse strand, counting down.
AAATAAATATCATATAAAATGCAACCAAATTCCCCAAAGGTTTTCCCCCAACTTATTTCAATCCTACTTAAGCGACTATAGCCAAAGGTGGAAATAGGGTTATGGGCTAAGAACGGATGGGTGGGCTGCCCTGAGTGTATTCTAAAGGCACCTACACTAAAGAGGAAGTCTTTATGGAAAAGAGAGAAAGGAAGAAGAGGGTAAGAGAGGGGCAGGGAACTGCTGAAGGTTTCCCTGAATTGCTTATCAGCAACTCATCTAACTCACTTTCGGATATCTGCTACAACCAGCCACAAGCACACTCCATCGGAGCACACCTTACCTATCTGCACGCTGCTCGGAAAGGCTCCCATGGCGAGTCCCCAAAATCCAGAAAATAACAAGACAATCTGTCTGCAAATAATCCTCATCTTCTTTTCTCCTCTCCCTGGCGCGCGCTCTCTCTCTTTCTCTCGCACTCTTCCTCAAGGCTGTTCAGAGAAGCATTGAAGACGACGGCGCTAAAATTAAAAATCAACCAAAAATAATAATAATAATAAAATAAAAAAGAAAAAAAAAAAAGGTAAGAGGTTTCGGGTGGTTTAAGATGATAACTATTTCCCCTTAGCAATCCATCGGGAGCCGCCAGATTTTTCCCGCAGTCTCCATAGCCCTGGGAGAGGTTTTCTGTCCGGCTGCAAATGTTGCACATGCAAAAGATGGTGGTGGAGCGTCTAGTGGCTGCTCGCAGGGATGAGACATGCGCTCTATCTTTGCCTCACTCGCACTCGCGCTCTCCCCTTGCTTTCTCACATACACACAAACACTGGCGCCGCGGCCGCCGCACGCGCTCCCCAGCTCGCACCCGCCGACATCTCCCCTCAGCCTGCACCAGCCCCCCTCCTGGCGTCCCCTCCCCAACGCGCACTCCCTCCACACGCCTCTCGCCCACCGTTCCGCTGAGCGCTTACCGGAGCGCCTCAGTCTCCCCGACGCTCCGGGGCCAGTCTGAAGAAAGGTTTTCCCTTCTCACCACTCGCTGACTCCGACCTCTCTTCCTCGGTTCGCGGAGGGACCGACTCTGGGGATGGGCACCCCCAGCGCCCCTCTCTTGGTTTTCCTGGCACTTCTGCTTCTCGGCTGCGCTAGGCAGAAAATTGGCCCACGGGCCAGGTCTGTAAGCCCCAGTCAGGGGCTCCGGGGGGGTTAGTACCTCCCCATGCTCCCTGGCCCCTGCCGCATCCCTGCAGGTTCGTGAGGAGGACGGGCTGCCTCCCGCTCCTACAGTCCTGGCTTTCCTCTCAGCCTAGCCCTCTTCTGCCACTGGGCTGCGCGCGGGGAACTCCGGTCCTCGCTGCAGCAAAGACTTCTCACCAGCAAACGGCCCGGGAATCTGGAGAGCCTGACGAGGGAATGGATGAGGTGAAAGGACTCAGCGAGTGGTGTGAGGAGAAAGGTCAAGCAAAGGGCAGCTCCAGGCGGGTGAAAGAGGCCAGGACCAGGAGGAGAGAATTTGGAAGAGGTAAGGATGGGGGAGGAGAGCCAGAGAAGTTGTAAGGTCCTGGGAAGGGGAGGAGGGGGGTAAAAGGTTATTTTAAATAACAAAGTTTAGGGTATTGAACAGGATGAGGGGAAAGGCTGAGAAATGAAAATTGAAGGAGGCCTCTAATATTCTCTTTGAAAGACGTGAGGCAGAGATAGGAGTAAGAACTGTATGAAGTGCAAAGCAGGAAAAGTGATTAAAGATTCGGTTGCTTTCTATCCAGTCACCCATTCCGGAGGACTCTTTCCCTCTGTGCTGTGGCCCACTGCAGGAGCAGGAGGGACACAGCACAAAGGCTGAGGAAGGGCCAGAAGGGCTGGGCTTAGGGCGGTGGGCAGAGTGTCTGACAGGAAGATAGTGTTTTTCGTGCACGTCTCCTCTCCTCTGGGACTCTGGAATGCTCACTCCGTTCCGCGCCACCTCCAGGTAGACTTAAGTACTTCATTGATGATGTCAATAGTTGTTTTGACTGGGTAGAAGTGAAAATGAATTATCCTGGAAAGTTTTAGGGTTACGGTCTCACTTCCTCTCCACAGTCACAGTTAAGATTGTCCTTTCATCTGGCTGCCCTGCACTGAGCTTGTGCCACACTCAGAAGCAGTCACTGTGGTGGCCGTGAGTGACTGGTTTCTGATTTCCTCTGTGTGGTTTGAGATTTCTTGATCTAGTTAGTAAATACAATCTCCTGATTCCAGTAAACTGTGTGAGAGTCATTAGAAGGAGAGGTTCTCCTTAAACGTTAGGGAACCTAGGGTGATGTCTCCCATTAAATTTTTAAAAAGGATATAGAAAATGCCTATGTTTGCCTGATGTAATATTTGAGAATAGAATACTTAAAGCGGAATTCTTGCAAGGGACTCTCCTGCTAATGGCTTTTTGAAATATGCATTACCTTAACTCCTTCAATATTTTTTTATTTGGTGTCACTGATTACCTGTATTTGTAGTTTGTAGATGACATTTTAAAATTCCTGTTAAAACCTGAGTGCTCTTCTGTTTCCTAGTTTTCAATTTTACTTTTAAAATTGAATCTTTTAAAAAATGTATCTGCTTTCCCATTACATTTCACCACAGATTGTTATGATAAAAAACAACTAATTGTAACTGTAGTTTACAAATAATACATTTGTCATTTCAGTTTGTGAAGTTTTAGTCTTGCAAGTCAAGTGGGATTTGAAGCATTTTCCCTTTTTAATTTTTATGTTAAAAAACAAGGCTGTAAATAATAGCATTCTGATTTCTCTTGTAAAAGGATAATAGAATATGACACATAAATTCATGTTAAATTAAGATTTCAAAGTCCACCAAACTGTTAAACTTATCACTTGCTAGTGAAGCTCTTCCTGATGCAGAGGCAATTATTAACATTTATTCTTCTCAAATGGAAAGATTTGAGTTTTCATATGATGTAATAGCATCATTGATATAGATACAGGACAAGTTTTTTTCACTTAACTGTCGTGATAACCCCTGGACTAATATAACCACAGATGATACAACTATATTTTTCCAAAACAGTAATTTAGTTGTTTTTAATTCCTATTTTCCCAAGTAGTTAAAACCTCTATTTTACTTTCTAAACCTAATCTCTCTAACTGTATGATATAATTATATATTTATAAATATATGTATCAAATATATTTTCTCTGTATGACACATAAAATTATATCATATATATATATATATTGTGTACACATATACATATATAATATGTCAAATAGTAATATTTTAAGCACCTACCTTATGTGTTTATTCTTCTAGTGTTTGAGATATAAAGGTGAACAAAACAAAATCCCTGATATTCTTGGAACACTCTTAATGTTTATGAATGCTCACTAATGTGCCAGGTGTCGTGTAATTTTTAATAAACTTTAGGTATCCTTGCATTTGTTAGGAAACCCAACTAAAGATTTAGATTATTTCTCAAGGTTACATTCTTGGTAAGTGATGAAACCAGAACTAAGGATGGAACTCAAGTTATCTGATTTCAGAGACTGGTCTGTCTTTATTAGAACCTGCTGAATTCATGAGTTTAAGGTGCAATGAGGGGTCTGGGAGCTAAAAATAAACTGCAAGAATCCATAGCATTCAAAAAGGTGGTATGTTCTATGTCAAAGACCTCAGGTTTTCAGAATAATAATTAATAACTGGTTTCAGATTACAGGCCCTTAATTTCTTAGCTGTATTGCCTTGGATACATTTACTTAATGTTTCTTTTCTGATAGGATATATGTAAACTTTCAACACAGTTCTGGTACATAACTGGCAACTCTAGTTAATAATGAGTTGCCCCCCCAAAATGTGATAAAGCCTCCTGTAGAGCGAAGTGCGGAGTGCCATGTGAGCAAAACAGTGTCTAACTGACTTTGAGGGAATTCAGGAAGAACTCATAGAGTGAAAAAAAAAATGAACTGAATATGTGTTTGTAGGGATTATCAGGTGAAGAAAAGTTACATCTTTCTAGACACTGCTAAAAGTTTGGTAAAACTAGATTTCAGGATATATGAGGGGAAGTACTGGAAGTGTGGCTGAAAAGCAAAACAAGGGATGGCTCTGCACCATCTCACTCAGAATTATTGTCTTCATCTCATAGAGACAGAGGAACAATGAATTATTACAAGTAAGGAGGCAAAATGACCAGATTTGCACTTTAGATCAGAAATCTGATGCTAGGAAACCAACGCATATTTTTTAAAATAAATATTTCATTTGGAATAATTTGTATTTACATAAATGTTTCTAGTTAACTACAGAGAATTCCCCTGTACCCTTCACCCAATTTCAGTTTTCCTTAATGTTATCATCTTAGATTACTCTGGTACATTTGTCAAAAATAAGAAACTGACACTAGTATGTCCCTATTAATTAAATGCCAGACTTTATTTACAGTTTTCCATTAGAGTTTTTCTGTGCCAGGATCTAGTTCAGGACACCTCATTGTATTTAGTTGTCATAGCTTCTTGTTTTGTTTTTTGACAGTTTCATCTTCCTTGTTTTTCATATGACATCAACAGCTTGAAGACTACTGGATAGGCATTTGTAGAATGTCTCTCAATTGGGATTTGCCTGATACTTTTCTCAGGATTAGACTGGGGTTATGAATTTTCAGAAAGAGTGCCATACAGGTGAAATGCTCTTCTCATCACATCTATAATATCCTCTGACTTCACTGGTAACATTAACCTTCATCAGTTGGTTAAAGAGTTTTTGCAAGTTTTATCCACTCTAAATTAACTGCTTTTTTTTCCATAGTCTTTTCCTTGGAAATGAGTCATTAAGTATATTCGACTCTCCAGGAGGGGAGAGTATCTACATAAATTACTTGAAATTTTTGTATTGAAGCATTATCTCTTCTCTCCCACTTAAAAAGAAATTTAGTCATTAATTTAAATCAGTATTGGCTCATGTATATTTATGTATTTATATTATTATATTATTTTCTAATGATTACTTTAAGTACAGGGATACATGTGGAGGTTTGTTACATAGGTAAACCTGAGTAACGGGGGTTTGTTGTACAGATCATTTTATCACCCAGGTATTAAGTCTACTACCCATTAGTTATTTTTTCCTGATTGTCTCTTTTGTCACATCCTCTACCCTCCAAAAGGCCCCAGTGTGAGTTGTTCCTCTCTCTGTGTCTATGTGTTCTCATCACTTAATTCTTACTTATAGGTAAGAACATGCAATGTTTGCTTTACCATTCCTATGTTGGTTTGCTAAGGATCATGGCCTCCAACTCCATCCATGTTCCTGCTAAGAACATGATCTTATTCTTTTTTTATGGCTGCATAGTATTCCGTGGTGTATATGTATCATATTTTCTTTATCCAGTCTATCATTGCTGGGAATTTAGGTTTATTTTGCACTTTGGGTTATAGTCTGATATTACGTTATTTGTTATTTATTATGCTGTTCAAATTGGTCCAGCTTTGGACATGGGGTGCTATTGGTATGTGTCCATCCTTTTGTTTTCTGAACATCTCCATGCTTATTGTCACTACAGGAAGCTCTCTATACATTATCTTTTTATATTCCTTGCCTTAGCCTTAGTAAGAGCCTTTTCAGTAATGAGTCCTGATTCTTTTCATTGCAGAATGATATTTAAAAACCAAGATCAGGCAATGGGCTTGATGACTGTTTCTGAGATGTCCTTGCTTCCAGACTCTCACATAGGACAGTGCTTGGTTATACATATATAACCCCTGTTGGTGTACGTACCTATAATTGTTTCTCTATCTATCTATCTATCTATATATATATTAAGTCAAAAATGAGTTGTTACTGATGTCCACAACTCAAATTCAGTACTACAGCATTTATTCTAATCTCCCTTCTTGCTTATCAGTACCTTACTTCTCCAACATTAAGAAGCCTACTTCCCACAATCAAGTTAATTACATTTATCTATGATATTAAACCTAAACTTAAGTTCTCCAAAAACAATTAAATTTTTGATACTATATTTTTGTTTTCAGCTACTGGTGATTACCGAAAATCTAGGTCTATTAGTGTTAATTATCTGTATTCCTAGAAAACATTGAATTTCACAAACATTAATGTAAACATATGACATTGTTTGTAGTGTTCTGTCCTAAAAGAAGCTAGTACGTTATTCAAATAACTACCAACAATTTAGTAAATTTATTTGTGTATTTACTAGCTTAATGATTTCTTGGCAAAGCCTAGTTTTTTCAGTGCCTATGTATTTTTTCCAATTAAGCTGATACTTCCCAATTTTCATATATTTTGCTACTGTCACTTTCCAGCAGTAGGAACAATACCCTAGTGCCTCACAGAATATATTACTTTACCTTTTTATCTATCTGTCAACCTTGCATGAAATCAGCACACTAATCTTGCCCTATAGCAGTTGCTTGATTAATCTTTTGTCATCTGTCTACCTCACATGGTCTCTCCATGAAACTGATTGACATTGTGCGTGACTTTAATGCTGATAAATTATCTCTCTTCCAGGACTACAGAATCCTCATTACACCAAAAAGATTACTTTTCTTGTTTTATGTTCCTCATTCTTCTCTCAGGTCACTGTAATTGAAAGATGTCACTGAGTAGAACTTGGCAGTCTTTCCTCTTTCAGTCATCCATTCACCATATATTTCTAGAACATTTTCTATGGATCACAGTATCATGAGGGAATGGAAAGTATTTTATTTATCATGGTATTTGTTCCTGACAAGCAAAGGATCCCAAACGTAGACGTATATGCAAAAACACACACATGCAAGTGAGTACAAAGAATTATGTTTTAAACCCTACCTTAATGGTAGAAACCTTCTGTGATCTCTTTCTAGGCAGAAATCGTATTATATTAAGCAAAAATCTACTCCTATTACACTGCTGGTCCTGCATCTCAGTGCCTATTCTAGGAGAGGAATAGTCAACAAAGCATCAGGGAAATAAAATATTTGTACTGAAATATGAAAAGCTGCGAGATTTTCATGAGCTAATAAATAGAGGCGCATTTCAGACAAAGGGAAGAGGTGGTGTGTACTAGTTGAACAATTTGTAGCCAAAGGTGGGAATCATGATGGGAATTAGTAGCGAATTAGGCTCAGTAGTTTAATTAAAGCCAGATTCTGAAAAGCCTGACATGGAGCAGACATTAATAAGTCTATTTGGTACATATATTGACAAATGACACAAAATGAAGCTTTGAGCTATACATTTTCCTGCTTACTTGTTAACAGTATTTATCCTAATGAGTCACAGGTCATTTTGTTAATTTGATTCCTATTCAGGTGGTTGATGAAAAATTAATAAAATTATTTGGATAATCAAACTCTTTGAAATGATATCTTAAATTTGGTAAAGTGATGGTTAAATTAGATTTTTCCAATTTAAACATCTGCACTGGACACATTTACAAAATACGTGTTCAGTATTTTAAAATGTAATTTTACTTTACAATATAACAGTAGTGATTGTTAATTATCTTTTATTAAGCAACTACTATGATATAAGAATGTAATTTTTAGTTCTTATAATCATCCTTAAATTGAGATAGCATTCACCTTGTTTTAGAGATGAGAAAATTAAAGCTCTGAGAGATGAAGTAACAAGCCCAGTGTCACTCAGCTAGTAATGGTGCAGCAGAATTCAAAACAACATCTTTTTTGGGGTAGATCCTGTGCTTTTTGGACTATACATTTCTCATATATATGTATGAAAAAAGCCAAGTGTTTGGTTTGTACCAGTTATCTTTGCTTTGGCTCTGATTTAAGCTGAGGCTTATATAACATTTAGGAAGGAAAAATATGTACTTTTACAGTTTTATAGAAATATTAGTAATTACTGAAACAATTAACATAATGCTATGGTGACAAAGTTAGATAAATAATACTTATTTCTTTAGGCCTGGTGTGGTGGCTCACACCTGTAATCCCAGCATGTTGGGATGCCAAGGCAGGCATATCACTTGAGGTCAGGAGTTCGAGAACAGCCTGGCCAACGTGGTAAAATCCCGTCACTGCTAAAAATACAAGAATTAGCTGGGTGTGGTGGTGGGCACCTGTAGTCCAGCTACTCAGGAAGGCGAGGCAGGGGAATCACTTGAACCTGGGATGAAGAAGTTGTAATGAGCAGAGATTGCACTACAGGACTCCAGTCTGGTCAACAAAGCAAGACTTTATCTCAAAAAAAAAAAAAAAAGAAAATTTATTTCATATGGAAATATTTACTTTGTTGGGAAGGGTAGAATATTAAATAAGAAAAATAAAGGTGGACACTCTAGTGTCCATCCTAGTTCTTAAAACAACTCAAATTGATTTATACTAGAATCACCCGTCTATCTCCAAGTTAAATTATTAATCATATTAATCTCAGTTTGTTGGGTTTAAGTTCAGTACTGAACATTCTCTCTCCTGTTTTCTGTTTCTTTTTCCCCAATTTCTTTTCTAGCACCTAAGGAGATTGAGTTGTATATATTTAGTCACACCTTATCCTACTACCTTCACTTGAAAATATCCTTGGCTGTAACTGAATATGTTTTGCATAGCATTTTTAACAAAAATAATATGGAGCCATAGTGACTTCACTTTCAAGACGGTTTTGCTCACAGACTTCTCTGCTTTCCAGACTGTTCAGAAAGTCCCATGTAATGTATGTTTTCCTAGAACACCTCATAGTCTAATGTAGAGATTATAGATAAGGCATTTATAAAAGTGCTGAATAACTACTGTCTCTAGATACACCATTGAAATCTGAATATTCATTCAATATTTTTATTCTGGAAGAATGAAAAAAATGGTGTTAGTAAGAAAGCATATTATAAAATTATATGTATTATGATACAATTCTGCATATAAAGCTACATGCATATTACAAAAAACATTATTCTTGCTTCTCTAGGGATTGTAGGATTCTGGGAGATTTTATTTTCTTTTGTACACTTACATCCCAGACAATATTGTTCAAATTAAAGTTTATTGTTGTTATTATTGTGGTCATTTTGATGTTTCTGGTTTAATATATCCTTTGAAATCATCACAATAAATGATAAATATAGACTTTTTAAACCAGTGAATTGTAATCTGTTGCACATATATACTAAATCAAATTGATTATGAATTTATATATTGTTATTAAAGAATAGATTGATAATGTATACTGATATCTCACTGTTCTGAAATAGTGAGTGAGGTACAGCTACAGATGAAATTGATAAGTAGATTTGTCATAGGAATTCTGTGGGTAGGGATAGATATTGCACATAGTAAAATATTTGATTGTACTCTACAAATGTAAAATATTACTTGAGATATATTTTAATAAAATCACAATTAAGTGAACATGAAACCTACCCTAAGAAAATAAAAGTTATGTATAAGGGAGATTAGTTTCAAATGAAATGTTAAAGTTCATGAATTGATGGAGAAAAGTGGCCAAAGTTTGCTTTGTAATTGGAGAAAATAAAATGTATAGGGCTCGTTGCCATGGCTCATGCCTGTAATCTCAATACTTTGGGAGACTGGGGTGGGAGGATCACCTGAGGTCAGGAGTTCGAGACCAGCCTGACTAACATGGGAAACTCCGTCTCTACTAAAAGTACAAAATTAGCCAGGCACAGTGGCGTGCACCTGTAGTTCCAGCTACTTGGGAGGCTGAGGCAGGAGAATTGCTTAAACCCAGGAAGCGGAGGTTGCAGTGAGCAGAGATTGTGCCATTGTACCCAGCCTGGGCAACACAGCGAGACTCTATCTCAAAAGAACAAAGAAAAGAAAAGGTACAAACCCAAAACCAAACGAATTAAAATGCTTCTAGAACAAGCATAAAAACATGCAGGTTGTCCTGCTTAGAAGTAGAATCCATATCAAATAAGTGAAATCTTGACATGGGCAGAGAAAGAACATATCAAATGGACAGAAGCATTGAATATCAGACAGGCTATAAAAAGGCATTGAAGGGTGGTTGTATGTTTTCTACTGGTAGACTTTCTGTGAATTTGCAGATTTTTCATTCTAGATGTATAGAATGAGCTGGAACTTGGGTGAGACAGATTATAGGCATAGAAACCACAAGGCATCTGTGTATATTTCAAGCTTATGAATGATGTTTAACATTGCATAGATAATAGGATCAAAATTCTTAAGTGCACCTTTCTATTAGTAAAATAAAATGAGCATAAAGCCCACTATATATTTATATATTTAGTGAAATTTATAAATTACATATATATGTATTTTGGAGATAAGATCATGCAAATATAAAAATTGAAAAGTAGAAAATACAGATATTTTAAGTGAATTTTACTTAAGAGTAAAATCTTATTTTTTCTAAAATATTGTTTTCATAATTTTTAATAAAGTCTAATAAGATTTTAGGCTTAATATTATTATAAATTTTGTTTATGGTTGTTTTTGTGAGAGCAATGTGATCAAACTTTATTCATTCTGAAATTTTGCTTAAATATTTTATGCTACAGATATTTGAAGATCTTGTTATAATTTCAGTTTGTTTTGGCACACATTTTAATGGCTATCAATGTTGAAAAATACACCATAAAAACTTATAAACTGCAGTAGAACAAGTTTACTGTGCTGTGTTTATCTTGTCACCATATTTATTTTTCAGTCCTGTATATTAATTATGACAAGCTGATGTGTTGAAATTTTCATTCAATTACTCTTGTAGTCTTATCAAAACTCTTATTTTAATAATAGGTTTAAAATATACAGGAACTGTTTATTTGAAGACTATATTCCTGAGTTTTGCAACTAAGTGGAATTGTTTCCTAGGAGATCCATGTATATTTTTGTCAGCAACGAAAACACATGATGATAGATAAACTCCCAAGTATCCATTTTCAGAATTTTAAAAAATAATATGAGTTATTTTACCAAAAAGCAGTTATTTTCTCAACGGCTAAAGTGTCATGTATACTTTAAAAGGACAAACTAATTGTGTTGACACGTCTGCTTCAAAAATATATACATGTATAAAAAATGTGTTATATAACATATTACTGACAACGACTTTACCTAACAAGTCAGCATAGGTAAAACACTGTCTTTTTCCTAAGGTTGCCAATTCTTTAAAGTAATTTCCCTTAGATTAATAGCAAATCTCTGTGTTGTCATGTGATTTTTATAGTCAGTCGACTTTTCATTGCAAAGAATTGTAAATATCTAGAATTTAAAGACCTGTATTTATGGAATTGACCGTTTGAAAGCATCTGTAGTATGTAAACTGCTCAGAAATGTTGAAAGCAATGACTTAAGGCATCATTATTAACCCTTTTAAGTTGTATAAATTCCACTATTTTCATGAAAAATTCATTTATGATGTATGGATATATACATGGCTAACATAGGGACCAGAGGTCATACCCCAAAATGTAAATCTGCCGCATACTAAAACTTCATAAACTGCATTTTTATTGTAATTTGATAAAGCAGTGGCACATAGTAGTAGGTGGATTTCAGAGATAGCAGTGGTAGGACTGCATGAAATGACTAGTGCATAGGATTTAGAGATCAAGAGAAGAAAAGACGACTGCTGGGTTTCCAGCTTTGGTGAATGGGTGAATGAGATTTTGATGCAATATAGACATAATAAAAAGAAAAGATTGGGGGTAAGAAATGAGTTAATTTTGTGATTCAGTCATTACTTTGATAGATACATAATTGATATATCTTGTTGGCAATAGAATATTTGAATCCAAGGCTCAGCTAAGAGATGTGGACTAGATATGTAAATCTGGGAGAGGTCAGCCTACCTGTGGTCACCAGATGGAAGGGACAGGACATTCAGGGAAAGGGTGTAGGATAGGAAAATAACATGACTTAGGACTTTTTCCAGAGGAGTAGGGTGGGCAAAAGAAAGACGCCCACTATGAAGAGAAATCAGACTAAGCCGACAGCCAGGAGAAAATTGTGTCAGGAACTTCAGGTGAAAACAGAGTATCCAAAAGAGAAAGTGATAACTGTGCCAAATGCTACAGGGCTCACATAAAACATAGTCTGAAAAATGGTCATTCATCATAAAAAGCAATTGATGAAGTTCCAAAAGCAGTTTAAGCTTATCAGTGAGTGATAAAAACTAGTTTTAGTGAGTTGAGAGGAAATGAGATGAGAGCATGAAGCTCAGTAAAAATGTCTTGCTCCTATATTTTTAAACATACCATTCTCTCTATCTGGAAAATAACTTTTATCTTCTCTTTTTATATGTTTATTTCCCTCATTTATTTCTTCTTGTATTTACTCTTTCTGTGATTCTCCAGCTAAATGCAATTACTTAGTATTCTGCATTCCTATAGCACCCAGGTGCTAGCCTCATACTCTACTGAAGACATTTCGGTTTACATTCATTTAACTGGTAAGAGAGGAAGCTTCTTCAGAGCTGGTGGTACATCTGGGATAGAGCCTGTCTCTCTGAAGTAGGGCATTCCACCTTTTCCAGATTGTGGCATGAGGAGTTTAGATTAAAACTGAAATGTACTTGAAGACATCTATATCAGGCTTGGAAATAGATATACAAATATTCGATGTATTAAACAATAAGGATAAGAATAACTGCAAAGTATAAAGAAAATACTGAGTTATGAATTTGTATCAAACTTCAAGATAATTTTGTTTCAGTTTTTAAGAACAGACTTGAGCTTCCTATGAACGTCTTTTTCTTTAAAATCAGGCTACATTCTTCGAATGGCTAACTTCAATTCTTCATGACTTTTTAGTTGCTAACTTCTCCACACATTTGTTAGTTCTCTTCTAGAAAAACTCTGTTCACAGAAATTAGTAATAAAAATGTCAATTGATTTTTATAATTATTTATCACTTTTCCAGAGTTTAGATTACTAAACAATTTGTCTTTCTAATTGACAACTTAAAATTGAAATTTCATATAACAATGGGTACAGATCTTGGCTGTAGTAAAGGTTTTTCATGTTGGGTGTTAAAAGAATAACGATTTTTGATTTACACAACTCACAAGCATTGTTGGAAGAGTCACCTCACTGCCAACATGAAGCTATTACAAAGCACATCAATTGCATAGGGGCAGAAGTATTCAGTATATCTGAAGACAAAATTTGGGGGTGATCAATTGGAGTCACCTGTCACCACTCAACTTCTCTGTCCTCTGG